>OZ024810.1:22286809-22886809 GCA_964017045.1 Omphiscola glabra | reverse complement strand
ACATACTTAGTGACATCACCCAAGAAGTGATGACATACTTAGTGACATCACCCAAGAAATGATGACATACTTAGTGACATCACCCAAGAAGTGATGACATACTTAGTGACATCACCCAAGAAGTGATGACATACTTGGTGACATCATCCAAAAACAACACCACAGAAAAGGTATGCGAAAAAAAAATTCTTTTTAGAAGCTGCCTCCCATAGACTCACAAGAGGCTGTACCACAAGATGTTGTACCACAAGAGGTTGAACCACAAGAGTCTTATCACAATTGGCTGCACCACAAGTTGTTGTATTACAAGAGGTTCAATCACAATAATTTGTACAACAAGACGTAGTTTAAAAATAGGCTGTACCACAAATTAATTACACAGAGACATCACCCTAGAAGTGATGAACTATTTAGTGACACCTCACAAGAAGTGATGAACTACTTAGTGACATCACCTAAGCAGCGATTAATTACTTAGAGACATCACCCAAGAAGTGATGAACCACTGAGTGACACCTCACAAGAAGTGATGAACCACTGAGTGACACCTCACAAGAAGTGATGAACCACTGAGTGACACCTCACAAGAAGTGATGAACCACTGAGTGACACCTCACAAGAAGTGATGAACCACTGAGTGACACCTCACAAGAAGTGATGAACCACTGAGTGACACCTCACAAGAAGTGATGAACCACTGAGTGACACCTCACAAGAAGTGATGAACCACTGAGTGACACCTCACAAGAAGTGATGAGGCACTGAGTGACACCTCACAAGAAGTGATGAACCACTGAGTGACACCTCACAAGAAGTGATGAACCACTGAGTGACACCTCACAAGAAGTGATGAACCACTGAGTGACACCTCACAAGAAGTGATGAACCACTGAGTGACACCTCACAAGAAGTGATGAACCACTGAGTGACACCTCACAAGAAGTGATGAACCACTGAGTGACACCTCACAAGAAGTGATGAACCACTGAGTGACACCTCACAAGAAGTGATGAACCACTGAGTGACACCTCACAAGAAGTGATGAACCACTGAGTGACACCTCACAAGAAGTGATGAACCACTGAGTGACACCTCACAAGAAGTGATGAACCACTGAGTGACACCTCACAAGAAGTGATGAACCACTGAGTGACACCTCACAAGAAGTGATGAACCACTGAGTGACACCTCACAAGAAGTGATGAACCACTGAGTGACACCTCACAAGAAGTGATGAACCACTGAGTGACACCTCACAAGAAGTAATGAGGCATTGAGTGACACCTCACAAGAAGTGATGAACCACTGAGTGACACCTCACAAGAAGTGATGAACCACTGAGTGACACCTCACAAGAAGTGATGAGGCATCCACCTTGACTAAACTCAAAGAGCACTGAATAAACTGACATCACAAAAAAGTTGGCCTTTCATGGAAAAAAGCCATACTGGATATTATAAATTAGCTTTGGCAAAGAAGCGAAATCCAAAAAAATCTGAAAAAATGCCTTTGTAGGACAGATATAAAATTGAGGAAATGCTTCAGTTGATTTCAAAGATGTAGAGCAATATCCATGACTTCCATAAATATCCCTGACTTCCATAAATATCCTTGACTTTCTGACTTGGAAGAGGAAAAAAAATATCTCCGTTCGTGTCTAGAAACAACTGCTATCATCAATAATCCCAGAGCTGGTTTCAGACCTGGACTGCGTACGACTGATCAACACTTCCGCCTTATCATGTAAGTTGACCTCGTTTTTATTCACCACAAGCCGTGGCATTCAACCTTACCTCACCCAATACCCTTTTTCGTGTGTCTTGATAATGACGTCACCGATTAAATGTGTGGCGCAAATCCATTTTACCACCCCCTCCCCGAAACCGCACTTTATTGGGAAAAGGTTGTTTACGTTCGCGTACGTTCTAAATTGTTCTAAATAATGCTATCAGGTAATTAATTTTCTAGAATTTCTTATCTGGAAGGATTCCAACTTTCTCCCTACTATAAATCAACCTGCAAAGTTCCCAGCCAAAAGAGATTTGTTTCTAATTTGCCTAGACATTTACGAGACGTAGTGTACTAACAAGATTGTTTTATTTATGTGTTTCTTTAATTTAATATGTGTACTTTGTTTTCTCTTAATCTAGTTAAATATAGTTTTATTTTTGTCTATTTGATTTCGTTTTCTTTATATAAATTTAATGATTTTATGATTAAATTGAATATTGATAATACCAATAGTTTTGGTATCGTTTTCTTGGTATACTTGGGTTTTCTATGCTTTATTACGTATTATTTTTAAAAAGAGACAAGCCAAATCTTAAATCAGATTAAATTTACAACAACCATATAACGGTACGAAACATGTTTCATTCAGGACACACACACACACAACAACAACAACAACAGCAACAAACACACACAGCGGTCTTTGTCGGCCTACTGGAAGTCTGTGATAGAGTGTAGCGGAAAGGTTTACTCTGGAAGTTAAACCGCGAAGGGATTCTAAGAGCTGTACAAATGGTTAAAGTTCTGTCTTACTTGGCTTCACTCCCCCCGGTTCGGAAAGCTAAGCTGGTTAGTCGTCTAGCTGAGAAACGTTGGACAAGAAATGTTCGTGAATGTGGACAATCAATTAAAGTTTCGAAAAGCAAGGAACGTATTTGCGCAAGAAATCGCGCACGCTAAGGCTGAGCCTGTTCGGTTTTTCCTTAGGGTAGCAGGTACTGGCTCTCGCAGGCTGTTCTCTGTGGTGGCTGACCTTCTCGTGAAGAAATCGGCACCCCTTGTTTTGCCTGACATGAGAAGCGAACAAGCTGCAGTTAAAAATTGAGCGACTTCTTCACTTACAAAATTGAAACAATCATTCGGCGCTTTGTGAAACGTGAGTCGCCAGTGCATTTGAAGGCACCTTCTGGTGGAATTCTTTCCAGTTTCCGATGAACTGTTGCGACGGTTCATCATGGCATCTCAACCTACATCTTCTACTGTTGACCCCCATCCCAATCCAGATTGTTTTGGACTGCCTGGAAGTCTTACTTCCTGTACTTGTTAACATTGTGAATAGTAGCCTTCAGTCTGCTACAGTCCCACATCTCTTCAAGACAGTGGCCGCTAAGCCTCTGCTTAAAAAAATGGTGGCCTTGACCCAAATGATTGCAATAATTTTCGCCCGGTCTCCAACCTGCCCTTTATATCTAATTTTTTTAGAGAGTTGTCTCACAGCAGCTTGTGCAGCATCTTAACACTTATAACCTGTTTGATAAGTTTCAATCTGCATATCGACCTGGACACAGCTGTGAGACTGCACTGCTCCGTGTCATGAATGGTGTTCTTTGTGGTACTGGCCGTGGCGATCTGACAGTATTGGGGCTGTTGGACCTTAGTGATGTGATTGACCATGAGCTTCTTCTGTCAAGACTTTTGACATACCTACATCACTCAACACTACCAAACATCCTTACATCACTCAACACAGCCAAACATCTTTACATCACTCAACACAGCCAAACATCCTTACATCACTCAACACAGCCAAACATCTTTACATCACTCAACACAGCCAAACGTCCTTACATCACTCAACACAGCCAAACGTCCTTACATCACTCAACACAGCCAAACATCTTTACATCACTCAACACAGCCAAACGTCCTTACATCACTCAACACAGCCAAACGTCCTTACATCACTCAACACAGCCAAACGTCCTTACATCACTCAACACAGCCAAACATCTTTACATCACTCAACACAGCCAAATGTCCTTACATCACTCAACACAGCCAAACGTCCTTACATCACTCAACACAGCCAAACATCTTTACATCACTCAACACAGCCAAACGTCCTTACATCACTCAACACAGCCAAAGTCCTTACATCACTCAACACAGCCAAACATCTTTACATCACTCAACACAGCCAAACGTCCTTACATCACTCAATACAGCCAAACATCTTTACATCACTCAACACAGCCAAACGTCCTTACATCACTCAACACAGCCAAATGTCCTTACATCACTCAACACAGCCAAACGTCCTTACATCACTCAACACAGCCAAACATCTTTACATCACTCAACACAGCCAAACGTCCTTACATCACTCAACACAGCCAAACATCCTTACATCACTCAACACAGCCAAACATCCTTACATCACTCAACACAGCCAAACATCCTTACATCACTCAACGCAGCCAAACATCCTTACATCACTCAACACAGCCAAACATCTTTACATCACTCAACACTGCCAAACATCTTTACATCACTCAACACAGCCAAACATCTTTACATCACTCAACACAGCCAAACATACCTACATCACTCAACACAGCCAAACATCCTTACATCACTCAACTCAGCCAAACGTCCTTACATCACTCAACACAGCCAAACATCTTTACATCACTCAACACAGCCAAACATCCTTACATCACTCAACACAGCCAAACGTCCTTACATCACTCAACACAGCCAAACATCCTTACATCACTCAACACAGCCAAACATCTTTACATCACTGAACACAGCCAAACATCTTTACATCACTCAACACAGCCAAACATCTTTACATCACTCAACACAGCCAAACATACCTACATCACTCAACACAGCCAAACGTCCTTACATCACTCAACTCAGCTAAACATCCTTACATCACTCAACACAGCCAAACATACCTACATCACTCAGCACAGCCAAACATCCTTACATCACTCAACACAGCCAAATGTCCTTACATCACTCAACACAGCCAAACGTCCATACATCACTCAACACAGCCAAACATCTTTACATCACTCAAAACAGTTAAACATACCTACATAATACAACACAGACAAACATACCTATATCACTCAACACAGCCAAACAGATTACTACAGCTAACAAAAAAAAGAAGAGTCGTTATGTGGATAGGCTCAATCGGATTATGTGCTTTCACATCCTTAAATGTATTCTTATACGTATACATCTCCTTACTACTATAAAGCTACTACAATCTACTTACACAATAGCTTATGTTGGATTCACCTTAACCACATAAACCATTTTTTATGTGCCCCCTCTGGAAACATCCATGAGACAAAGTAACACATCACCCCTTCCACTGCCCATCACCCCTTCCACTGCCCATCACCCCTTACCCTGCCCATCTCCCATTCCACTGCAATCATCCCTTCCAATCCCCATCACCCCTTCCACTCCCCATCACACCTTCCACTGCCCATCACCCCTTCCACTGCCCATCACCCCTTCCACTGCCCATCACCCCTTCCACTGCCAATCACCCCTTCCACTGCCCATCACCCCTTCCATTGCCCATCACCCCTTCCACTCACCATCACCCCTTTACCCTGCCCATCTCCCATTCCACTGCTCATCATCCCTTCCACTCCCCATCACCCCTTCCACTGCCCATCACCCCTTCCACTGCCCATCACCCCTTCCACTGACCATCACTCCTTCCACTCCCCATCACCCCTTCCGCTGCCCATCACCCCTTCCACTCCCCATCACCCCTTCCACTCCCCATCACCCCTTCCACTGCACATCACCCCTTCCACTGCCCATCACCCCTTCCATTCCCCATCACCTCTTCCACTTCCCATCACCTCTTCCACTGCTCATCACCCCTTCCACTCCCCATTACCTCTTCCACTGCCCATCACCTCTTACACTGCCCTGCACTTCTTCAAGACTAACGCGTCTACCAAAACCAACAGGCTTCACCCACACCCAGTGTACCAGCAACAAAAGAAACGCAGAGATTGTGTAACGTCTTGACCATGTGCCCAGGCCAATAAATGGCACATTCCCAAATGAGCACTGGGCCTGGAAAATGTTGATGAAGCTGCCTAAGGAAAGTCAATTTACATTGCCAATGCGATACACAAGCTAGTGAGAAGATCGTGGAATATGATAGCGAGAAGATCACAGGAGATGCTAGTGAGAAGATCACCGGAGATGCTAGTGAGAGATCACCGAAGTTGCTAGTGAGAAGATCACCGAAGCTGCTAGTGAAAAGATCACCGAAGATGCTAGTGAAAAGATCTCGTAAGAAAATCACCGAAGATGCTAGAGAGAAGAACATGGAATATGATAGTGAGAAGATCACGGAAAATGATAGTGAGAATATCACCGACGATGCTAATGTGAAAATCAATGAAGATGCTTGTGAGAAAATCACAATAGATACATTATCTGAAGTTTTAGTGAGCCACATATCTTATGTCATTGACTAGATCCAAATATTAATTGTGACCTTGGTGGTATCCTTATATATCTACTTTTTGCTATATATACTTATTTTTATAGACTACTTACTACTATATCTACTTACTTTAACCATTTACTTAATATTATATCTACATTCAACCATCTACTTACTACTATATACTTACTACTATCTACTACTTACTACTATCTACTACTTACTACTATCTCTTTAATACAATAGCGTTTTTTTTTGGATTCAGATTTTTCCTACAACTTTAACGGAATACACATATCTAATATGCAGGGGCGTAGAAAGTGGTGCAGGTGTGGGCAGAGAGTTTTTCGTGGAAGGGGCCGACAAAAAGCTTGGGCCAATGCGATGACACTTACCTAGATACGCCCCTGCTTCTTAAAACTTTGACTGGATCTATACATCCACTATGGCTTTGATCAATCGGCTGTGATCCTTGTTAGTATCCCTCCACCAACTGTGACCTCATTTGGATCTCTCCACCAACTGTGACCTAATTTGGATCGCTCCACCAACTGTGACCTCATTTGGATCCCTCCACTAACTGTGACCTCATGTGGGTCGCTCCACCAACTGTGACCGTATTTGGAGCGCTCCACCAACTGTGACCTCATTGGGATCACCCCACCAACTGTGACCTTATTTGGATCGCTCCACCAACTGTGACCTCATTTGGATCGCTCCACCAACTGTGACCTCATTGAGATCGCCCCACCAACTGTCACCTTATTTTAATCGCTCCACCAACTGTGACCTCATTGGAATCGCCCCACCAACTGTGACCTTATTTGGATCGCTCCACCAACTGTGACCTCATTTGGATCGCACCACCAACTGTGACCTTATTTGGATCGCTCCACCAACTGTGACCTTATTTGGATCGCTCCACCAACTGTGACCTCATTTGGATCCCTCCACCAACTGTGACCTCATTTTGGGTTGTTTAACCAACTGTGACCTTATTAGTATCCCACCACCAACTGGGGGAAGATCACAGAATTGTTTCCTTGCATTATTCTCATTGGGCCTCCTTACATGACCAGCAACTCATGACCCACCTACCTGGGGCCAGCAACTCCGGACCCACCTACCTGGGACCAGCAACTCCGGACCCAACTACCTGGGGCCAGCAACTCTGGACCCACCTACCTGGGGCCAGCAACTCCGGACCCACCTACCTGGGACCAGCAACTCCGGACCCACCTATCTGGGGCCAGCAACTCCGGACCCACCTACCTGGGGCCAGAAATCCCGGACCCACCTACCTGGGGCCAGCAAATCCGGACCCACCTACCTGGGGTCAGCAACTCCGGACCCACCTACCTGGGGCCAGCAACCCCGGGCCCACCTACCTGGGCCAACAAGACCTGGACCTACGTCTTGGATCCACCATTCCATGCCACCCTCCTCCCCCCCCCCTTTTGCCAGCTCGTGTATTACACCCCAACTCAAAAAAATCCTTTAACGTGGTGCGGGGGTTGGGGAGTGGGGGGTGTTGAGCTCACACTGTCTTACAATTCCAACCAGACCGCCGCCATATTAGTGACGTCATCTTCGTATCAACAGCAACTTTTTTTTAGTCCCACTCAGCTGTTTAAAAAAAAAACATTCTAAAAAAATTGTTTGTGCATGGGTCATATCTGACGGATTATCCCTGCTCCCTGTTGGCACTAATCGGATGTCTGCACTCCAAGACACGAAGCTATCGCGAGCTCTGACAACTTAAAATACAAACAAACGGAAAAAAACAACATGTTATTGATGTTTTGTTGAAATATAATCTTGAATATTGGAATACGTGAGTGACTAATGCACAGGGGGGATTAACCTCGTCTAGAAATAACAAAAGAAAGGGAGGTCACCGCATGGCAACCTTGTCGAATTGAGACTAATATATCTAGCTTCATTTTCATTTTTAAAAAAATAAATTATTTGTTTTTTTTAAAATATAATAATAAACCTACAGCACCAGGAAAATTGAAAGCAGTTTATTTTAATTTTAATGTCAACCCACGTGACACTTTCAACCAATGAACACGACGTCCACCTCCCACCCACGCCCTCTCCCCAAAACCTTTTGTCGTCATTTACAGAGGTTCTCAATCTGCCATTCGCTATCCTCCTCCCTTCGCACTCTCTCTCTCTCTCTCTCTCTCTCTCTCTCTCACTCTCTGTTTCTCTCGAGGGTTCAGGGGCAGCGGTTGTTGCGATTGTTCTCAGTTGGGAGGCGAGGCGTTTAGTAAGATGTCATGAGACAGCGGTTCTCAACCTGTGTGTCGCAACCCCTTTTGGGAGCCCAACGACCCTTACACCGGGTTCGCCTAAGACCATCGGAAAACACATATTTATGAAGTAGCAACGAAAATAATGTTACGGTTGAGGGGGTAGGGGGTCACCCAAACATGAGGAACTGTATTAAAGGGTCGCGGTATTAGGAAGGTTGAGAACCACTGTCAAAAGAGATGACACAAAGGACACAATATGTTCGGGACAGAAGAGATAGCAATGCATGAATATGTATAGACGAAGTGTGGTGATGGTGGTGTTTGGTGTAGCTGGGCAGAGCCGTTCTTAGGATTTTCGGGGCTTCCCCGGATCTGAGGAGAAAACATAATTATTGTGAAGTTGCAAAATAGACCTGAAATGAGAAATTTCTATCACACTACCTCCTAGACCTCAGACGAGAGATTTCTATCCCACTACCTCTTAGACCTCAGATGAGGGATTTCTATCCCAGTACCTCCTATACCTCAGACGAGAGATTTCTATCCCACTATCTGCTAGACCCCAGACGAGAGATTTCTATCCCACTACCTCCTAGACCTCAGAAGAGGGATTTCTATCCCACTACCTCCTAGACCCCAGACGAGAGATTTCTATCCCACTATCTTCTAGACCCCAGACGAGAGATTTCTATCCCACTACCTCCTAGACCTCAGAAGAGGGATTTCTATCCCACTACCTCCTAGACCCCAGAAGAGAGATTTCTATCCCACTATCTTCTAGACCCCAGACGAGAGATTTCTATCCCACTATCTTCTAGACCCCAGACGAGAGATTTCTATCCCACTATCTTCTAGACCCCAGACGAGAGATTTCTATCCCACTATCTTCTAGACCCCAGACGAGAGATTTCTATCCCACTATCTTCTAGACCCCATAAGAGAGATTTCTATCCCACTACCTCCTTTCCTCGACACGTTCTTCTCTTAACAACACTTCGTTGACGTGTAACATTTTCCGACACCATCTAAAAAAAGAAAGAAAAAACAGCGCCCGGCGGGTCCCCCTTGGCAGTGGGGCCCCCTTGACAGTGCGGCCCTAGGCGGTCGCCTAGTTTGCCTATGCCTAAGAACGGCTCTGACCTGAGAATCCAATTAATCCACATGATAGATCCATTACTCCGTTCATATTCTGCAGTCCCCCTAACCCTCTTTTTTTTTGTTTTGTTAGTTGATAATACAATTCACTTTCTCCGGGTGCGGCCAGTTAGTGATAATGCCTGTATTCGAAGCTTTGATTCTTTCCACTCACTTGTCCCCCCCTTGTTACCAGTCCAGACATTACCGCCCAGTTATGACGATGAAGTATGGCCGCCACATCAACATCCTCGTCGATGACGCCCCCCTTGTAACTGTATGTACATTCATTGTTTCCATTGTCGGCCGGCGGACAGACCGGGGGAAAGGGGTGGGTTGGATCGGGGTGAAGATTGATGACCCCCCCTCCCCCCGCCTCAATAACACACACAAAAAAAAACAACATAAAATTATAAAATGCTTCAATTATTTCCACAAGAGAAGGCGATGTCGAATTCATGAGAGACATGACGATCTATGTGCGTTATATGAACAGCTCTTATGTGGAGCAGACGAAGATTGTGCTCAGAGAGGACTTCAATTTTTAGGCAATGTTGTCATGATATTCGGTTTTTTTCCCTGGCGTATGATTTGATATTTGAAAGTAGAAATAATAGTAAACTAATGAAACGACCCCACTAGAAACATAACTTTTCGTGTAGATCCTTTACACAAATTTAATGTCGAGCTATTGGGGTGGGGTGAAAAAATTTGATAAATGACATAATCAATTAACGCACTTAAAACTGACTAAACGTATCCCAACCAGGGCTCCCCTCCCCCCCCTCCTCCCCACCCCAAGGGCTCGTAACCGCACATTTATTTCACGCCCCGGAACTCTATTTATATTCTAATGACCCACCCGCTTTTTTTACGTCGCAGATGTTTTATACAAACGTTACAGGGAGGGGGAAAAAATGGAAATATTACGTACCAAGTCGCACTTGAGATATTAAAAATTTTTTTTTTAAAAAGGAATATCGTTAATGCATAGTTTTGGGGAATTTTATTTCGTGATAACAGTGTCGTTATACTACATTCGTCTTCTCCTTAGAAAGAAAAGGAATAAACTGATTTTGTGGGGTGGGGGTGGGTGGGCGGGGGGTTTGGGGTGGGTATGAAAATGTGACAGAATGTGTTGTCATCAGCAACGCGTCAATGTGCCAAGTCAGAGCTTGACGGGTTGACGGGAAGCGGGTCGATTGGCCGTCCGAAATATTTGGCCACCAGCCAGCCAGCCACCCACGCAGTAAGCGAAGGTAATTAATAAGGTTTTAAATATATTGTAAAACTTTTTTTTTTAAAGAATTTCATTCGCAGGAAGAATTTTTTTTTTTTTAAATGTGTTTTGCTAACATCTCACTCCACTGCGTAAAGAAGTATTTAGTGCTTAGTATTGTAGGATTTGGTAGAACAATCTGTTGTTGTTTTTTTTTAAATTAATTTTTAAAAAATAATTGTGTTCTTAATTATCTCAATACCCGTGTTTAAGATGAACGATCATTTACAAAATGTATAGGTGGTTAGTCTGGTGCTAGGAATGACCAGTCATCTGCCACCACCCCCCCACCCCCCCAAAAAAAAACAACGAAAGCCTGAAAATAAAGTTGTGTACCGTATAAAAGACGCACCCGTATATAAGACTTCCCCGTATATAATACGCACCAGTATATAAGACGCACCCGTATATAAGACGCACCTAATTATAAGACGCACCCGTATATAAAATGCACCCGTATATAAGACTCACCTGTATATGAGACGCACCCGTGTATAAGACGCACCTAATTATAAGACTCACCCGTATATGAGACGCACCTAATTATAAGAGGCACCCGTATATAAGACTTCTTTCTGGTTGGTCACTTCCTTCTATTTGTTTCATTTTCCTCTACATACGCTTATACCCAGCAAGAGAAGGAGGGGAGATAAGTTCTCCGGAAAATATACGGACCAACAAAGGATGAATACGGATGAAGAATACGAACCAACCAGGAATTGCATAGGCTATATCAAGATCCCACGATAGTATCAGAACTTTTTAAAAAGTGCAGGCCACGCTGGGTGGGACACTTAAAAAGTGTGAAGAGGGTGCACCACCAATACGCCGAAGGAAAACAGCTCTGAGGCAAATTCGGGCTTATATGGATGGATGGATGATGTGGAGAGGGATCCACGGCAGCGTAGAATCCAAGCCTGAAACAAAAGAAAAGAATCAGATAGGTCTGAGGGGAAGGAAGTGGTGAGGCAGGCAAGAGCCCTAACGGGGGCTGTGACGCCACAGGAATGGATGGATATCTTTATAGCTATGCATATCTAGCTCATAGTATGTTTCTAAGGCAAAACTCGGATATAATCGACTGTAGAAAAAAGAGAACGAACACTTTATGAGTTTTGCATTCTGTACAGGTCGCTGATTTTGGTTTTGAATTACATCGCTAAATAATTACAAGGAAGTGGTTCTAACAACTTGTAACAAAGGGGTCCGTACTAGAGCTACTGAGATTATTAATTTAGCGCAGATAACTATGTTTGACACGTCCTGGCTTACAGAGACAATTTGTGACATGACTGAAATTTAAAAAGAAAATATTTTTAATATAAAACAAACAAACAAACAAACAAATAGACGAACAAACAAACAAACAATAAAACTGGATGCTAAAAGAGTGGACCCGCGCTAAGAAATTTGACCGGGAAGGCTTAGTGTGTTAGTACTGACGGGTATTGGATCCAATGGATTGTCCCTCCTCAGGTTCCTCTCATCCAATGGATTGTCCCTCCTCAGGTTCCTCTCATCCAGTGGATAGTCCCTCCTCAGTTTCCTCTTATCCAACGGATTCCCCCTCCTCAGATTCCGCTCACAGAAGTAATTTGATTGAAGTGCCTGGAAATGGAGGGACCGAAGATGTTAGCTTAACCGGACGTGACGTCACACATTAAGTCCATTACCGTAATGGAGACTAACACATTGTGGTGGAAATGGATGTCCGGAAAATAGACTGAAGTGCTTTCCCGGTCATTTCTTTCCCGCGGTGGACCAAGTTCCGTGTTAGATCCCTGTTAGGTCCCTGCTAGGTCCCTGTTAGGTCTCTGTTAGGTCCCTGTTTTTTAGATCTCTGTTATGTCCCTATTAGGTCCCTGTTATGTCCCTGTTATGTCCCTGTTAGATCTCTGTTAGGTCCCTGTTAGGTCCATGTTAGATCCCTGTTAGGTCCCTGTTAGGTCCTTGTTAGATCCCTGTTAGGTCCCTGTTAGGTCCTTGTTAGGTACCTGTTAGGTCCCTGTTAGTCCCTGTGAAATTCATTAAGCCATTTTCCTGTTTGCTAAATCAATTAGGCTGAATCTGTTGCAATGGGATAACAGCAGAACTTTAATATCAGGTTGGGGCTCAGTTGAAATACAAACCGACGCAAATTCAGGAACTTCGCTCTCCTCCCACATTGTTCTCCCTAACCTCCCTCCAAAGGCCTCCCTCCCAAAGCCTCCGTCCCACAGCCTCCCTCCCAAAGCCTCCCTCCCAAAGCCTCCCTCCCAAAGCCTCCCTCCCAAAGCCTCCCTCCCACAGCCTCCCTCCCAAAGCCTCCCTCCCAAAGCCTCCCTCCCAAAGCCTCCCTCCAAAAGCCTCCCTCCCAAAGCCTCCCTCCCAAAGCCTCCCTCCCAAAGCCTCCCTCCCAAAGCCTCCCTCCCAATGCCTCCTCCCAAAGCCTCCCTCCCAAAGCCTCCCTCCCACAGCCTCCCTCCCACAGCCTCCCTCCCACAGCCTCCCCCCAAAGCCTCCCTCTCAAAGCCTCCATCCCACAACCCCCTCGCCCCTCCTCCGCTCACATCCATCTCCCATTGTTCCCAAATCTTCCATCACTCAGCATCATTCCACAAACCTCATTCCCCAGTCTTAGTTCTAAGTTTTCTGTAGGTATAAATTTCAAAATAAACCATTTTTGTCTCTCCCCCGCCCCTCCACCAACCACAACCAACAACCATAAACCCGCCCGCCCCCCCCCCAAACAAAAACCCCTACCCATAACATTAAAATAAAGATAAAATCACAAGTTTATCTAAATGAAATGTGTAGCACTAAAGGAAATGTGTAGCACTAAATGAAATGTGTAGCACTAAAGGAAATGATGTCCACATTATAAGAAGGTCTGTTTTTTAAAATGTGGTTAATTTCAAATCCTCTTCCAACCCCACCCATTTTCCCATCCAGCCCCCATCCATTTTCCCAAACAGCCCCCTTCATTTTCCCATCCAGCCCCCATCCATTTTCCCATCAAGCCCCATCCATTTTCCCATCCAGCCCCCTCCATTTTCCCATCCAGCCCCCCTCCATTTTCCCATCCAGCCCACACCAATAATACTATCCAGCCCACACCCACATACACCTCAAATACCAATTTTATTTTTTCGTGATTGGAATCTGTTTCCTTTTAGTCCCCCTTCGATCCGGCCTCACCATCAATAGTCTCCCTATATTCTCTCATTCATATCTGATCTAGCCACCCCACCCCACTCCATCCCCACTCTACCCCCTCACCACCCAATCCATACACAAATCCATATCTCCAGATTAGGTTTGACACCATTTCAATTGATACAAAGACGCGCTCACTGGACCAGGGTGTGTGTGGCTACTGGACCAGCGTGTGAGTGGCTTTTTGAGGTATCGATCAGTCAAGTCCATGCCTTACGGAGTGTGTGGTACAACTAACCCAAGCTATGGGGAAACAAGTCCATGTAAACGTGGTGTTTTGTACAAATAGCTCACGCTATGGGGAAACAAGTCCATGCCATACGTTGTGTGTGGTACAACTAACCCAAGCTATGGGGAAACAAGTCCATGTAAACGTGGTGTTTTGTACAAATAGCTCACACTATGGGGAAACAAGTCCATGTAAACGTGGTGTTTTGTACAAATAGCTCACGCTATGGGGAAACAAGTCCATGCCATACGTTGTGTGTGGTACAAATAATTTGACGCTATGGGGACACATGTCCATGCCATACGTGGTGTGTTGTACAAATAACTATAGCTATGGGGAAACACGTCCATGCCATACGTGGTGCATAACACAAATAACCGACGCTAGTGGCAAATATAAAAATGTGTTGAGACTTGTTCTGTAACATAAATAACAAAGAATTTAAGGGTTGTTTCATTTTTCGTGGACTAAGTTCATACTTTCGATGATGCGCCTCACAGTTTCAGATTACTCATCCCACATTTTCAGATGACGCACCTAGCATTTTCAGAATGATGTGCCTCACGGTTTCAGATGATGCGTCTCACGGTTTCAGATGATGTGCCTCACGGTTTCAGATGATGCATCTCACGGTTTCAGATGATGCATCTCACGGTTTCAGATGATGTGCCTCACGGTTTCAGATGATGCGTCTCACAGTTTCAGATGATCTGCCTCACGGTTTCAGATGATGCGTCTCACGGTTTCAGAAGACTTGCCTCACAGTTTCAGATGATGCGCCTCACAGTTTCAGAAGACTCGCCTCACAGTTTCAGATGATGCGCCTCACATTTTCAGATGACGCATCCCACAATTTCAGATGACACGCCTCACAATTTCAGATGAAACGCCTCATAGTTTTATATGACGCGCCTTACAGTTTCAGATGTTATCCCCCCTCCCACTTTTTCAACCACCTCAAAAAAAACCACTTATTTCCCTTTTTTTTTAAAAAAACACACATAGAAGAAGAACCGAAAAGAAAATAAACTATGTTCAAATGTGCAATCATTTTCATTTGACAGTTTCTTTACCTTTTTAATTCTTCTTATGTTTTATACATCATCGGCACCATTAGAAAAACACACACACAACCCCCCCCCCCCCCCCCCCCCGTAAAAACCGAAATTGTCATGTGCCGAGCTGGATCTATTCATTTCCCAATGACACATTGCAAATAATTGTTTTTTTTTCTACGGGGTTCTGTGACAATACATGTCATCTTTCTACAAGCCCCCCCCCCCCCCCAACAATGTTCGATTTGCTGCCGAGCCATTTCACCTACACCATTTCGCCGACACCATTTCACCAACACCATTTCGCCGACACCATTTCGCCGACACCATTTGATGAAAAAGCAATTATTTCAAGAAAAATGTGATCATTTGAACACCAAAGTGATTCTACAAATGTTGAAGGACAAGTCAAAGAATTTTTGGCTGCTCTTGATTGGGGTTATTTTGATTATTGTTATGTTTTAATTTTTTTTGTAGGCTGTTATTGATTTTGAATAAAAAACGATTTCATTTTTAAATTGAAATTTTTAGGCAAGGTAAATCGCATGTTCTTCAATAGCACCCCCACCCCATCCCCACCACACCCCCACCATCCCCACATTTTCAGATGACACAGCCCAAAGTTTGAGTCGATGCGCCTCACGACAGTTTCAGATGACGCGCCTCATAATATCAGATGAAAGCGTCCGAAAATTTCAGATTACACACCCCCACCACACCCCCTTTGGGGGTTACGCGACCCTTGCGCAGGGGTCGCCTAAGACTTTCTAATAACAGATATACAGTTACAAAGTAAAAACAAAAATAATTGTGTGGCTGGGGGTCGCCACAACATGAGGATCTGTATTTAAGGGTCGCGGCATTAGGAAGTTTGAGAACCACTGCTTTAAGTCTACTGTGTCGCTCCCAATACTCCAGCCAATCCTTCATCGTAAGCGTGTGTTGGAGGGAAATTGCAAGTTGGGGGCACATGGCGAATGCTTGAGAATCCAGGATACAACTCTCACCGCAAGATAACCCTACATTTGCATCGTAGCCGCCCGCCCACAAAAGTCAGTGCAGAGCAGTAACAGCATAAGTCTCAGGCGCTCTAAACGTCCAGCTCATCAGCCAGGGAACGGCCTCGTCAAATTCTAACTTTAAGACTCTTTCCTTTTTTTTGTTTACTTATTCTGTCTCTAACAATCTCATAGTTTGCACGTTTCTTGTTTGTGGGTTCATTGCTATCTCCCATCGTATTTTCTAATCGCTCGTTTTATTTCTTTGTTTCCCGTTGTATTTCTTTATTTCCCGTCGTATTTCGTTATTTCCCGTCATATTTCTTTATTTCCCGTTGTATTTCTCTATTTCCCGTTGTATTTCTTTATTTCCCGTTGTTTTTCTTTATTTCTGTTTTTATTTCTTTATTTCCGTTTTATTTCTTTATTTCCCGTTGTATTTCTTTATTTCCCGTTGTATTTCTTTATTTCTTTTTTATTTCTTTATTTCCTTTTTATTTCCCGTTGTATTTCTTTATTTCCCGTTGTATTTCTTAATTTCCCGTTGTATTTATTTATTTCCCGTTGTATTTCTTCATCTCTCGTTGTTTTTCTTTAGGCCAGCCCTAAGACTTCAGTACATAAGACACCAGTATCTAACACACCAGTACCTAAGACACCAGTACCTAAGACACCAGTACCTCACACACCAGTACCTCACACACGAGTATAACCAAGTACAATACAGAGCCTCACACACTAGACCAGGCCTCACACACTAGACCAGGCCTCACACACTAGACCAGCTGATCACAAGACAGTAATGGCAACAATTTATATCCCGTGACTGTCAGTCAGGAAGATAGCGATGCCGGCACGTGACTACCTCAGACGCCCCCAAGTCAGACGCCCTCAAGTCCAGGGCGAGATTTGCACGGCCGGGGGCGCTGTAATGGGAAAGATAACGGTGAAAAATTGAGATACTTAAAACTTTAAATTGGACAAGGAGGCGCCACGAACCTGTATTTTTTCTCTATGGATGCCTCACCTATATAATGGCATTGGATGCCTCACCTATATAATGTCATTGGATGCCTCACTTATATAATGTCATTGGATGCCTCACCTATATATAATGTCATTGAATGCCTCACCTATATAATGTCATTGGATGCCTCACCTATATATAATGTCATTGGATGCCTCACCTATATAATGACATTGGATGTCTCACCTATATAATGTCATTGGATGCCTCACCTATACATTGTCATTGGATGCTTCACCTATATAATGTCATTGGATACCTCACCTATATAATGTCATTGGATGCCTCACCTATATAATGTCATTGGATGCCTCACCTATATAATGTCATTGGATGCCTCACCTATATAATGTCATTGGATGCCTCACCTATATATTCTCTATGGAATTCGCGCCTATATAATGTCATTGGATGCCTAACGTATATATTCTCTATGGATGTCGCGCCTATATAATGTCATTGGATGCCTCACGTATATATTCTCTATGGATGTCACGCCTATATAATGTCATTCGATGCCTCACGTATATATTCTCTATGGATGTCGCGCCTATATAATGTCATTGGATGCCTCACATATATATTCTCTATGGATGTTGCGCCTATATAATGTCATTGGATGCCTCACATATATATTCTCTATGGAAGTCGCACCTATATAAAGTCATTGTATGCCTCACGTATATATTCTCTATGGAAGTCGCACCTATATAATTTCATTGGATGCCTCACCTATATATTCTCTATGGAAGTCGCGCCTATATAATGTCATTGGATGCCTCACGTATATATTCTGTGTGGCTGTCTCTCCAATATATTCTAAAGGGCTGTCATGCGCATATAGTCTCTTAGGATGTCTCGGCTATATATTCTTTATAGATTTCTTAGTAGTTTTTTTCTCCATGGCAGTCTCTATGTGGATGTCTCTCAATGAACATGATTTAGAGAAACTTTGTAAAGAGATGTAGAGATTTGTTGTAAAGATATGTAGAGATATGCTATAAAGAGATTTAGAGATATGTTGTAAGAGATTTAGAAAAAAAAATTAAACAGATTTAGAGAAATAAGTTGTAAAGGTATTTAGAGAAATGCTGTAAACATATTTAGAAGTATGCTGTTTGGAGTTTTAGAGATATGTTGTAAGGCAGCGGTTCTCAACATGTCGGTCGTGACCCCTTTGGGGGTCGCACGACCCTTTCCCAGGGGTCACCTAGGACCATCTGAAACACACATGTCGCCACGACATGAAAAACTGTAAGGGTCGTGGCATCAGAAAGGCTGAGAACCACTGTTGTAAGGAGATTTAGAAATTTGCTGTATAGAGATTTAGAGACATGTTGGAAAGAGTTTTAGAGATAGGTTGTAAGAAATGCATTTATTTTTATTATCTCTTTCATTCAGAAACAAACACTGGTGGTCACGTGACCACAAAAAAGCTCTTCAGATACAGTCGTATAAAACATCTATAGAACATTCTCTGAATTCTATGAGACCTTTCAGCGACGCCTTCACACGCCTGTCAGGCAGGCCCGATAATTATGGGCAACACGCGAGCTGAGCGACAGGTTTCACACAGGAAAGGCGCAAGAGTGACAATGCTCTTGGGAGGTTGGGACAAATATAGAAACTCCATTAGTGGGTTTTTGTCCTAGCTTCTTCGCGTCGTTTTCGTACCCACTTTATGACAACAGCCAGTGACAAGGACATATGCGCACAAGACATATGCGTACACGATAAACGCGCACATACAAACGGATGAAACTGCGCAAACCCAACAGCGGAGCACCAAAAAAGATGGTGCATACCGACAAATGATTTCACCGAAAAATTCCATGTGCGGAAATTTTCGAATGTTGACAATTGCGGACAAAGTCGAATGCGCACATTGACGATGAAATTTTATTTTAAATAAAATTTTTATAGTTGAAATTATATCAGTTCAGTTTGTTTTCAGCGTAAAAGACACGTTGGCAAGCATAATAAAAGACACGTTAGCAAGCACAATAAAAGACACGTTAGCAAGCACAATAAAAGACACGTTAGCAAGCACAATAAAAGACACGTTAGCAAGCACAATAAAAGAAACGTTAGGATGCACAATAAAAGACACGTTAGGATGCACAATAAAAGACACGTTAGGATGCACAATAAAAGAAATGTTAGGAAGCACGATAAAAGACACGTTAGGATGCACAATAAAAGAAATGTTAGGAAGCACAATAAATTATTGCGAATAAATAAGATTCTATGATTAAAAGTGCGCTAGAGAATCTTTATTAAATTTGTGCGCAGTTTTCAACAGAATTGATCGAGTCTGTCAACTCAGAGTGTGCGAATTTTTGGAGTCCGCGGTTCTGTCTTGTGCGCGTTTGTCACGGAAATGACAGCAGGCGGACTCCACACCGATATGAAGTACATATAACCATGTAGATCTCAATGAACATTCTTTATATTACAAATATAACACCTTTTATATGTTACACACGAATCGAACCTTATGACCTAAGGAGAGTGTACTCGCCCATTTCACTGCACATTTTCACACACCACATTACCTTCTCAGCACATCATTACCTCACTGTCTCAACATCCCGCCATATAATCATACACCATTTTACATTCTTAGCACATTATTAATTAACTGTCTCAACAATCCCAACACAACATCATACACCACATTACCTTCTCAGCTACTTAATTTCTCACTATCTCAATACCCCAACACATTAACATGCACCACATTACCTTATCAGTAATTTAATACCTAATTATCTCACTACCCCAACACACGACATTCTCACTTAACACACAACATTCTCACTTAACACACAACATTCTCAAATAACACACAACATTTTCAAGTAACACACAACATTCTCACTTAACACACAACATTCTCACTTAACTCACAACATTCTCACTTAACACACAACATTCTCACTTAACACACGACATTCTCACTTAACACACGACATTCTCACTTAACACAAGACATTCTCACTTAACACACAACATTCTCACTTAACACAAAACATTCTCACTTAACACACAACATTTTCATGTAACACACAACATTCTCACTTTACACACAACATTCTCACTTAACACTCAACATTCTCACTTAACACAAGACATGCTCATGTAACACACAACATTCTCACTTAACACAAGACATTCTGACTTAACACAAGACATTTTCATGTAACACACAACATTCGCACTTAACACAAGACATTGTCACTTAACACACAACATTCTCACTTAACATACGACATTCTCACTTAACACACAACATTTTCATGTAACACACAACATTCTCACTTAACACACAACATTCTCACGACAAGTTTCAGCCCTGCTCCAATTATGTTTACTTCGCCATCCATCCATCAAAACACCTCTCCCGTTGAGCACCTCTAACACTCCTCATCTCCTCTCACACGAAGCCACCAACAACTCACTCGCCAAGAGCCCACAACTTTTATATCACACGTTTACTCGGGCTGTCACTGACAGGACCGCGCAGCAATTATGGTTTTAGAACATTCCAGATTTTTGACGACACCAATGGTGAGCTGGTCTATTTTTAAATAGAGTGTATGGTGGTGGCGGTAGTAAGGGTGGGGTGCGATATAGGAGGGGTGTAGAAAATGGGGTATCTAGAAGGAATGAGATGGTAAGAATGGATGGCCTAAATGGGAAAGTGTAAGAGAGGAAGGGTGCAGGGAAATTCGTGGTTGGAATTAGAAGGGATGTGGTAGTTAGGTGGGATGTGTTAGAGGGGCAGGGGTAGTTAGAGGTGATGGGGTGCAGGACATGTCGAGGATAGATTTAGAGGGGATGGGGTGCCGAAAAAGTTGTTGTTAAGTAGTCTTAAAAGGGCTGTGATAGAGGGGACGGGGTAGATAGGATAGGGTAGTTAGAAGGGGCGGGGTAGATAGGATGGGATAGTTAGAAGGGATGGGGTAGATAGGATGGGATAGTTAGAAGGGATGGGGTAGATAGGATGGGATAGTTAGAAGAGATGGGGTAGATAGGATGGAATAGTTAGAAGGGATGGGGTAGATAGGATGGGATAGTTAGAAGGGATGGGGTAGATAGGATGGGATAGTTAGAAAGGATGGGGTAGAGGGGAAGAGGTTGTTAAAGGGAATGGGGCGCAGAAATATGTTGGTTACTTTTATAGGGGAGGGAGTTGAGGAAATGTGGGGGTGAGATTTATAGGAGAGGGAGTTGAGGAAATGTGGTGGTGAGATTTATAGGAGAGGGAGTTGAGGAAATGTGGTGGTGAGATTTATAGGGGAGGGTGTTGAGGAAATGTGGTGGTGAGATTTATAGGGGAGGGAGTTGAGGAAATGTGGTGGTGAGATTTATAGGTGAGGGAGTTGAGGAAATGTGGTGAGATTTATAGGGGAGGGAGTTGAGGAAATGTGGTGGTGAGATTTATAGGGGAGGGAGTTGAGGAAATGTGGTGGTGAGATTTATAGGGGAGGGAGTTGAGGAAATGTGGTGAGAGGATTTATAGGGGATGGAGTTGAGGAAATGTGGTGGTGAGATTTATAGGGGAGGGAGTTGAGGAAATGTAGTGGTGAGATTTATAAGGGAGGGAGTTGAGGAAATGTGGGGGTGAGATTTATAGGGGAGGGAGTTGAGGAAATGTGGTGGTGAGATTTATAGGGGAGGGAGTTGAGGAAATGCGGTGGTGAGATTTATAGGGGAGGGAGTTGAGGAAATGTAGTGGTGAGATTTATAGGGGATGGAGTTGAGGAAATGTGGGGGTGAGATTTAGAGGGGATGGAGTTGAGGAAATGTGGTGGTGAGATTTAGAGAGAGTTGAGGAAATGTGGTGGTGAGGTTTAGAGAGGAGAGAGTTGAGGAAATGTGATGGTGAGATTTAGAGAGGAGGGAGTTGAGGAAATGTGGTGGTGAGATTTAGAGAGGAGGGAGTTGAGGAAATGTGGTGGTGAGATTTAGAGGGGAGGGAGTTAAGGAAATGTGGTGGTGAGACTTAGAGGGGAGGGAGTTGAGGAAATGTGGTGGTGAGATTTATAGGGGAGGGAGTTGAGGAAATGTTGTGGTGAGATTTATAGGGGAGGGAGTTGAGGAAATGTGGTGGTTAGATTTATAGGGGATTGAGTTGAGGAAATGTGGTGGTGAAATTTAGAGGGGAGGGAGATGAGGAAATGTGGTGGTTAGATTTAGAGAGGAGAGAGTTGAGGAAATGTGGTGGTGAGTTTCAGAGAGGAGGGAGTTGAGGAAATGTGGTGGTGGGATTTAGAGGTGATGGGGTTCAGGAAATGTGTAGTAAGCTTCAGAGGGGATGGGGTGCAAGGGTTGGGGTGCAAGGGATGGGGTGCAGGGGATGGGGTGCAAGGGATGGGGTGCAAGGGATGGGGTTCAAGGGATGGGGTGCAGGGGATGGGATGCAGGAAATAGACTAAATTTTTCATTAAGGCTTTTTTGTACATGATAAAGCTTCTAATACCAAACTAAAAAACCACACACACACGCGCACCGTCTCACACACATACACACACAGACACACACAAACACACATATACACACACATACACACACATATACGCACAGAAACACAAACTAGACGCAATGGCAAAAGTAGGATAAACAACAGGAAAGACCGGACGTTGGGTAGAGAAGTGCACGGCATAGGAATTACTTGTACAAAGTTTTACATAGGAATTAATTTTTCAAAGCGGCACACATTGGAATTAATTGTACAAATTGGCACATAGTAATTGATTGTACAAAGTTGCACATAGTAATTACTTATACAAAGTTGCACATAGTAATTACTTATACAAAGTTGTTCATAGTAATTACTTGTACAAAGTTGCACATAGTAATTACTTGTACAAAGTTGCACATAGTAATTACGTATACAAAGTTGCACATAGTAATTACTTATACAAAGTTGCACATAGTAATTACTTATACAAAGTTGCACATAGTAATTACGTATACAAAGTTGCACATAGTAATTACTTGTACAATGTTGCATATAGGAATTACTTGTACAAAGGTTGCTGGTCCAACCATTTGGAACACCCTTCCCGACGCTCTCAGAAACAGCCAGACGCTGGAGTCCTTCAAAACAAATTTAAAAACTCATCTATTTCGCAAACACCTGTTGGGATGATGTTGTCTACCATCTTTTCCAGCTATTTATTATCTCCCAGCTTTGTTTTTGTACCGCGCTTCGAGCCTTTGGGAATGAAGCGTGATTTTTCAAATGAACTTTATTATTATTATTATTATTTGACTTTGCAATTGGGAAGATTTCTTTTAAAAAAATATACTGTGTCCCAGTAATCTCTATATCATATACTACAAATCTCCATTCACGGCTACTGACCTGCCTGAGGGACAATCATCAGATCCACACAATAGATGTGGTTAAGTCTCGCCTCAATCTCAGACGTAAGATCCCACGACCCAATGCAGCAGCCGGTTGGCCGGCATGTTTGCTGAAAAAAATGAGTGGGGGCAGGAGGGGGGTCGTGAGTTAAGCTGGTAAAAGGGAACAAAGGGGGTGACCAACCCAGAAGGTTTCACTGACCAGATTGATCACGTGCCCACTGTTCTCAGACGGCATGTCATAGCATGTAAGACAGACACACACACAAAAAAAGATGTTCAGAATAATTTATTTATTTGATCTACATGCAGACAATTATCTGATGATAACACAACTGCACGTGATTCACACACACATATCCATTGTCTAGATTTAATGAGATGTAAATACTTTAAAAAAATTAAAAACATAATTCATTGACTTTGTACGCATTGTTATCTTAAGAATCGAGAGAAGCATAAATTAAACATTAAGGAAAGAAGAGGTTCACTTGAGTGACGTCAGCTGAGCCGCAATATCTAAAACGACAGGCCGAATGTGGGCCGCATGTGGCCCGCCCTGCTTAAGACCATCGACAAAGATGATATTGTTTTACAACACCTCATCTGTGCCTAAAACCAATAATACAAAATTAATCCGAAATCATAAGTCAATGGAGACAAAGTCGGTGGAGAGAAAGTCAGTGGAAGAAAGTCGGTGGAGAGAAAGTCAGTGAAGAGAAAGTCAATAGGGAGAAAGTCAGACAAGAGAAATTCTGTGAAAGGAAAAGCAATGGGGAGAAAGTCAGTCAAGAGAAATTCTGTGAAAGGAAAAGCAATGGGGAGAAAATCAGTGAAGAGAAATTCAGTGAAGAGAAAGTCAATCGGGAGAAAGTCAGTGAAGAGAAAGTCAATGGGGAGAAGGTCAGTGAAGAGAAAGTCAGTGGGGAGAAAGTCAAAGGTGAGAAAGTCTGTGGAGAGAAAGTCAATGGGGAGAAAGTCTGTGGAGAGAAAGTCAATGGAGAGAAAGTCAGTGGAAAGAAAGTCGGTGGAGAGAAAGTCAATGGGGAGAAAGTCAGTGAAGAGAAAGTCAATGGGGGGAAAATCAGTGAAGAGAAAGTCAATGGGGAGAAAGTCAATGAAGAGAAATTCAGTGAAGAGAAAGTCAATGGGGAGAAAGTCAGTCAAGAGAAAGTCAGTGAAGAGAAAGTCAATGGGGAGAAAGTCTGTGGAGTGAAAGTCAATGGGGAGAAAGTCTGTGGAGAGAAAGTCAATGAGGAGAAAGTCAATTGGGAGAAAGTCCGTGGAGAGAAAATCAATGGAGAGAAAGTATGTGGATAGAAAGTGAATGGGGAGAAATTCTGTGGAGAGAAAGTCAGTGTAGAAAAAGTCAATACGGAGAAAGTCAATGGGCAGAAAGTCTGTTGGTTGAAAGTCTGTGGAGAGAAAGTCAATGGGGAGAAAGTCTGTGGAGAGAAAGTCGGTGGAGAGAAAGTCAATGGGGAGAAAGTCAATGGGGAGAAAAACATTGGAGAGAAGGTCAGTAGAGAGAATGTCATATATGGATGTTCATGAAACTTTGGCCTAGTCTTCTGCAACCATTTTTTTCACTGACGGCACCCCTAGACCCTTCCCAGATTTCCGTGTCACACCTAGATCCTGCTCATTACTTCTTCAAAATCATTAAGTTTTCACGAGAACAGAACAACATGTCTCATCTCATAACAACAAATCCCCTCTCTCATCTCATAACAACATCTCCCCTCTCACATCTCGTAACAACATCTCCGCTCTCTCATCTCGTAACAACATCTCCCCTCTCTCATATCATAACAACATCTCCCCTCTCTCATCTCGTAACAACATCTCCCCTCTCACATCTCGTAACAACATCTCCCCTCTCACATCTCGTAACAACATCTCCCCTCTCACATCTCGTAACAACATCTCCCCTCTCACATCTCGTAACAACATCTCCCCTCTCACATCTCGTAACAACATCTCCCCTCTCACATCTCGTAACAACCTCTCCCCTCTCTCATCTCGTAACAACATCTCCCCTCTCTCATCTCGTAACAACATCTCCCCTCTCTCATCTCGTAACAACATCTCCCCTCTCTCATCTCGTAACAACAGCTCTCCTCTCTCAGCGTGTAGGAACAAGTTAAAACTTTTTCCGCTACACAGACATCGTGCATAATTGTGTTGGATTGTGTGACATGGTCCACTACAGACATTGTAAGTCCGTGTGTTAGAGTCCGCGTTGCTCGAGCGTGCAATTTTACCCAGTTAAGTGATTACCTTCCAGACACTGGTGTAGTTCTGGCATACACTTTTTTACCAGCCACGTGATTACCTCCCAGACACTGGTGTAGTTCTGGCATACACTTTTTTACCAGCCACGTGATTACCTCCCAGACACTGGTGTAGTTCTGGCATACAATTTTTTCCCAGCCAAGTGATTACCTTCCAGACACTGGTGTAGTTCTGGCATACAATTTTTTCTCAGCCAAGTGATTACTTTCCAGACACTGGTGTAGTTCTGGCATACAATTTTTTTCCCAGCCAAGTGATTACCTTCCAGACAATTGGTGCTGTTCGGACCAGTGTCGCTTAATGTTTAATACCTGTTTCCAAAAACCACTTGACAGATAGTCAATGTAGTATCTTTTAAAGATATCACTTGCATGATTCTGCCTTTTCCCCCTCTATTTTCTTAGCATTACCGGCCCCAAGCATTATTTGGATCATGCCCGACTGCTTTGCTAGTTAAAGAAGTGTTGCAACAATAGCAGGGGGTTATTGTTGTTTATTGAAAGCCAGTTTCTATCGCATTTGCAGATCCGCGGAGAGCCGATATTATTTGTTGCTTTCGCTCAAGATTTGTCGTAAGATTATCTGAAAATATCCTGTAACTTTGCTTGCAAGTGATCAATGTTTTGTTGTTAGATGGTGAATACATGTGTCGGGACCGGAGCCGACCCGTGGGTCCTTGGCTATCTAACGAAGTTGTGACGTAGTTAAGAAATTCAGAGGCGCAGCTAGAGCGTTAGGCGCTCGTGGACAATATTCGTTTTAAAGAGCCTTCCTTTCTTTTTTTTTTTCAACTCTCAAACCCATTATTATCATCAACAAAATAATATATGTGCCCCCTACCCCCGCCCCCCTTACCTACGCCTCTGAAAAAATTGAACTATGAAATTAGAATGGAGCGTCACAAAACGGGTAAAAGTAGGAGGGAGGTGAGGGTGGATGGGATCAAAAGTAACGTGACGGCTCTGTCTGGCACCGTCCACACGAGAGAAAGATGTTCATTTTAAATGATGCACTCAGAACAGATTCGCCACCACACTTTCGAAAATCCATATGGAATATTTTAATAATTGTTCTGATATTTTTCCCAATCTTCGTTGTTCAAACACACAACTTAAAAACTCATATATAAAATATAAGTAGCAACGAATAGTTGGCTTGTGAACTTCATGCACCTTTTTTTCAATGTCACAAATTATTTTATTTTTTATTTTCTTTTTAAACTTTAAAAAAAAAAAAAAATTACTGCAAGATTAAGAAACCATATTAAATGTCTCCGGTTCCTCAGACTAGACAATATGGGTCCAGAGGCGTAACTGGGTTTTTGGCGCCCTTGGCTAATTTTTTTTTGACGCCCTTGACATTTAAATAAAAATTTTAAAATTAGAGATTTAGCGGCGACCTTTTGAACTGGCGCAGGCCGGCGCCCTTGGCAACTGCCCCAATGCCAAGCCGTTGTTACGCCTCTGGATGGGTCTTGGTTTATTTTGAGATTGATCCTTATTTTGTAGTACGGAAATGTACTTGGAAAACATATTAACAATTTGCAATGAACTAACACTCGCAGTTTAGACTTAGTTAAAACAATGATGAAAAGCGGACTATGAACAAAGAAAGAGAAAGTTAATTGTTGAAATGTTCTGTGCTATCTGACTTCAAACGTTTGACAACATGTATTCAGCCAATCACTGTGTCTCTTCTTAATCCGACAATCACTGTGTTTCTTCTTAATCAGCCAATCACTGTGTTTCTTTTTAATCAGCCAATCACCGTATCTCTTCTTAATCAGCCAATCACCGTATCTCTTCTTAATCAGCCAATCACCGTATCTCTTCTTAATCAGCCAATCACTGAATTTATTCTTAATCAGCCAATCACTGTATCTCTTCTTAATCAGCCAATCACTGCTCCTTTTTTTATCAGCCAATCACTGCTTCTTTTTTGTACATTAGCCAATCACTGTTCCTTTTTGTTAATCAGCCAATCATGGTCCCCTTTTTAATCAGCCAATCACCGTCCCCCTTCTTAATCAGCCAATCACTTCTGTTTTTGTTATTCAGCCAATCACTGTCTGTTCTGTTTCAGTACATTTATGTCTACACGTGATTTTCATCCTCTTGAAGGAATTTTGACGTGGCACCATAGTGTAACGCCACACACCGGCTGGAGGTATCTGATTACTCAAAGAACTCTAGTCTCTACTCCTTTTTAGTAAAATGATTACATTCAGTTTTTTTGTCACCACTTTGATTGTTATAATTTTTATCTGTTTCCCCAATGAGTACATAATTTAAGGTGTTGGGTAATAAGATATAGATACACACAGGGGCGTAGGAAGGGTTTAGGGAGTAATATGATATAGATACACACAGGGGCGTAGGAAGGGCTGGGGGTAAAAAGATATAGATACACACAGCGGCGTAGGAATAGGTGGAGGTAAAAAGATATAGATACACACAGTGGCGTAGGAAGGGTTTAGGGAGTAATATGATATAGATACACACAGGGGCGTAGGAGGGGTGGGGGTAATAAGATATAGATACACACAGGGGCGTAGGAAAGGGTGGAAGGGGCGCTAAGCAAAGAGTGACAATTTTTTTCATGTTGAGGAGCAGTATATTGGGCCAACCTCTGAGATCTTTCCATGGCAAGGAGCGGGAGGAGGGGGGTGTCTTGAATTTTTTACTAACTGAATTCCTGTTCTTTGTTAATTGTCATGTAATATGCACCAAGATTGTTACATTTACCATGGTCGTGGTTTCGGTTTAGAGATCTTGCCAAGCCGAATGTCAGAATTCGATGCGAGAAAGGCTTTTCTGAAAAGCAGTAACTTTCAGAATACTCCTTTAAAACACAGTAAATATCATCGCACTGCGACCACTGGTCAGTATCCCAATGCTACCATTGGCCGGTATCCCGCTGCTACCACTGGCCGGTATCCTACTGCTACCACCGGCCGGTATCCCGCTGCCACAGCTGGCCGGTATAACGACGCTACCTCTGGCTGGTATCCCGCTGCTACCACTGACCGGTATCCTACTGCTACCACTTGCCGGTATCCCGCTGCTACCACTGGCCGGTATCACTCCGTTACCACTGGCCGGTATCCTGCTGCTACCACTGGTCGGTATCCCACTGCTACCACTGGCCGGTATCCCACTGCTACCACTGGCCGGTATCCCACTGCTACCACTGGCCGGCATCCTGCTGCTACCACTGGCCGGTATGC
Source organism: Omphiscola glabra (assembly GCA_964017045.1). Lineage (NCBI taxonomy): Eukaryota > Metazoa > Mollusca > Gastropoda > Lymnaeidae > Omphiscola > Omphiscola glabra. Next base: position 22,857,509 of record OZ024810.1, on the reverse strand, counting down.
CACTGCTACCACTGGCCGGTATCTCACTGCTACCACTGGCCGGTATCCCACTGCTACCACTGGCCGGTATCCCACTGCTACCATTGGACGGTATCCCACTGCTACCACTGGCCGGTATCCCACTGCTACCATTGGACGGTATCCCACTGCTACCACTGGCCGATATCACACCGTTACTAGTGGCCGGTATCCCGCTGCTACAACTGGCCGGTATCCCACTGTTACCACTGGCCGGTATCCCACTGCTACCACTGGACGGTATCCCACTGCTACTACTTGCCGTTATCCCTTTGCTACCACTGGCCGGTATCCCACTGCTACCACTGGCCGGTATCCCACTCACTGCTACCACTGGCCGGTATCCCACTGCTACCACTGGCCGGTAACCCACTGCTAGCACTGGCCAGTATCACACAGCTAGCACTGGCCGGTATCCCACTGCTACCACTGGCCGGTATCCCACTGCTACCACTGGCCGGTATCCCACTGCTACCACTGGCCGGTATCCCACTGCTACCACTGGCCAGTAACCCACTGCTACCACTGGCCGGTATCTCACTGCTACCACCGGCCGGTATCCCGCTGCCACAACTGGCCGGTGTAACGACGCTACCTCTGGCCGGTATCACTCCGTTACCACTGGCCGGTATCCTGCTGCTACCACTGGCCAGTATCCAACTGCTACCACTGGCCGGTGTCACACCGTTACGACTGGCCGGTATCTTGCTGCTACCACTGGTCGGTATCCCACTGCTACCACTTGCCGGTATCCCACTGCTACCACTGGCCGGTATCACTCCGTTACCACTGGCCGGTATCCTGCTGCTACCACTGGTCGGTATCCCACTGCTACCACTGGCCGGTATCACACTGCTACCACTGGCCGGTATCCCATTGCTATTACTGGCCGGTATCACACAGCTACCACTGGCCGGCATCATGCTGCTACCACTGGCCGGTATCCCACTGCTACCACTGGCCGGTATCACACTGCTACCAATGGCAGGTATCCCACTGCTACCACTGGCCGGTATCCCACTGCTACCACTGGCCGGTATCCCACTGCTACCATTGGACGGTATCCCACTGCTACCACTGGCCGGTATGCCACTGCTACCACTGGCCGGTATCACACTGCTACCACTGGCAGGTATCTCACTGCTACCACTGGCCGGTATCCCACTGCTACCATTGGCCGGTATCCCACTGCTACCATTGGACGGTATCCCACTGCTACCACTGGCCGGTATGCCACTGCTACCACTGGCCGGTATCCCGCTGCTACCACTGGTCAGTATCCCACTGCTACCACTGGCCGGTATCCCACTGCTACCACTGGCCGATATCACACTGTTACTACTGGCGAGTATCCCGCTGCTACAACTGGCCGGTATCCCACTGTTACCACTGGCCGGTATCCCACTGCTACCACTTGCCGGTATCCCACAGCTACTACTGGCCGGTATCCCTTTGCTACCACTGGCTGGTATCCCACTGCTACCACTGGCCGGTATCCCATCCACTGATACCACTGGCCGGTATCCCACTGCTACCACTGGCCGGTAACCCACTGCTAGCACTGGCCGGTATCCCACAGCTAGCACTGGCCAGTATCCCACTGCTACCACTGGCCGGTATCCCACTGCTACCACTGGCCGGTATCCTACTGCTACCACTGGCCGGTATCCCACTGCTATCACTGGCCGGTATCCCACTGCTACCACTGGCCGACATTCTGCTGCTACCACTAGGCGGTATCCCACTTCTACCTCTGGCCGTTATCCTGCTGCTACCACTGGCCGGTATCCTGCTGCTACCACTGGCCGGTATCCCACTGTTACCACTGGCGGGTATCCCACTGCTACCACTGGCCGGTATCCTGCTGCTACCACTGGCCGGTATCCTGCTGCTACCACTAGCCGGCATCCCGCTGCTACCACTGGTCGGTATCCCACTGCTACCACTGGCCGGTATCCTGCTGCTACCACTGGCCGGCATCCCGCTGCTACCACTGGTCGGTATCCCACTGCTACCACTGGCCGGTTCAATGCTATCGATTCGCTCAGCATCTCTGCTCGGATCCCCCAACCCCCACCCCCACAGAACACTCCCATGGGACCCCGCAGAACGCGTGTCAAATTGTTTCCTGGTGAGTGCCACAAAATGGCGAGCTGATAGGGAGGGGGCGAGGGGAGGTGGCGAGGGTAGGGGGGAGCAGTGGAGATGGCTGAAGAATTATCAAACATTTCTATTTTAACAGATCTAAAACATCATAAGATTTGATATCTTTAATTTGTCATCATTTTACCCATAGTAGAACTATCCTGCCATAAGAACTATTCTGTCAGTAAAACCATTCTGTCAGCAGAACTAATCAGTCAGTAGAACTATTCTGTCAATAGAACGAATCTATCAGTAAAACTATTATGTCAGTAGAACTTTCTGCCAATAGAACTATTCTGTCAGTAGAACTTTCTGCCAATAGAACTATTCTGCCAACAGAACTATTCTGTCAGTAGAACTTTCTGCCAATAGAACTATTCTGCCAATAGAACTATTCTGTCAGTAGATCTATTCTGCCAATAGAACTATTCTGTCAGTAGAACTATTCTGCCAATAGAACTAATCTGTCAGTAGAACTTTCTGCCAATAGAACTATTCTGTCAGTAGAACTATTCTGCCAATAGAACTAATCTGTCAGTAGAACTTTCTGCCAATAGAACTATTCTGTCAGTAGTCAGGACTATGTAGTGTGTAGACTGTAGCAATTTTCTAACCAAATATGGGGGGGTGGGGATCTACACTAAAAACTGCAATCAATCTCCAATCACATCGGCTTGTCCTTTGCTTCGCCATCGATCTTTGCGTTCGACCAGCTCCCCCGGTACACCAACACACCAGCGTCGCTCTTCGGCATAAGTATCGATCGTTCGTAATATCGCGACACTCCTCCGCATAAGTATCGATCATTCGTAGTATCGCGACACTCTTCCGCATAAGTATCGACAATATCGTAATATTGCGAAACTCTTCCGATTAAGTATCGATCATAGCGTAATATCGCAACGATCTTCCGTATAAGTATCGATCACAGTCTAACATCGCAACGATCTTTCACTTGGAATGTAATTTCGATTTGATCCTGGCTGATCGCCCTTCGCGACTGACACGCATCGACAATATCGTAATATTGCGACACTCTTCCGATTAAGTATCGATCATAGCGTAATATCGCAACGATCTTCCGTATAAGTATCGATCACAGTCTAACATCGCAACGATCTTCCGCATAAGTATCGATCATAGCGTAATATCGCAACGTTCTTCCACTTGGAATTTAATTTCTATTTAATCCTGGCTGATCGCCCTTCGCGACCGACACGCACGAGAAAATGGTGGAATTAATTAACAAGACTGGGCCGTCTTTGGCCGGGTGTGGGGGGGGGTGAGAAGGGGTAGGGGTGGCTGATTAGACATTTCGCAGTTGCTGATGGGGAGTCAGTTGCTGATTTAGTTGGAGTCTCGAAATACCAGACAAGAAAACAGCAACATCAGCTTCTTATTGCTGGGCCATGTGGAACAAATTTGGTTGCTGTTGTTGCATATTACTCTGCTTAAAGGAGCATAGTTTATTGTGGATACTACAATGGGTATTAGAACGGAAACTAGAATGGATTTTGGAATGGTTTTTATAATGGATATTTAAATAAAAACTGGATTGGATATAAGAATGGCTATTAGAATAGATATTAGAATGAATATCAGAATGGACATTAGAATGGATATTAGAATAGATATTAGAATGGATATTAGAATGGATATTAAGAGTACATTTTAGAATGGATATTATCATCAATATTAGAATGGATATTAGAATGGAAACTAGAATGGATTTTAGAATGGTAATTAGAATGGATGTTATAATAAAAGCTGGATTGGATATAAGAATAGATATTAGAATGAATATCAGAATGGAAATTAGAATGGATATTAGAGATGTATAATAGAATGGATTTTATAATAGATATTAGAATTAATATTAAGAATAAATATTTGAATGCATGTTAGAATGGATATTATCACGAATATTAGAATGTATATTAGAATGGACACTATAATAGATATTCTAATGTATTTTGAACGAAATATAAAAATGTTTAATAGAATGAATATAAGAATGGATAATAGCATGGATAATACTTCATTTCTTCATATTTGTATAGAAATCCCAACACGTAGCCACGGGATTGGAAGAAAGATATGAAAACCTAGCATAAACCTAGCATAAAAATAAAAGATGAAATGAAGGAATTGTAACAAATTTCATGTAGGACCAATGAAAAGGAGGTACGAATCGATCGTGTGTTTTAAGAGGGTACGGAAGGAATTTACAGTCTCAAGATAATTGAGAGATCGAATTTATTCTACAAGGGATCGAAGTCAATCAATAACAAATCGACATAAAACAGTCTGAGATTGAATTCAATCAATGTGAGTTAGGAAGTTAATCAAAGTTCATGAACAAAATACCGTGCTCGCAGAAATGGAAGTTGTGGAATCACAGAGTCCGCAATCTGAACAAGTCTATCACGGTGGCAATCAATTAATTTTAAACGAATTTGTCACGTTAGCAGTCTATGAACTGTAAAAAAAATCTGTCACGTTAGCAGTCTATGAACTTTAAAACAAGTCTGTCACGTTAGCAGTCTATGAACTTTAAACCAGATTGTGGTCGGCGATTGTGTTCACCAGTGGCGTAACAACGGCTTGGCATTGGGGCAGTTGAAAAGGGCGCCGGCCTGCGCCAGTTCAAAAGGGCGCCGCTAAATCTCTAATTTTTAAAAAATGTTATTTAAAATATAAATTAGCCAAGGGCGCCAAAAACCCAGTTGCGCCTCTGGTGTTCACTTCCAAGCAAAGATCACCGACGCTAACGATGACTATGTAGAGCTGGTGGAAAGGCAGGCGAGGTTGGAAGACGCACCCGTTGAATATGGGCTCTGGTCAAGGTATACACAGGGCGCCACGGTGGAGGAGGGTCGATGTGTTGTGAAATTGACTGGGCTCTGATCAGTGTATAGGACACGTTACGTCATTTACGGATGACACGCCCACACCGCCCCCCCCCCCCTTTTTCTTGACCATCAGAGAACAAACGAAGCTTTTAAAAAACGATGAGTACAAATAAAAAGTTAATTGAAACGGGGATATCAGCAACATAAGGTAGTTTTGTTTTGGTACAAGTTAGCAATGTATAGCGTCATGTTTACAGGTGTCTGGGATTCAGAATTTGAAAGTCTTTAACTGTTTGAGGGAAAACCTTTTGTCTGTTTGCCTGGGTCGGCCATCATGCAGTAACAAATTCATTTTTTTTCCTTGTCTTTTTTATTTTATTTTTGTTATCATTGAAAAATCAGAACAGACATGGCACCCCAACTGCTTTTCCCCCTTTCAACTGGGTGATCTCCCATGTAGATGCCCTGAGCAGGGATCAAAGTTATCGCACATCATTTTAGAAATATGTAAACAAATCCGTTGCTTAGAGATGTATCTCTCTTTAAATCCTCTCTCGACCTTCCCGGGGGGAAAAAGGGGGGATGTGGGGAGTGTAGCAGGGTGGGGACAGTCTTATTTCACTAATTCCTTCGCAATATAAAGGAAATGACGTCATTCTCCATGACGTTTTCTAAGATTTAGTTCAGCGGGGGTCGCACGACCCTTTCACAGGGGTCGCCTAAGACCATCTGAAAACACATATACTCTACAGTTATGAAGTAGCCACGAAAATGATTTTGTGGCTTTGGGAACTGTATCAAAGGGTCGCAGCATTAGGATTTAGTTGGATTAGTTTAGTTGGATTAGTTTTGTTGGCTTAGTTTAGTTGGATTAGTTTAGCTGGATTAGTTTAGCTGGATTAGTTGTGTTGGAATAGTTTTGTTGGATTCGTTTAGTTGGATTAGTTTTGTTGGATTAGTTTAGTTTGAATAGTTTTGTTGGATTAGTTTAGTTGGATTAGTTTTGTTGGATTAGTTTTGTTGGATTAGTTTTGTTGGATTAGTTTAGTTTGAATAGTTTTGTTGGATTAGTTTAGTTGGATTAGTTTAGTTTGAATAGTTTTGTTGTATTAGTTTAGTTGGATTAGTTTAGTTGGATTAGATTTGTTGGATTAGTTTTGTTGGATTAGTAAAGTTTGATTAGTTCTGTTGGATTAGTTTTGTTAGATTAGTTTTGTTGGATTAGTTTAGTTTGAATAATTTGGTTGGATTAGTATTGTTGGATTTGTTTTGTTGGATTAGTATTGTTTGATTTGTTTTGTTGGATTTGTTTTGTTGGATTAGTTTTCTAGGATTAGTTTTGTTGGATAAGTTTTGTTGGATTGTTTATTGGCAAAGGAGTTGCTCGGCTTTCAATGGACCGATGTGTTTATTTTACACGGCATGTCATCTGTCACTATGAAATATCGGGACTTAAAAATATATTTTAAAAAAAAAGAATGTTCTACCTTTTTCTCTAATATTGTTCTAGAAACACGGTTGGATTTACTGAATTCAAAATGAGTAGAGTGTTAATTTGCAATGGTAAGTATCTCTCGAGATGAAAACTAAACATAAATCTAATATAACTATATATATATATATCATCTAGATTGCCTATAAAACTGTCCTAGAAAGCCAGTTGACTCTTACCCTAAGACAGTCTGTGCTGCGAAGCTGAAATCTAAAGAAATGTTAAATATGGACATTCCTTTTACTAGTGTAATAGAAGCCGCAGTAGATGAACCATTTATCCATAATATATTAGGGGTATCTAGGGGTTAACACTGACCACAAAGTATGTAGGGGTTCACACTAACCACAAAGTATGTAGGGGTTCACACTGACCACAAAGTATGTAGGGGTTCACACTGACCACAAAGTATGTAGGGGTTCACACTGACCACAAAGTATGTAAGGGTTCACACTGACCACAAAGTATGTAGAGGTTCACACTGACCACAAAGTATGTAGGGATTACGCTGACCTCAAAGTATGTATGGATTACGCTGACCACAAAGTATGTAGGGATTACGCTGGCCACAAAGTATGTCGGGGTTCACACTGACCACAAAGTATGTAGGGATTACGCTGACCACAAAGTATGTAGGGATTACGCTGACCACAGAGTATGTAAGGGTTTACACTGACCACACAGTATGTAGGGGTTCACACTGACCACAAAGTATGTAGGGATTACGCTGACCACAAAGTATGTAGGGATTAAGCTGACCACAAAGTATGTCGGGGTTCACACTGACCACAAAGTATGTAGGGGTTCACACTGACCACAAAGTATTTAGGGATTCACACTGACCACAAAGTATGTCGGGGTTCACACTGACCACAAAGTATTTAGGGATTCACACTGACGACATATTTTGTAGGGGTTCACACTGACCACAAAGTATGCAGGGGTTCACACTGACCACAAAGTATTTAGGGATTCACACTGACCACAAAGTATGTAGGGGTTAAAGCTGACCACAAAGTATGTCGGGATTCAAGCTGACCACAAAGTATGTCGGAGTTCAAGCTGACCACAAAGTATGTCGGAGTTCAAGCTGACCACAAAGTATGTAGGTGTTCAAACTGACCACAAAGTATGTAGGGGTCAAGGTTAGCATGAAATAGTCACTTTGACTTTGTACCGGATAATTTATCATTGTCCTCATCTCGTTGGCCCGCTATCCCCGACCTTATCTGACTGACCTTTTCTGACTGACCTTATCTGACTGAACTTATCTGACTGACCTTATCTGACTGACCTTATCTGACTGACCTTATCTGACTGACCTTATCTGACTGACCTTATCTGACTGACCTTATCTGACTGACCTTATCTGACTGACCTTATCTGACTGACCTTATCTGACTGACCTTATCTGACTGACCTTATCTGACTGACCTTATCTGACTGACCTTATCTGACTGACCTTATCTGACTGACCTTATCTGACTGACCTTATCTGACTGACCTTATCTGACTGACCTTATCTGACTGACCTTATCTGACTGACATTATCTGACTGACATTATCTGACGGACCTTATCTGACTGACCTTAACTGACTGACCTTAACTGACTGACCTTATCTGACTGACCTTATATGACTGACCTTATATGACTGACCTTATATGACTGACCACATGTCTTGGTCACTTCTCACTGGCCTCATCTCATGGACCTCATCCCACTGACCTCATCAGAATAACCTCATCTCACTGACTTCTTCTCACTGACCTTATCTCACTGACCTTATCTCACTGACCTTATCTCACTGACCTTATCTCACTGACCTTATCTCACTGACCTCATCTCACTCGTCTCACTCACCTCGTATCACTCACCTCGTCTCACTGACCTGGTCTCACTGACCACATCCCACCAATGTCAGTTCACTGACCTCATCTCACTGATATTTCTTTACGTTTCATGGGTCTATACACTTTTTTTTCCATTTTGTACATATACTTCCAGACCTGCATCCACAATGTAATCATACATGTGTATTTCGGATTTTTATCTGAATGTCTTAATTATAAATATAAAAAACACACATCGTGATACATTTTCATTTTACTTTCATACAAACCTTCAAAAAAAAAATTAACCAAGATCTCAATGGGTGATAATTCGATGCCTAAAAACTTCGAGTGCTCTCCCTGCGATAACCTTCCGCGCCATTCGTGCGACGGGATCTCAGCGCTCTGTCACTGCGCGTGCGCCGGGTTCCATTAAACTATACACGAGTGACTCACGCAATGGGGCCTCACAATGGCCGACACGAGGGTATGATGGATCGCTCTATACCACACGAGGGTACTCGAGGGCCATGGGGGGGCTAGGGGCTCCTCGAATTTCAGGAGGGCCGATGACAGATGGGAAGGGCGGGGGGGTGGTGGGGCGGTTGCGGTCCTGGGTGCAACTAAATAAAAACAAAAAATGTGGGGTGGGATCTGATGCTCGAATGCCTGTAAGCAGGGATACATAATTTACATGTTAAGGGCGTGCTTGTTATAGCCCGTTCATACTGATAGGGCTTATCTCTAGCCGGGCTTTCGATGCAGGGACGTCACTTGGATAGGGCAGGTTGGGTCATTTGCGCCCCCCCCCCCGCCCCGAATTTACAGGTTTTATTTAAATTACCAAGTACTGTCAATGGCGCCTTCAGTAATAAACAACTAAACAAGCCAAATAAATTTCGGTTTTGACCCCCCCCCCCTTTTAACCTCAAGAGGAAAAACTGAGATGGCGACACTGTTTCGATGGTGGTCGTTTATTAATAAGATGGACTTAATTTGCACTTGGGTTTTGGTTTGTTGTAGGACATTCCATGACATAAGCTTCTGTCGGCAACAGTCGGCGACGGAATTGGGGGAGGGGGGAGTGTGTGTGTGGGGGGTGGGGGCAGCAAATAATTGTTCCATTTGTTTTTCAAAAAAAGGATCAAGTTTCATTTAATTTTTTTTCATTTCATTTATTCAGTCAATATTTTCTTAAAATTTGTTAAAACTTAAAACTAAACAAAAAGGAAACAAAACAATATATGCCATTAATTGCACAATTGTACGTTTATTTAGTATCAAATCTTAATTTGAAAATACATGTTTTATGAATAGATCTTTTTATTTAGTAAATAGATATTTCTTTGATATGTAGGTCTTAAAATCAAAGGCGTGGGATGTGTGTGCAGAGTGGGGCGTTGCGCCCCGGGCGGTACATTTTCCACATATATTGAGGGGCGGCATTCCAGGTCGGGGGGACGGCAAAAATGTTGTTCTTGCCTAGGGCGGCACTGACGCTAGCTACCCCACTGCTAGAAACAGTAGGAAAGAAGGCAGTGGCACTTACCCGCGATACGCCGCTGCAAGGAACAGTAGAAAATAAGGCAGCGGCATGAACCCTCCATACGCCACTGCTAGATGCATTAGGAAAGAAGGCGGCGGCACTTACCGGCGATACGCCGCTGCAAGGAAGAGTAGGAAAGAAGGCAGCGGCACTAACCCTCCATACGCCACTGCTAGATGCATTAGGAAAGAAAAGAATAGGAAACGTACAGCTCAGTAACGTAACGCTGTAATCAGATTAGGATCATCCTGCTCAACGTGGATTAATTTACAAGTAAACCACTGAAATGTTAACATGGTTGCGGAAAAAGGTCAACACCAAAGTTAGCGTAGAAATCCTTTCCAATGACCTTAGCAACAGCCAGCCTTCAACGACCCCCGTGAACCGCAGTGAGCGCCATCTGGAGGGCTGAAATTAAAGAGAAACAACCCGGGGCCCGGGGCTCTGGCTGGAATGCTGACAGAAGATGGTAGAACAATCAGGCGTGTCTTGCTGGGTCCACGGTGAATTGATTTCACGAAGAAGGAAAAGTGATCAAGATCAAGAGCAAAATAGTTTCTCCCGTTATGTCAGCCTACGACGCGTTACGTTGAGCCGGGAATTAATATCGTCATAAACATTATTATTTAAAAAATAATATTTATAAGCCTTGTTATATTTTTGTAAAATTTTGGTATAAGTTGTTTTGTTTGTTTTTTTTTAAGTTATGAAGTAATCGAAATAAAATTTTAAAAAACCATGAAAGCAACGCTTTTCGTAAAAATCTTTTACATGCAATTTTTTATTATCTTATTTTATATCAATATTCTAATGCCCCACCCGCTTTTACGCCGCAGATATATGTCACCAACTATTTCAGAGAAGGAAAAGTAAATATTACACACCAAATGGGCTTGCGATATATATTGCGAGTCCATTTGCCAAGTTTCAACTCGATAGATTGACGGGAAGTGGGTGAGTTAACCGTCCGAAGATTTTGCGCGTCCGCCACCCAGCTGTACAAAAGTGAAGTTAATATAAATATAAAGGATTAAAAAAAATATATGTTCACAAAATCAAGGAAATGGCCATTTACTTGGATCAGTAAAAGTATATTATCATCTCATCTTACCTCATCTCATCTTATTTCATCTCATCTTATCTTATTATTATTATTGGTAGTTTTCTATAGCGTGGTACCTTAGCCTAGGGCTGGGCTCCACACGTGGACATAAAAACATAATAATGAACTTATTAATAATCTCATATTATCTCATCTTACCTTATCTCATCTTATCTCTTTTTATCTCATCTTATATTATCTCATCTTATCTCATCTTATATCACCTCATCTTATCTTAGAAAATTAGTGGAAGTGATAGAGACAGAGAGTAGAAGAACAGAGATAAAGAGAATGGGAAAGACAGAGAAAGGGAGAATGTTACAGACAACGAGAAAGAGATTGTGAGAAGGTGGCAGAGACAGAGAGAAAGAGAGTGGGATAGACAGAGATGCAAAGAGTGGGGAATACAAAGAGAAAGAGGATGGGAAAGACAAAGAAATAGAGAGTGGAAGAGATATTGGGTGGGAGAGAAAGAGATTGGAAGAGAAAGAGAATAGGAGAGGAAAAGATCGGGAGAGACAGGGAGTGAGAGAGAAAGGGATGGGGAAATACAGGAGGAAAGAGAGTGGTGGAGACAGAGAGTGGGAGAGACAGAGAGAAAAAGAGTGGGAGAGACAGAGAGAAAAGAGTGGGAGAGACAGAGAGAAAGAAAGAGGGAGAGACAGAGAGAAAGAAAGTGGGATAGGTAGAGAAAGAAAATGGGAGAGTCAGAGAAAAAAAAAGGTGGAGAGAAAAAGAGAAAGAAAGTGAGAGAGACGGAGAGAAAGAAAGTTGGAGCGACAGAGAGAAAGAAAATTGGAGAGTCAGAGAAAAAGACAGTGGGAGAGACAGAGAGGGTATCTTGTTACCGGCGATCTTTGTTCTGCATATAGATATATCATAATGACGTCATATCGACAGCTTAAATTTAAACGCGTTTAATATAGTTGCTTCCTAAATGAGCACCAAATTCAATTTAGATTTGTGCACCAAAGTGTATGGACTAGTACTCGAAGCCAGTCTCGGCGAAGTGTAGCCACTGGCTACATATACTTTCATAGCAGTACACCTGTAGAAACATACTTGACCACGAAGCTTTTATCAAGACGGAGGGAGAACCCTTCTCTTCTCGAAAAAAGAGAGAGAGAGAGACGTGGGGGTGGTTGAAGCGGGAGAAAGAGCCCTTGACAAATACAATTAAAATAAACTCTTCCGAACGACAAAAACATGCACTCTCGGTGGTCAGTCTTGGCGGCGAGAAGCAACAGCACGACCTGGTCTTGGATTGACCACCTGGGTCTTGGAGTGGCCAGACATTGTGTGACGGACCCCACTGCCAGGAATGACCCTATTTGTCTGGATTGTGTGAAAACAGTGACCGCTTCGGAACCCATTAAACCCATTCCATCACGATCAAAGCCCGTCGGACATTTCATCCCGCTCGGAGCACGACCTTCACCTGACCCTACTCTCAAAATACGCCGCTTTTAATCCGTGTCAACACATACCTGTATTTACCTTTCGTTACGGCGGCAGTCCGGTTAAAATATCAGCCGGAGATCTGAGATGCGATTCGGTCCTTGTGTCCGTTTGTTGCCGCTCGAGGCACACATTCTGAAAGCCACTTAATTCTCTTACCACACAACCACGCTGTTGCCGGCTGATGTTGTTGAAACTTGCGGAAGAGCCGAACGGAGAAAGGGCGGACGACGGGTGGCCAGCTCATTTGGTTCTCATTGTAAGGGGACAAACATAATCTGCAAAATTGATAAACCTCGCCAGCGTTTCAAATCGAATGGTCGACCCGGCATAAGAAATCCCCACTCGCTGTATTTAAACAGTCTTTGAATCGTCGCTGACCACCGGCCAGTTAGTAAGGGTATTGAACTAATTAATCCACAGTAAGTCTGGTCAAAGGTCATTCTGCTGCGGCATATGTCAAATTCCTCTAAATAAGGCCTCATGTTTAACGAGCCATTGTGATGATTAAATCTGGCTGGGGCGAAATAAGTAATCACTATTCTTTGAGGGCGCCCCTCTTTCCCCCATTACATCGTTGTGATGAGCCGCCTTCTCAAGATCAACACAATTATTTTTTATTTGGAAAGCAAAGAAGTTGAATTTAGAAGAACAATAAATTAACGAAACGTTAACAACTCTATTATAGAACAGAAAACACCGAATGTTGGAGGTGAGTTTCGTAATATTACTGCCACTAGAGCATACTGCTATTTTCATTGAATCCCCCCACAAAATACGAGCCCGCCGTTTTCCAAACCCACCCAATCAGTTTCGCAAACCCTTCTCGCTTTTATTTTTGTTCAAACGCACTTAAAAAATTTCACCAACCCACGCCCACGGTCACGCCACCATTTTCCAAACCTACGCACTCAATTTCGTAATTCCATTCCAACATTTTCCTAATCCAGGCAACATCTTTCCAAAGCCACCATCTTTCCGAAACCACCATCTTCCCAAAGCTACAAATTTCCTAAAGCTACAAACTCCCCAAAGCTACAAACTTCCCAAAGCCACAAACTTCCCAAAGCTACAAACTTCCCAAAGCTACAAACTTCCCAAAGCTACAAACTTCCCAAAGCTACAAACTTCCCAAAGTTTCAAACTTCCCAAAGTTACAAACTTCCCAAAGCTACAAACTTCCCAAAGCTACAAACTTCCCAAAGCTACAAACTTCCCAAAGCTACAAACTGCCCAAAGCTACAAACTTCCCAAAGCTACAAACTTCCCAAAGCTACAAACTTCCCAAAGCTATAAACTTCCCAAAGCTACAAACTTCCCAAAGCTACAAACTTTCCAAAGCTACAAACTTCCCAAAGCTACAAACTTTCCAAAGCTACAAACTTCCCAAAGCTACAAACTTCCCAAAGTTTCAAACTTCCCAAAGCTACAAACTTCCCAAAGCTACAAACTTCCCAAAGCTACAAACTGCCCAAAGCTACAAACTTCCCAAAGCTACAAACTTCCCAAGCTACAAACTTCCCAAAGCTACAAACTTCCCAAAGTTACAAACTTCCCAAAGCTACAAATTTCCCAAAGCTACAAACTGCCCAAAACTACAAACTTCCCAAAGCTACAAACTTCCCAAAGCTACAAACTTCCCAAAGCTACAAACTTCCCAAAGCTACAAACTTCCCAAAGCTACAAACTTCCCAAAGCTACAAACTGCCCAAAACTACAAACTTCCCAAATCTACAAACTTCCCAAAGCTACAAACTTCCCAAAGCTACAAACTTCCCAAAGCTACAAACTTCCCGAAGCCACCATCTTCTCGAAGCCACCCGCATCCCAAAGCCACCATCTTCCCATAGCGACCATCAACTCAAAGACAACATCTTCCCCCGATCAATTTCTTCAAATCCATACCAACATGTTCTCACCTTATGGAGGAGTCGCTCGTCTGTTTTATTGAAGGTTAATGTTTAGACACCTTTTGTGTTGGCCGGCCATCGTTTCCAGGACACCACATGACACCAAAGGAGAGAAGTCGTCCTCAAAGGGAGTGAACTATGGCTCAATAATCTATGAGTCACGGATATTTTTGTTTCGCCTAAGGCATGCGATGTGACCTGTGGTCATAAATATCTCGTCTTACCAGCAGGACTTGAAAATTGATTTCCGCAATTGGGATGTTTTGTTGGGGGGGGGGGGGGGGGACTAAAGAATTGAGTAACTTGAACAATGTCAAGACAGTGGCCATTACAAAAGGTCACTTTGTCCTCCGCGTCACGTCAGATTTTGCCTCCCTGGGGTTGACGACGACAAAGGGAAAAAAGGGGGGGGGGTGCAGATTATCTCGGGTAGTTGTAAGTTGTAAGGTGTCAAGCTGATTGTCAAAATAAACCTGAGATTGATTTGCCTCTTGGTGGGTGCAGTTGGGGAAGTGGGGGAAGGGGGAGTGGAGGAGTAAAGGGATGGAGAGGGTAGGGGTTGATATCGGGGGAGGGGGTGGTGAGGCTGGGATTTGATGGTGTTTTTGTTGTCCGTTTTGTTGGTGTGGAGCCGTCTTTTGTTGGATGTGGCTTTGAAATCTGTTTCGGCTGGGTGCTGGCTTAAAAAGTGATTCTGTTGACCTTTTTTCTGTGACTTTTCCCCTGTGAATTACTGTCGGCTCACCTGCACGTTTTGAGGGTTGTATATTACATTTTGATATTACTACACGCACAATGCATCCCACTACTACACCACACATACATCCCACTACTACACCACACATCCATCCCAGGACTACATCCATTACTACACTACACTGCTACACCTGTTACTACACCACACATATATCCCACTACTACACCACACATACATACATCCCATTACTACACGACACATACACCCCAATACTACACCACACATACATCCACTACTACACCACACATGCACCCACTACTACAACCAAACCAATCATACATCACACATCAGTATTCTAACTACAACTTCTACAATAGTCCCCCCACCCCACCCCATACCACTAACCCCAAACAGTGGTTGAGAGAAATGGTGACTTTATATCTTGAGTGACAAATAAATTAAAACCTAATTGACATTGATTTTGTTCATGAACAATTATAGGGAGTGCTGTTATATTTGTAAGGACGCATACAATGTAAAGATGCTTGAATCACTAGCATATTTTGTGAGTCAGTAGATGACCGGAAGCTGAAATAGTGAGTCAGTAGATGACCGGAAGCCGAAATAGTGAGTCAGTAGATGACCGGAAGCTGAAATAGTGAGTCAGTAGATGACCGGAAGCTGAAATAGTGAGTCAGTAGATGACCGGAAGCCGAAATAGTGAGTCAGTAGATGACCGGAAGCTGAAATAGTGAGTCAGTAGATGACCGGAAGCTGAAATAGTGAGTCAGTAGATGACCGGAAGCCGAAATAGTGAGTCAGTAGATGACCGGAAGCTGAAATAGTGAGTCAGTAGATGACCGGAAGCTGAAATAGTGAGTCAGTAGATGACCGGAAGCCGAAATAGTGAGTCAGTAGATGACCGGAAGCTGAAATAGTGAGTCAGTAGATGACCGGAAGCCGAAATAGTGAATCAGTAGATGACCGGAAGCTGAAATAGTGAGTCAGTAGATGACCGGAAGCTGAAATAGTGAGTCAGTAGATGACCGGAAGCTGAAATAGTGAATCAGTAGATGACCGGAAGCTGAAATAGTGAGTCGGTAGATGACCGGAAGCTGAAATAGTGAGTCAGTAGATGACCGGAAGCTGAAATAGTGAGTCAGTAGATGTCCGGAAGCTGAAATATTGAGTCAGTAGATGAACTGAAGCTGAAATAGTGAGTCAGTAGATGGCCGGAAGCTGAAATGTAAATTTTGTAAAACTGCCCGAGACTCCGACAAACCTTTACTTTGATACAGTGTGTGCGTCTAACAATTACTGAAATAATTTTATTGGGAGTGAGAGACGCAAACTAGAAGTCATTGCATTTTCTCACTGACACGATCCTGAGTTTGGCAGCATGTGAACCATGTGGAACATAGACGGGGTGGGTGGCATATGTTACTGAAGAGTTGGCGCCAGGGGAGTGAAAATGCACAACCCTCCTCAACCACCCATTTGATATGTCATCATGTGAAAGGCCGTCATCCACGTCGTGGGTCGGCAAGGGGAATGGGGCGATTCCCCGCCGCCCTTTCGCCACCGAAATTTCGCCTCCGGGCCGTTTAGCCACTGGTCGTTTCCTTGACATCGATTTAAAAGTTATTGAAATTTTGTTAAGTGATAAGGTAACTTTAGAGTTAATCAAAGCAAGACGATGCAAGAACTTCCATGTATTGAGTTTACATAGATTGATATGACCTCTCAAACACTAGATGGGCCGCATAAAACCCGGTACATCTCTGTGTGATCGCAAATGTGTTGCAGTCGTTCTTGCCTTCATACATCAGTGGTTGAACAACATATAGTGAAAGTGTACCGTATGTGTGTGCGCGAACACGATTGCGTGTCTGTGTACGTGTGTGTATAATATTATATATATATATCTTTATATATGTGAGTGAGTGTGTGTGTGTAACCTATCGTGTATATTCGTGAGTTGGGTGACGCAAAGTTAGGCTAGTTCAACGCACTATGTGTATGTGGATTATTAAGACAAGCGGTCAGGGGATCTGTGCTCAGGTCATACATTTACAAAATTGGATTTTGGTCATACAACTTTTTTGTTTTACTTAAAAAGAAACACCAAACATATACACATTTTAGCCAAAGACAAATCCCTCAAAGTATCGAAGCTTTTTGCCTTTTAGCTATAGCGTTTGTGTCAGGGGGCTATTGTCAGAGTAGGGCTTTTATGGGGGCGGGCTTTTTGGGGTAGGGGGCTTTTGGGGAGAAGGGGGATTTTATCAGAGTAGGAATTTTATGGGGATGGGGGAATTTTTGGGGTAGGGGGGGTTTGTCAGAGTAGGGCCTTTATGGGGATGGGGGCTTTTTTGGGTAGGGGGCTTTTGTGGAGGATAGGGCTTTTGTCAGAGTAGGGCTTTTATGGGGAAGGGGGCTTTTTGGGGTAGGGGGGATTTTGTGGGGGAGGGGGGCTTTTTTAGAGGATCTGTTTCAATTCACAATATAAAATGTTTAGTCCAGATCAATATATCCACGTAGTTGATTTTGTGAAACTATCAAATTAATTACACACAAATTGATGTTTACACAGACAGATGTTCTTGAAACATTCTAAGAATCGCCAGTGTTTTTAAACGATCAGTTTTTCTATGCATCATTTCTTTATCAACATCGGCGAAACGGCCAGCAGCTATATGGCCCGGCAGCCATATCGTCCGTCAGCGATATGGCCCGGCAGCGATATGGCCCGGGGGGGGGGGAAACGGCCGGAGGCTAAACGGCGTCGGTTAAGTGGCGTCAGCGCACTGGCGTCGGCGGATCAGCATAGATCCAAGTCAGGGCTATTCGAGGCCCCTCGTGGCCATGTGTGTTTTTGGACCGGGGGGGTGGGGGGTGGAGTTGAAGAGCTTGGGCATGGGGTTCATAACTTCATACACCAAAGGGTTCTGGAAAACCTAAGCCTAAGACGAGCTATATATATCATTTGGGGGTGGGGAACCAGGTGATTTAGTGGTCAGCAGACGTAAAGTAATTTTGCTGTGGGGGTGGTGGTGTGGGGCACGGAGTGTAGGGGTTTCCTAAGTCCTGGCCTTGACCTTGTATAAAATTACGGGTTAACCTGTAATGTGACACCGAGTCACACCCCATACTTTCACGTGAGCTGCAAGGGGTCGTAGGTCATCGACGGGGATAAAAATAGAATTAGGCCCTGGGAGGGGTCCAGACTCCAGTGTTATCTTCCCGCATGTATCACGTGGCACCTGCTGGATTGGGATCCAGACTTATCTTTTCAACCGTATCACACACAAAACTCATGTAGAAATACAGTTTCCAGATTAAAGACCGATGTGTTCGAATTTTGAGTGTTACCGTGATTGTTGCATTAATTAACTTAATAGTAACATTATTGTAACAGCGTAACATTTTGTAACATTATGTAACATTATTTTACATTATTGTAACATTATTGTAATATTATTGTGACATAATTTGTAACATCATTTGTAACATTATTGTAATATTATTGGTATATATTATTGTACTGCAACCTTATAGTAGCATCATTGTAACATCAAGGTAATATAATTGTAACATCATTATAACATAATTGTCACACCGTTACAATATTATTGTAACATTATCATTCAACAAATTACAAGGGAATATTTATATTGCCGACTCTAGCCTCCTAATGTAATGATGGTATGTCTGGAAACATTGCCGACACTAGCCTACTAATGTAATGATGGTATGTCTGGAAACATTGCCGACACTAGCCTCCTACTGTAATGATGGTATGTCTGGAAGCAATGCCGACACTAACCTCCTAATGTAATGATGGTATGTCTGGAAACATTGCCGACACTAGCCTCCTAATGTGATGATGGTATGTCTGGGAACATTTCCGACACTAGCCTCCTACTGTAATGATGGTATGTCTGTAAGCAATGCCGACACTAACCTCCTAATGTAATGATGGTATGTCTGGAAACATTGCCGACACTAGCCTCCTAATGTAATGATGGTATGTCTGGAAACATTTCCGACACTAGCCTCCTAATGTAATGATGGTATGTCTGGAAGCAATGTCGACACTAGCCTCCTAATGTAATGATGGTATGTCTGGAAGCAATGCCGACACTAGCCTCCTAATGTAATGATGGTATGTCTGGAAACATTTCCGACACTAACCTCCTCTCTTATTTGTCGGTTGTTGGATTATTTATGTTTCAGCAGAAAAGGCAACACTTCTAGCTTTGCCACTGGCCGCTATTGTTATACTGAGTTTGCACACAATAAAGTAACCTTTGAAATAGCAGGCAGCCATCAGATCAAGGTCATTCGAAGTTAGCGTTCCAAACACTACATTTCATTGAACCATGTCAACTAAATGAAGAGACATCTCATTGAAAATATTTCCGAAACTGTGACTTTCTTTTATAATTTTCCCTGCACATTCAACTTAAGTACATGATATACGAAAGGCCAAATAACGACAAAAGCAATCAAAAGGACATTTCGGCTGAAAAGTCTTCATCAGCTAAAGCAATAAAGAGACCAGCGAATAAAATCACATTTTGGCATTAGGCAGTGGTTCTTAACCTTCCTAATGCTGCGACCCTTTAATGCAGTTCCTCATGTTGTGGGGTCCCCCAACCTATAAAAAAAATGTGTTCGTTGCTACTTAAAAACTGTAGAGAATATGTGTTTTTCGATGGTCTTAGATGACCCATGTGAAAGGGTCTTTATACCCCCAAAGGGATTGCAACCCACAGGCTGAGAACCGCTGGCATAAGAGAAGTAAACAGGAAGTTATTCAAATCCAGCATAAATGCCTTTCTATGGACGAATCTATTCGTTCAAAAAATTTAGGGGATGAGGTTAACAGAAAATTCAAAATTTAAATATTCAAAGCATTGTTTGCTTCTTTCACCTCTCAGAAATTCGAACACTTTAATTAGTAATCATAATGGCAACCCTATCAGAGATTTATTTACTATTAAACATTCCAACCGCTTTAAACACGCCTCACATATTTTAAGCACATCTCACATAATTTTAACATATATCATATAATTTAAACACATCTCACATAATTTAAACACACACTCGACAATGTAAAACAAAAAATTGTGTTTTCTGTTTTCCTTGAATTGAATCATCCAATCTCAAAGCCATGATTACACATATATTATGTCAATGATTACATTTAGAGTATGTCAATCATTACACGGAGATTATGTCAATTATTACACAGAGATTATGTAAATGATTACACATATATTATGTCAATGATTACACTTAGAGTATGTCAATGATTACACAGAGATTATGTATATTATTACACAGAGATCATGTCAATGATTACACATATATTATGTCAATGATTGCACTTAGAGTATGTCAATGATTACACAGAGATTATCTATATTATTACACAGAGATCATGTCAATGATTATACATATATTATGTCAATGATTACACCTAGAGTGTGTCAATGATTACACAGAGATTATGTATATTATTACACAGAGATCATGTCAATGATTACACATATATTATGTCAATGATTACACAGAGATTATGTATATTATTACACAGAGATCATGTCAATGATTACACATATATTATGTCATTGATTACACCTAGAGTATGTCAATGATTACACAGAGATTATGTATATTATTACACAGAGATCATGTCAATGATTACACATATATTATGTCAATGATTACACAGAGATTATATCAATGATTAAGCTTAATGTAAATCTTTTTTTCTGATGGGGGATATTTCTCTCGTGCCAGACAGCTCACACGAGGCGAACTGGGTCCACTTTTAATAGCAAAGGCGGGATTTTCTGCCTGTAATGAAACGATCACATGTATTAGCAAAGGGCACCATTTACTGCCTATAATGAAAATATTCATTTTTTTATAATCAACGGGAACCATTTACTGCCTGAAGAGATCACATTTATTAGCACGGGGCATCTTCAGAGCCTATCATGAAAAAATAAATTTTTGTATTAGAAAAGGGCACCATTTAATGCCTATAATGAAAAAAATCACATTTAACAGCAATGGACGCGGTTTGCTGCCTGTAACGAAAAGATCTATTTGATAAGCCAAAGCTTAAAGATCAGTTCTTAAAGATTGCCCGATGACGTGGGAGCGCGCGTGCTGCTTCTTCATAAACTTGTCTCTGGTTCGCCATCTTTTCACGTCTGGTCAGGTTATGGCATTAGTTCATTTGAACAAAACGCAAGTCGTCGGTTCAGTTATGGAGAGAGGGAGAAGGAAAGAGAGAGAGAGAGAGAGAGAGAGAGGGAGAGAGAGAGAGGGAGAGGGAGAGAGAGAGAGAAAGACGTAGAGAGAGACAGAGAGAGATACGGAGAGAGAGATAGAGAGAGAGAGGGACGGAGAGAGAGAGACAGAAAGAGACGGAGAGAGACGGAGAGAGAGAGAAAATAGAGAGAGTGTAGAGACAGAGAGAGAGACAAAGAGAGACGGAGGGGAGAGAGAGACAGAGAGAGAGACAGAGAGAGACAGAGGGGGAGAAAGAGACAAAGAGACTGATAGAGACTGAGAGAGACTAAGAGACAGAGAGAGATAGAGAGGGGAGAGAGGCAGAAAGAGAGGGTGAGAGATAGAGACAGAGGGAGAGAATGAGACAGAGAGCGGCCTCCAGATCTCGTAAGTATGAGACGCTTCTGTTTCTGTTACGTTAAATGTGAGCGTCTGCAACCCTTTCCTGAATGTCAAAGAAGAATTTTCTAATACTGCACTGAGTATGACTTCAATGACGCTAGTTGAGTCATTCAAACAAAGAGGCAACTGATGCCCAAAAGTATGTTTTTTTTTCAGAATTCCTCAATTGTCTCAAATTTGGAGCGGAAGTTCTCATTTGGAAGTGTAGTGTAATACAAGGCAGCAAGGCTTTCCAAACTTTTATGTGCTTTGCACCCCGAAACGCATTGCCTGACAAAGTCCCGTACCCCCTACAATACATTTGGAACTGTTAACAACAAAAAATAATCACAATTTTTAAATTGTTATTATTTTTTGTCGTTAAAAAAAAACATTATTCCCGTTATTTTTTTCAAAGACAATTATAGAACACAGAAAGAAAGTGGTCGTGGTGTTTGTGATATAGGTAAAGAAAATTATAGAACTTAGAAATAAAGTGATCGTGGTGTTTGTGATACAGGTAAAGAAAATTATAGAACTTAGAATGAAAGTGATCGTGGTGTTTGTGATACAGGTAAAGAAAATTATAGAACTTAGAATGAAAGTGATCGTGGTGTTTGTGATACAGGTAAAGAAAATTATAGAACTTAGAATGAAAGTGATCGTGGTGTTTGTGATACAGGTAAAGAAAATTATAGATTTTAGAAAGAAAGTGATCGCGGTGTTTGTGATATAGGTAAAGAATTTATAGAACTTAGAAAGAAAGTGATCGTGGTGTTTGTGATATAGGTAAAGAAAATTATAGAACTTAGAAAGAAAGTGATCGTTGTGTTTGTGGTACAGGTAAAGAAAATTATAGAACTTAGAAAGAAAGTGATCGTTGTGTTTGTGATACAGGTAAAGAAAATTATAGAACTTAGAAAGAAAGTGATCGTTGTGTTTGTGATATAGGTAAAGAATTTATAGAACTTAGAAAGAAAGTGATCGTGGTGTTTGTGATGTAGGTAAAGAAAATTATTATAGAACTTAGAATGTGATACAGGTAAAGAAAATTATAGAACTTAGAAAGAAAGTGATCGTGGTGTTTGTGATATAGGTAAAGAAAATTATAGAACTTAGAAAGAAAGTGATCGTTGTGTTTGTGATACAGGTAAAGAAAATTATAGAACTTAGAAAGAAAGTGATCGTGGTGTTTGTGATATAGGTAAAGAATTTATAGAACTTAGAAAGTGATCGTGGTGTTTGTGATATAGGTAAAGAAAATTATAGAACTTAGAAAGAAAGTGATCGTTGTGTTTGTGATACAGGTAAAGAAAATTATAGAACTTATAATGAAAGTGATCGTGGTGTTTGTGATAAAGGTAAAGAAAATTATAGAACTTAGAATGAAAGTGATCGTGGTGTTTGTGATACAGGTAAAGAAAATTATAGATTTTAGAAAGAAAATGATCGTGGTGTTTGTGATACAGGTAAATAAAATTATAGAACTTAGAAAGAAAGTGATCGTGGTGTTTGTGATACAGGTAAAGAAAAATATTATAGAACTTAGAATGTGATCGTGGTCATTGTGACATAAGTAAATTGCTAATGTAATTCTTGCGTTGTTTTAGTTGGTAAAATCATCACTGAATTTCTACAAGACAATGATCCTTCAGGAATGCACCGTAATAAATCTTTCTTAATACACAAAGACCAACGAAATTATATTGGGGACTATCATTATATCTGTTAATGGAAACGACATTTCTATCTGTTAATGGAAACGACATTTCTATCTGTTAATGGAAACGACATTTCTATCTGTTAATGGAAACGACATTTCTATCTGTTAATGGAAACGACATTTCTATCTGTTAATGGAAACGACATTTCTATCTGTTAATGGAAACGACATTTCTATCTGTTAATGGAAACGACATTTCTATCTGTTAATGGAAACGACATTTCTATCTGTTAATGGAAACGACATTTCTATCTGTTAATGGAAACGACATTTCTATCTGTTAAGGGTAATTACCATTCTCGCTGTTCAATGGAGTTCAATAAAATATAGAAAACTCTTTGACAATAGTTTCTTGGAACGAAGGGGTGGTGGGGAGTGGGGAGAAACAAAAAGGACTTCTGTTTAGAAAAATGAATGTTCAGCATTGCGAGTCAAAACACAAAATGGGGAGCGCAAAAAAAAAATGGAGCTCATATCGATTCTTTGCTTCACGTATCGATCACGCTAATGTAATCGGTAGTAGCAATCTGAATTTAAGCATTCCACCCGGCACGGCCAGGGCAACATGACACGCTATAGTGTTAACAGCCTCAGCTCCAACGGTCGATCGTTGAAATGAAACTAAAAAAGCATTTATCTCATAAAGAGTGCCCACCTTGATGGCTCATAAAGAGTGTCCTCCATCATGGCTCATAAAGAGTGTCCACCATCATGGCTCATAAAGAGTGTCAACCCTGATGGCTCATAAAGAGTGTCCTCCATCATGGCTCATAAAGAGTGTCCTCCATCATGGCTCATAAAGAGTGTCCTCCATCATGGCTCATAAAGAGTGTCCTCCATCATGGCTCATCAAGAGTGTCCACCTTGATGGCTCATAAAGAGTGTCCTCCATCATGGCTCATAAAGAGTGTCCTCCATTATGGCTCATAAAGATTGTCCACCCTCATGGCTCATAAAGAGTGTCCACCATCATGGCTCATAAAGAGTGTCCTCCATCATGGCTCATAAAGAGTGTCCACCCTCATGGCTCATGAAGAGTGTCCACCATCATGGCTCATAAAGAGTTTCCTCCACCATAGCTCATAAAGAGTGTCCACCTTGATGGCTCATAAAGAGTGTCCACCCTTATGGCTCATAAAGAGTGTCCTCCATCATGGCTCATCAAGAGTGTCCACCTTGATGGCTCATAAAGAGTGTCCTCCATCATGGCTCATAAAGAGTGTCCTCCATCATGGCTCATAAAGAGTGTCCACCCTCATGACTGTAAAGTACTGTTATTTGTTTGTGCAAAGTTAAAATGTCATAAGATTGGGATGGTTCTATTTCTATTGCCCCTCATGTCCCTTCCCTTAATGTTCTCCTGTGTTAGACCTCATCATGTCCCGCCTCTGTTAGACCACCTCATGTCCTTCCTCTGTTAGACCCCCTCATATCCCGCCTCTGTTAGACCCCCTCATGTCCCTCCTCTGTTACACCCACTCATGTCCCGCCACTATTATACCCCCTCATGTCCCTCCTACGTTAGACCCTCTCATGTCCCTTCTATGTTAGACTCCATCATGTCTTTCCTCTGTTAGACCCCCTCATGTCCCACCTCTGTTACACCCCTCATGTTCCCTCCTCTGTTAGACCTCCTCATGTCCCTCCTATGTTATACCCCCTAATGTCCCTCCTATTTTAGACCCCCTCATGTTCCTCCTCTGTTAGACCCCCTTATGCCCCGCCTCTGTTTGACCCCCTTATTTCCCGCCTCTGTTAGACCCACATGTCCCGCCGCTGTTAGACCACATCATTTCCCTCCTCTGTTAGACCCCCTCATGTGCCTTCTACGTTAGACCCCCTCATGTGCCTCTTATGTTAGACCCATCATGTCCTTCCTCTGTTAGACCCCCTCATGTCCCGCCTCTGTTAGACCCCCATGTGCCTCCTATGTTAGACCCCATCATGTCCTTCCTCTGTTAGATCCCCTCATGTCCCGCCTCTGTTAGACCCCTATGTCCCGCCGCTGTTAGACCACATCATGTCCCTCCTCTGTTAGACCCCCTCATGTGCGTTCTACGTTAGACCCCCCTCATGTGCCTCCTATGTTAGACCCCATCATGTCCCTCCTCTGTTAGACCTCCTCATGTCCCTCCTCTGTTAGACCCTTTCATACGCAACAAAGGACTGAAAATCAGTTAACAAAGAAAATCAACACCAAGGCTAGGGACATTTACACTATTCAATTTATTTATACAATTAAATTTATATTTTTAAAATACAAAATCAAATATACAGAAATATAAACTATACAGAACAGCAAGTGAAAGGGTATAATTCTCGAAAGATACAAATATAAATATACACTATACACAAAGCGTAAAATCGTGTAAGGCTGAAATAAGTGTATAATGTCTCATAAGTGTGAAGAAAAATTTGCGAAAATGTCTTCCGGCTTGGAAAGCTGCCTGTTTATTTATAGGGGGAAAAAAAAGGGAGGGGGGGGGGGGAAAACCCTCCAGAAAAGAAATTCTAGAAATTGAAGCAACCGATTTCATGCGTTAGAACAAATTAAAATGTAAACAACCTTTTCCCAATCAAGGTAGGGAGGGTGAGGTACAGCGCTACACATGTAACCGGTGGCATCAATATCAAACCATTAAAAACAACAAAAAAAAAAAGTGGGAGAGGTTGAAAGTAGAAATAATGTTAAACACTCAGGCTATAAAAATTGGTGATTATTGTTTATTATTGTTAATTATAATCGTTATCATTTGTTACTTTCGGTTATTATTGTCTGTTATTTGTTAACCTTGGAACTTATTTCCACCCAACATACGCAACCCAAGATTATTTGTAAGGGTATATTTTCTCATCACTTTGATTGTACCAGATATTATACGGGGCCTTCTGGAACTTTTAATACATTTGCTTAAAATTTACAAACTGTGAAGTAGTATCTGCAAAACCCTTTGAAAATTAATAATCAGTGTATTCTTATAAAACAAATTGAATAATCACAACAAGATTTGAATGTTTTTACTTTTTTTAAATATTCTTATTTTAAAGCAGAATCATAAACTCCATGTTCAATAGCTAATGTTTTAAGTAGAGCATTTAGTCCTATGCGGCCAACTAGACAAGGTGGCCAACACTGTTGTAGTAAAACGAGTGATATATTTCGGATGTAAAGTGGGGAAAATCTGTAGAGTTTTTGCTGGTAAATTGAAATGGCACTACTGCGTTTGGTATGGAAGAAAGCCTGGCCAGGAGTCCCACAGGAAATACGTTTCAAAGTGTCACGTGATCCAACTGAGGACCGGATCAGTGGCCGTTCAGAGCATCGAACGTACTCAACAAATATTGATTTTTTTGGCTTTTCGTTTCTTTTTTTTTTCAATTTTAAACTGGCTTCACCGGCAGCAGCGGGTGTGCTATTTTGGAATGAATCCCCTAGACCCTCATAGGTGACCAGGTTATAGAGCCATGATATGGGACCAAGTTATGGAACATTGATATAAGTCCAAGTTATGAAACCTTGATATGGGACCAAGTTACGGAACCTTGATATGGAACCATTTTAGGGAACCTTGAAATGGGACCAAGTTATTAAAGCTTGCTATGGGAACAAGGTATAGAGACTTGATATGGGACCAAGTTATAGAGACTTGATATGGGACCAAGTTAAGAATCCCTGATATGGGACCAAGTTATGAATCCCTTATATTATGAGATTTTGATGTGATTCAAATTTTGACAGTGTTTGACATACATGGGATCCAGCTATTTGATATTGGGATGGAAGCTCACTTTAGTCATACACTCGGTGTTGATAAAATGTGAAACGGAAATTCATTACTCTGTGTGAGCAGTGGCTAGATGTATATATTTACCACATTCCGTGTAGGGCCTAATGCAGACATATTGTGTTTGCAGGGTACCCGAATGGCAATGAGCTCCGGGGCACACATTGACAGTAGTATAGCCAACCCTAGTGCCAACCCCAGTGCCAACCCCAGTGCCAACCCCAGTGCCAACCCTAAAGCCAACCTTTGGTCCAGCCTTAGTTCCAACCCTACAGCCAACCTTAGGTCCAGCCT
Source organism: Omphiscola glabra (assembly GCA_964017045.1). NCBI lineage: Eukaryota > Metazoa > Mollusca > Gastropoda > Lymnaeidae > Omphiscola > Omphiscola glabra. The sequence goes on along the minus strand of OZ024810.1, from coordinate 22,829,963 downwards.
TAGTTTCAACCCTAGAGCTAACTATAGTTCCATACCTAGAGCAAACCCTAGACCCAACCCCAGTGCCAACCCTAGAGCCAACCTTAGGTCCAGCCTTAGTTCCAAACCTAGACCCAACCCTAGTGCCAACCCTACTGCTTATTTTAGTATCTTTATCTCACACTATGATACTCAACATGACAGATGCCATCATGTAGAGGTCTCCATTTTTAATCCACACGTAGTCCCTCTGTCAACCAGCTGGTCTGTTGTCAGTGTATGTTTCAACTCTGTCAACTAGCCGTGTCCGCTGTCAGTGTGTGTTTAAACTCTGTCAACTAGCTGTGTCTGCTGTCAGTGTGTGTTTCAACTCTGTCATCTAGCTGTGTCCGCTGTCAGTGTATGTTTCAACTCTTGTCAACTAGCTGTGTCCGCTGACAGTGTGTGTTTCAACTCTGTCATCTAGCCGTGTCCGCTGTCAGTGTATGTTTCAACTCTTGTCAACTAGCTGTGTCTGCTGTCAGTGTATGTTTCAACTCTTGTCAACTAGCTGTGTACGCTGTCAGTGTATGTTTCAACTCTTGTTCAACTAGCTGTGTCCCCTGACAGTGTGTGTTTCAACTCTGTCATCTAGCCGTGTCCGCTGTCAGTGTATGTTTCAACTCTTGTCAACTAGCTGTGTCTGCTGTCAGTGTATGTTTCAACTCTTGTCAACTAGCTGTGTCCGCTGTCAGTGTATGTTTCAACTCTTGTCAACTAGCTGTGTCCACTGTCAGTGTATGTTTCAACTCTTGTCAACTAGCTGTGTCCGCTGTCAGTGTATGTTTCAACTCTTGTCAACTAGCTGTGTCCGCTGTCAGTGTATCTTTCAACTCTTGTCAACTAGCTGTGTGCGCTGTCAGTGTGTGTTTCAACTCTGTCATCTAGCCGTGTCCGCTGTCAGTGTATGTTTCAACTCTTGTCAACTAGCTGTGTCCGCTGTCAGTGTATGTTTCAACTCTTGTCAACTAGCTGTGTCTGCTGTCAGTGTATGTTTCAACTCTTGTCATCTAGCCGTGTCCGCTGTCAGTGTGTGTTTCAACTCTGTCATCTAGCCGTGTCCGCTGTCAGTGTATGTTTCAACTCTTGTCAACTAGCTGTGTCCGCTGTCAGTGTATGTTTCAACTCTTGTCAACTAGCTGTGTCTGCTGTCAGTGTATGTTTCAACTCTTGTCAACTAGCTGTGTCCGCTGTCAGTGTATGTTTCAACTTTTGTCAACTAGCTGTGTCCCCTGACAGTGTGTGTTTCAACTCTGTCATCTAGCCGTGTCCGCTGTCAGTGTATGTTTCAACTCTTGTCAACTAGATGTGTCTGCTGTCAGTGTATGTTTCAACTCTGTCAACTAGCCGTGTCCGCTGTCAGTGTGTGTTTAAACTCTGTCAACTAGCTGTGTCTGCTGTCAGTGTGTGTTTCAACTCTGTCATCTAGCTGTGTCCGCTTTCAGTGTATGTTTCAACTCTTGTCAACTAGCTGTGTCCGCTGACAGTGTGTGTTTCAACTCTGTCATCTAGCCGTGTCCGCTGTCAGTGTGTGTTTCAACTCTGTCATCTAGCCGTGTCCGCTGTCAGTGTATGTTTCAACTCTTGTCAACTAGCTGTGTCCGCTGTCAGTGTATGTTTCAACTCTTGTCAACTAGCTGTGTCTGCTGTCAGTGTATGTTTCAACTCTTGTCAACTAGCTGTGTCCCCTGACAGTGTGTGTTTCAACTCTGTCATCTAGCCGTGTCCGCTGTCAGTGTATGTTTCAACTCTTGTCAACTAGCTGTGTCCACTGTCAGTGTATGTTTCAACTCTTGTCAACTAGCTGTGTCCGCTGTCAGTGTATGTTTCAACTCTTGTCAACTAGCTGTGTCCGCTGTCAGTGTATCTTTCAACTCTTGTCAACTAGCTGTGTGCGCTGTCAGTGTGTGTTTCAACTTTGTCATTGTTGAGTAACTGGCTGTCTGTAGACCACCAACACCCTCATGTCATGAACGTGTGTTCACTATTTCCCAAGTGTTTTGTTATTTATTTTCTATGTATACACCTATGGGTTGAGTGGGATGGATGGGTTGGGTGGTTTGGATGGGTTGGGTGGTTTGGACGGGTTGGGTGGTTTGGGTGGGTTGGGTGGTTTGGATGGTTTGGGTGGATTGGATGGTTTGGGTGGTTTGGGTGGGTTGGATGGTTTGGGTGGGTTGGATGGTTTGGGTGGATCGAATGGGTTGAATGGTTTGGGTGGATTGGGTGGGTTGGATGGATTGGATGAATTGGATGGGTTGAGTGGGTTGGGTGCGGACCGTATTTTAAATACCCTTATATTTGTGGAAGAACCCCCTATTGCGTTATTTCTGCCCCAACCCTTCCAGGCTCTCGGAGGAGGTGATTCCTCCCACCCACCTACCCACCCCCTCCCCCGTTAGTTTGTGAGCACACCAGAGTCTAGGGGGAGGAGGACGCCAAAACCAACACCGCTGTGTTCTGTGTGTAAACGATCCTTTTCTTGTATTTAACACAAGGAAGAGTGCGGGAGAATGGGGAGGGGGGGGGGGGGGCTGGCTCCACCCCACCCCCACTCCCCAACCCATTCACACACAGGGATAACCCTACTCTACTGTACCCTTCAAAAAAATGTGACATGGAGCCTCACCGAAAACCCGTCTTCCTGTTACCCCACCATTTGTTATTGGTGTTGTCAGGGGCGTGTACCACACTGAATGCACAAGGGGTGTGGTTTAGAATGCATATACCCTGTCGATTTTCATTTTTTGTTGTTGTTTTTTTTTGCTTCAACCTGAACGCAGTCCTCCCAGTATGTCTCTTAGAATGTAACGCAATTCTTCCGGTGGGGGGAGTGATTGAAAAGAGGGGGGTGGTATCATGTACAGTTCATTTAATGATCAGAATAAAAATAACAATAAAAATAAACTATACACACAAATGTAATAAACACAGGTTACAGGCACATTGTGACACAATGTACATATTAAAAAAATATTTTTTTACATGAAAAAAATACAAATTTAATACGGATAAATATCTGATAAATATAAAAAAATAAATAAGTCCAATATAATATTCATAGAGATAAATATTAAACAAATATCGTATACTTTATATCTGATACAGTGTAAGGCATACAATAATACAATGGATAATGTAAAGAGATTAAATAAGATGAAGCTTCCTGTAGTAGCGGGTTCTCAGTACAATTTTGTTTTCTTTCTTACATCACAGAACATGTCGAAATATTTTAGCCGGAAATTTTTTTAATAAAAAAGATCCCATCATTTGAAGGTTAAATTACTTAAACTAACACAATCATAAAACAGAATTCACCCAGGTTTATGCACCCTCCTGCGTCGTGTCTGACGTAAACGCCCCTGGGTGCCTGGTAAGCCGGCTCAGCTACTCTCCAAACTAAACAGTTGTCGAGGAGTGCTCACGAAGCGCTTCAAGCGTGCCCTGCTAAAATAACAGGGCAGACGACTAGGTAACGTATAGGCCTTAAAAAACCAGAGCTTGACTTGGCCGGTGCCTACCTACCTGTACCGTAATACTGATAGTTTGGTTGTGTATCTCTCTCTCGCGCTCTCTCTATCTCTCTCTCTATCTCACAAGATCTATTTTCTCTTTCTCCCACACTTTGCCTGATTCTTCTCTCCGTCTCTTCTTTCTATCGGTCTATCTCCTTTCTTTCTCTCTCTCTTTCTGTCTCGATCTCTCTATCTTCTCTCTCTCTATATATATATCTTCTCTCTCTATGACTAGCTCCTTTATCTCCTCTCTCTCTGTCTCGCCTCTCTCTCTTCTCTCTCTATCTATCTCCGCTCATCTTTCTCTAATTAATTTCTCATTGAATCTTTTTCTCAGTCTGTCTCTTCCATTTTTGTGGTCATAAATATCTGTTGCTTTGTATTTACACTCTCCCTCTCTCATTAGGTACGTTTCTCGTTTCTGTCCCTCTTTCTGTCTCGTTATCGTTCGTTCTCACCTATCTCTCTCTCTCTCTCTCTCTCTTACACTCCAACTCTCAATGTCTCTTTATCTATCTCCCTTTCTATCTCTCTCTCTCTTGCACTCTCTTTTTTCTTTCTCTCTCTCTCTCTTACTTTCTCTTTCTTACTCGCTCTTTCTCTCGCATTCTCTCTCTCGCGTGATTGTTTGTATCAATCTCAGTCATAAGCGGCACAGATATTGAGACGAAGGTGTGGTGTTCATGGGAGGCCTTGGCTAAAATCGAAGAGGCTAAGAGAAAACGACAAGCATGAACGGATTCCTTTTTGGGAACATGGGAATTGTGAGTGCATGTGCAAGATCTTGGGAACATGGAAATTGTGAGTGCATGTGCACGATCTTGGGAACATGGGAATTGTGATTGCATGTGCAAGATACGTTTTATCTAAATGCGCGTGTGTTCGTGTTTCTGTGTTACACGTTTCTGTGTATCCTGTGTTTCGTGTGGTGTGTTGTGATTCGGTGTGTCCTGTTTTGGTGTGTTGTGTTGGGGTGTGCTGTTTTGGGGGGGGGGGGGTGTAATCAGGGCCGACCTTAGGCCATTGCAACCAATGGGCTCCGCAATTTCATAGGCCCCGCCCCGGATTTATTTTCTAATACAAAATTTTAATTTTCACTTATTATCCTTATCCCAGAATGGGCCCCGCGCAATCCGTTTCGCATAGGGCCCCGCTATTGTTAGGGTCGGCCCTGGGTGTAATGCTTGTCAAGGGTATGAGAATCAGCTTTGTTATGTTTGGTATAGAAGAGATATTTAGTGTAGAGCAGCGGTTCTCAACCTGTTATGTCTTGTGTAATAGATGTGTGATGTCTTGTGTAGTAGATGTGTGATGTCTAGTGTAGTAGATGTGTGAGTGTCTTTTCAGGCTATAAAATTTCCTAGATCATGACTGGTCAAACAATAAATAACTATACGAGACATTAGATTGACATTACGAAACATTACATTGACATCACGAGACATTACATTGACATCACATAACATTACATTGACATCACGACCCATTACATTGACATCACGAAAACTTACATTGACATGACCAACTATTGCATTGGCATCACGAAATATTACCTTGAAATCACGAGACATTACATTGACATGACGAAACATTACATTGACATCACGAAATATTACATTGACATCACGAAGTATTGCATTGAAATGATGAAACATTACATTGACATCACATAACATTACATTGACATCACGACCCATTACATTGACATCACGAAAACTTACATTGACATCACGAAATATTACATTGACATCACGAAATATTACATTGACATCACGAAATATTACATTGACATCACGAGACATTACATTGACATCACGAGACATTACATTGACATCACGAAACACTACATTGACCTTAAGAGTAAGAGGCCTTACACTGACATTACGAGACACTGCAACGACGTCACGAGACACTGCATTGACACGAGAAGGTGTTTAATATAACGTTTTGTTCCTCTACGTCTAAAAAAAACCCTTCAAATATCTGAATTCGCGCTAAAGCAGAGCGCCGTTTAGCGTGGTGGATTATAACAGGGTTTTACCCGTAATCACACCATTCTTTAGATTCATATGTCCTTTTTTCAAAACAGTAGCTCGTATCTCCCCAACATACTCTCTCCACTCCCTACCATTCCCCTCCCATCCAAACCAATCCCAAGCAATACCAAGCAACCCCATCTATCCCAAACAATCCCATATATCCCAAACAATCCCATTTATCCCAAACAATCCCATATATCCCAAAACAATCCCATTTATCCCAAACAATCCCATATATCCCAAGCAATCCCATCAATCCCAAATAACCCCATCTATTCCAAGCAATCCCATATATCCCAAACAATCCCATCTATCCCAAACAATCCCATTTATCCCAAACAATCCCATATATCCCAAACAATCCCATCTATCCCAAACAATCACATCAATCCTCGGCAATCCCATCCATCCCAAACAATTCTTTTCCATCACACGCAATCCCCTCCCAAGAATCAACAAAAATCCAGTAGTAAAGTTTTATGTTATTAATGTGATACGATTTACATCACTATGTCCCTGTGGTGTGGTAGATGTGTGATGTCTGATGTGGTAGATGTGAGATGTTTTGTGTAGTAGTAGTAGTAGATGTGTGATGTCTTGTGTAGTAGATGTGTGATGTCTTGTGTAGTAGTAGATGTGTGATGTCTTTTGTAGTAGATGTGTGATGTCTTGTGTAGTACTAGTAGATGTGGGATGTCTTGTGTAGTAGACGTGTGATGTCTTGTGTAGTAGATGTGTGATGTCTGATGTAGTAGATGTGTGATGTCTTGTGTAGTAGTAGTAGATGTGTGATGTCTTGTGTAGTAGATGTGAGATGTCTTGTGTAGTAGATGTGTGATATCTGGTGTAGTAGATGTGTGATGTCTTGTGTAGTAGATGTGTGATGTCTTGTGTAGTAGTAGTAGATGTGTGATGTCTTGTGTAGTAGATGTGAGATGTCTTGTATAGTAGTAGTAGATGTGTGATGTCTTGTGTAGTAGATGTGAGATGTCTTGTGTAGTAGATGTGTGATATCTGGTGTAGTAGATGTGTGATGTCTGGTGTAGTAGATGTGTGATGTCTTATGGTTCGATATAAAAATCCGCATTTAGCTAAGCTAAGATTTTTTTTATTCTCCCACGAGGGTTTACCGTTTGACATTCTCGTGTCTTAAATCTGTCTGGAGATGCCTCTCGTCTGCTCCTAGGCCTGCATTCCCGGCACTCAATCCACCTGGCTCAGACATTCGGCGCTGGTAGTTCTCACGCCAGGGAAAAAATAGACCCGCCTTCATTGTAACGTTCGCAATCATTCCTCCTGGACACAGCCTTCACATTTTAACAAGTTAAGTGTGTAGGGATCTACTGACCTATGTCATTCATGATAGTACAGTGCAGGGGTTCTCAACCTATTGTCCATGCCTGCAGCTGGTTAGCGACTCACTGCGTGCTTGTCCGACATAAATAAATTTTGATTTAGATATAGATTTTTTTTATTTAGCAAACATTCGTACAATATATATATTATAAGGAGAATATGTTTAAAAACGTTCAGCGGCGTTAACTCGAGTGAAGCTGTTCCTCGAGGTGCTGTTCTATTAGGTGCTGTTCCGAGGGATGCTTTCATTGGATTCTGTTCTATAAGGTGTAATTCCAGGGGGTGCTGTTCCGTTGGTTGATGTTCTGTGAGGTACTCCCATAGGCTGCTTATCAGTGAGTACTTTTCCATAGGCTGCTGATCTGTGAGGTACTCTTCCATAGGCCGCTAATCTGTGAGGTACTCTTCCATTGGCTGCTGATCTGTAAGGTACTCTTCCATAGGCAGCTGATCTGTAAGGTACTCTTCCATAGGCTGCTGATCTGTGGGGTACTCTTCCATAGGCTGCTGATCTGTAAGGTACTCTTCCATAGGCTGCTGATATGTGGGGTACTCTTCCATAGGCTGCTGATCTGTGGGGTACTCTTCCATAGGCTGCTGATCTGTGAGGTACTCTCCCATAGGCTGCAGATCTGTGGGGTACTCTTCCATAGGCTGCTGATCTGTAACTGTAAGGGTTTCTTCCTTGGTTTGCTGTTCTGTGTGTTTCCCTTCCGTCAGTTTCTGCTCTGTGAGTTGCTGTATTATGCGTTGCTGTTCGGTGAGGTTCTTACCCGTTGGTTAATGTCCCATGGTTGCTGTCTTGTGGGTTTCTGTTCCATGGGGATGCTGTTATCTGGGTTGCTTTTAAGTTGACTTTAACTTAGATCTTACAAATCACCTAAAATAATAATAATTTACAATGATTTGTTGGTTGATAAGACAGCTTCGATAAATATCTCAGACTGAGAATGCCCATCAGTGGCATAACTAGGTAAGTTGAAGGCAATGTATACATTGGATGGGAGATGGAAAAGGGGGGGGGGGCAAAATTGCATCATTAAAATATGTCTACAAAATGCATTAGCCCGAAAACGGCCCTGACTATGGACAGCAGTGAATTATTTACTGAGCATCTCACAGCACTCTGAGGATAGCAGTGAATTGTTCACAGAGCATGTCACAGCACTCTGAGGATAGCAGTGAATTGTTCACAGAGCATGTCACAGCACTCTGAGGATAGCAGTGAATTGTTCACAGAGCATCTCACAGCACTCTGAGGATAGCAGTGAATTGTTCACAGAGCATCTCACAGCACTCTGAGGATAGCAGTGAATTGTTCACAGAGCATCTCACAGCACTCTGAGGATAGCAGTGAATTGTTCACAGAGCATCTCACAGCACTCTGAGGATAGCAGTGAATTGTTCACAGAGCATGTCACAGCACTCTGAGGATAGCACATTAAAAAGCGGTGGGATATATGATTTTCTTTATTTTGAGAGTCCCTGTCTGGGGAAGGGGGTCACAAGCTATTGATTTTCCTACATAATCTCTACTTTGTAACAATGTTGTCAACCCTGTTTCTACTGTGGCAACCCCGGTTGTTATGAAGGATGACGTGTTTTGATACACGCTAAGCCCGCACTCCACGTGCATGACCTCTTTTCAGTCAAGGCCGTTTTAATGGGTGGCTAGAAAAATATCACTTAGTTTAAATTTTAGCTTACTATCGTCCGTTTCAGTCTAACGTGATAGAATGATCTCGAGAATGCGGGAAGCAGTAAGACTGCGTATTCCATTTCGAGAATGATCATCTGAAACGGGGTATAAAAGGGATACGATTAAATGACGAGAGATTTTTCCTTGCAGTGCAGTGTGTCATTATTTAATACTTTGTTGTGTGTAGATTTTTCTATTTCCTCGTTGAAAGTTGTTGTACAGTTTTGTGCTCATTGTATTTTTATACACGGTACCGGTTCCTGCAAACTGTAAGTTAATGATTTTTAATCACATTCTTTGTTGACAAGAATCGTTCAACCGGAGTTTGACGATTAAAAAAAAAAATGTCGATTCCAGTAAAGTAATCATGGGAAACACAGTTGATGTAATGCCCTCGCTGGGACGTCGTACTGCATGCATTGTGGTCCTACATAGAGCGTCTCTCGTCTCTCGTGTCTCGTTACTGTCGTGTGGGATCTTGGAAGGAGAGGCGGAGAGAAAGGAAGAATTGTAGAGAATGGTAGAGAGGTGAAGAGAAGAAGGGTAGAGAAGTGAAAATAAGAAGGGTGGAGAAGTGAAGAGCAGAAGTGTAGAGAAGTGAAGAGACACGGTTAGAGAAGTGAAGAGACGAGGGTAGAGAAGTGAAGAGAAGAAGGGTAGAGAAGTGAAGAGACGAGGGTAGAGAAGTGATATAAAAAAAATCATGGTACTGATATTTTACTGTTTTGGCTTCGTAAGTTTAATGTAAGACAGTATTTGTAAAAAAAGTATTTGTAAAATAGTATTTGTAAAATAGTATTTGTAAAATAGTATTTGTAAAAAAGTATTTGTAAAAAAGTATTTGTAAAAAAAGTATTTGTAAAAAAGTATTTGTAAAATAGTATTTGTAAAATAGTATTTGTAAAAAAGTATTTGTAAAAAAGTATTTGTAAAAAAAGTATTTGTAAAAAAGTATTTGTAAAATAGTATTTGTAAAATAGTATTTGTAAAAAAGTATTTGTAAAAAAGTATTTGTAAAAAATTATTTGTAAAAAAGTATTTGTAAAAAAAAGTAATTTTACGTCGCTTAGAATTGTGAAGATTTAAAATATTTGTTTGTAAATTTTAATGGCTGAGTTGGCAACCCAGGTTCTATTGTGACAACCTGGTTCTGCTGTGACAACCCTGTTTCTACTGTGGCACTCCAGGTTCTACTGTGGCCCTCCAGGTTCTATCGAGGCAACACTAGTTCTACTGTGGCAACCCTGGTTCTACTGTGACAACCCTGGTTCTACTGTGACAACCCTGGTTCTACTGCAGGAACCATGGTTATACTCCGCCCCCCCCCCCCCGGCTCTCAAGGAGCATCTAAGAGAGATTTGGGGGGGGGGGTTGTTGCTGGGCTTTCCGAGAGGGTGCTACTTCCGTCTCAGACAGTCGACCTGGGCAAACACAGACGTGTCTTTATTGCGTATCATCTTTCCGAGCCACATGACAAAGGCCTGGCCGGGGGCTTTTGTCCACGGCGCTCTCGGTTGGCGTACACGAGAGTGTTAAATGGGTTGACGTGAACGACACCACGTGACAGCAGACACACAGCACAGACACCTTGGGATACGTACACCACCACAACAGGTGCCCCGGTCCAAATGCACCCCCCCCCCCCCCAGTCAACAACCCGCAGCCTTGGCATATGACACACAGCACAGCCTATGAACACCACGACAATGATATACGCACAACAAAGACACATCACCTTGGCACACATACAACACTTGAAGGAGAGTCGTTGCCAGAATGGAGATAGGACCCAAGACCCCATGAAATTCCCCGTATAAAAATAGAGTTCCCTTTTTTTTTTTTTTTTGGAAAGAATCGCGCTTACCTGGATGCGGCCATTCTGTCTTTACCTGGATGTGGCCATTGTCTTTACCTGGATGCGGCCATTGTCTTTACCTGGATGCGGCCATTCTGTCTTTACCTGGATGCGGCCATTCTGTCTTTACCTGGATGCGGCCATTCTGTCTTTACCTGGATGCGGCCATTCTGTCTTTACCTGGATGCGGCCATTCTGTCTTTACCTGGATGCGGCCATTGTCTTTACCTGGATGCGGCCATTGTCTTTACCTGGATGCGGCCATTCTGTCTTTACCTGGATGCGGCCATTCTGTCTTTACCTGGATGCGGCCATTCTGTCTTTACCTGGATGCGGCCATTCTGTCTTTACCTGGATGCGGCCATTCTGTCTTTACCTGGATGCGGCCATTCTGTCTTTACCTGGATGCGGCCATGCTGTCTTTACCTGGATGCGGCCATTCTGTCTTTACCTGGATGCGGCCATGCTGTCTTTACCTGGATGCGGCCATGCTGTCTTTACAAGGATGCGGCCATGCTGTCTATCTTATTATGCATCATGAATGGCGGCCTTAAGGTTTATTCATTAGAAAGCAGAGATTGCTGGTAAAACCTTGTTTCTTTTTAAAAAAATGTAATACATCTTTTTATTTGCACTTTTGCGTGACGGTCAAGTGTGTATTTATTCTGATTGGATATCTGGCTGTGGATAGAGATAGGTTTATAAATGGAGAAGGATCCACCAAACGTGGATAGACTAAGACAGCGGTCGGACACCAGCGACTCCGGAGCAGCATACGCACCTTGAATAATTAAAGGAGACACCCCCCCCCCCCCCCCGTACACTATTAAGATATTTGAACTTTTTTTTTTTTTTTGTTGTTGATCTCTACCCTAGAGAAATATTGGAGATGTCCTGATTTCTTGTATGTAAGTCGTCTTATTGTAAAATTTTGTCTAGATTAATTATTCATGTATTGAAAATGAATGTGTACAATGTCGTCCAATAACATTTCCATTTATGTGGATTGATTTTTAAAAAAATCCTATCTAAGCTTGCATGTATGTTTTAAAAAAAAAATATATATATATATTTAGTATTGAAAGTAAATATTACTCCAGGTGTCATATGCTAATGAGATCATAAAATATGCCTTTGTATGCGGCTCCCTATATGTCAGGTACTGACTTACTAGCCCACTCCATTGAGGTGAGCAATGGTGGTCTCAGATGTCAATTACTCACTTGCCAGACATATAGCAAATTACAAGGTGAATAAGAATGGGAAACAAATAACCAACAAATTACAAGCTAAATAGTTCACCTGTTTTAAGTGTACGCCTGAGCCTAAGTCTAAGCCTAGGCGACATTTTTAAGGCGTTCCCCATTTATCTTCTAGATTTACAGTGTAAACATTACCAAAGTAAAAGCATCAATCAAATCTAAGATACGAACCACTATAGTAGAAAGCAAATCTCAGACAAACAACATTGTATTGGATGGCGGTCCAAACAGCACTCTATAAGATAGTCGCAAACCAAACAACACCTAATAAGACAGTTACACATCAAACAACACTTTATAAGACAGTAGCACACCAAATAACACTTTATAAAACAGTAGCACACCAAATAACACTTTATAAGACAGTAGCACACCAAACAACACTTTATAAAAGAGTAGCACATCAAACAACACTTTATAAGACAGTTGCACACCAAACAACACTTTATAAGACAGTAGCACACCAAATAACACTTTATAAAACAGTAGCACACCAAATAACACTTTATAAGACAGTAGCACACCAAACAACACTTTATAAAAGAGTAGCACATCAAACAACACTTTATAAGACAGTAGCACACCAAATAACACTTTATAAGACAGTAGCACACCAAACAACACTTTATAAAACAGTTGCACACCGAACAAAACTTTATAAGACAGTAGAACACCAAACAACACTTTATAACACAGTTGCACACCAAACAACACTTTACAAGACAGTAGCACACCAAACAACACTTTATAAGACAGTAGCACACCAAACAACCCTTTATAAAACAGTTGCACACCAAACAACACTTTATAAAACAGTAGCACACCAAACAACACTTTATATGACAAACGCACACCAAGTATATAAAAAAAAAATAAAAGACATTTCCTTTGAACAGCCATGCTTTGGTCACCACTAAAATACAAACATTTCATGTCAAGTCTTTGTATCCCCATCCAAGGGGTCGGCAACCTTTTTTGAGCGGGGCCAGTTTTATAAATTATATCCACTAATGTTCCTACAATTTATTTCGGAATCCCCAGGCAGGGGGGCGGGTTGTATACATGCTATTCGATGGTAGGAATAAGCAACCGCATCCATTGATTCATAGAGACGCATACAGCCTCGGGACAGTGCGTTGTTGACCATTAACTCATAGAGACACACACAGCCTCGGGACCGTGCGTTGTTGACCATTAACTCATAGAGACGCACACAGCCTCGGGACCGTGCGTTGTTGACCATTAACTCATAGAGACGCACACAGCCTCGGGACCGTGCGTTGTTGACCATTAACTCATAGAGACGCACACAGCCTCCGGACCGTGCGTTGTTGACCATTAACTCATAGAGACGCACACAGCCTCGGGACCGTGCGTTGTTGACCATTAACTCATAGAGACGCACACAGCCTCGGGACCGTGCGTTGTTGACCATTAACTCATAGAGACGCACACAGCCTCGGGACCGTGCGTTGTTGACCATTAACTCATAGAGACGCACACAGCCTCGGGACCGTGCGTTGTTGACCATTAACTCATAGAGACGCACAAAGCCTCGGGACCGTGCGTTGTTGACCATTAACTCATAGAGACGCACACAGCCTCGGGACCGTGCGTTGTTGACCATTAACTCATAGAGACGCACACAGCCTCGGGACCGTGCGTTGTTGACCATTAACTCATAGAGACGCACACAGCCTCGGGACCGTGCGTTGTTGACCATTAACTCATAGAGACGCACACAGCCTCGGGACCGTGCGTTGTTGACCATTAACTCATAGAGACGCACACAGCCTCGGGACCGTGCGTTGTTGACCATTAACTCATAGAGACGCATACAGCCTCGGGACCGTGCGTTGTTGACCATTAACTCATAGAGACGCATACAGCCTCGGGACCGTGCGTTGTTGACCATTAACTCATAGAGACGCACACAGCCTCGGGACCGTGCGTTGTTGACCATTAACTCATAGAGACGCACACAGCCTCGGGACCGTGCGTTGTTGACCATTAACTCATAGAGACGCATACAGCCTCGGGACCGTGCGTTGTTGACCATTAACTCATAGAGACGCACACAGCCTCGGGACCGTGCGTTGTTGACCATTAACTCATAGAGACGCATACAGCCTCGGGACCGTGCGTTGTTGACCATTAACTCATAGAGACGCATACAGCCTCGGGACCGTGCGTTGTTGACCATTAACTCATAGAGACGCATACAGCCTCGGGACCGTGCGTTGTTGACCATTAACTCATAGAGACGCATACAGCCTCGGGACCGTGCGTTGTTGACCATTAACTCATAGAGACGCACACAGCCTCGGGACCGTGCGTTGTTGACCATTAACTCATAGAGACGCACACAGCCTCGGGACCGTGCGTTGTTGACCATTAACTCATAGAGACGCACACAGCCTTGGGACCGTGCGTTGTTGACCATTAACTCATAGAGACGCACACAGCCTCGGGACCGTGCGTTGTTGACCATTAACTCATAGAGACGCACACAGCCTCGGGACCGTGCGTTGTTGACCATTAACTCATAGAGACGCACACAGCCTCGGGACCGTGCGTTGTTGACCATTAACTCATAGAGACGCACACAGCCTCGGGACCGTGCGTTGTTGACCATTAACTCATAGAGACGCACACAGCCTCGGGACCGTGCGTTGTTGACCATTAACTCATAGAGACGCACACAGCCTCGGGACCGTGCGTTGTTGACCATTAACTCATAGAGACGCACACAGCCTCGGGACCGTGCGTTGTTGACCATTAACTCATAGAGACGCACACAGCCTCGGGACCGTGCGTTGTTGACCATTAACTCATAGAGACGCACACAGCCTCCGGACCGTGCGTTGTTGACCATTAACTCATAGAGACGCACACAGCCTCGGGACCGTGCGTTGTTGACCATTAACTCATAGAGACGCACACAGCCTCGGGACCGTGCGTTGTTGACCATTAACTCATAGAGACGCACACAGCCTCGGGACCGTGCGTTGTTGACCATTAACTCATAGAGACGCACAAAGCCTCGGGACCGTGCGTTGTTGACCATTAACTCATAGAGACGCACACAGCCTCGGGACCGTGCGTTGTTGACCATTAACTCATAGAGACGCACACAGCCTCGGGACCGTGCGTTGTTGACCATTAACTCATAGAGACGCACACAGCCTCGGGACCGTGCGTTGTTGACCATTAACTCATAGAGACGCACACAGCCTCGGGACCGTGCGTTGTTGACCATTAACTCATAGAGACGCACACAGCCTCGGGACCGTGCGTTGTTGACCATTAACTCATAGAGACGCATACAGCCTCGGGACCGTGCGTTGTTGACCATTAACTCATAGAGACGCATAC
This sequence comes from Omphiscola glabra, assembly GCA_964017045.1. Taxonomy (NCBI): domain Eukaryota; kingdom Metazoa; phylum Mollusca; class Gastropoda; family Lymnaeidae; genus Omphiscola; species Omphiscola glabra. The sequence continues at coordinate 22,814,844 of OZ024810.1, read as the reverse complement.
AGCCTCGGGACCGTGCGTTGTTGGCCATTAACTCATAGAGACGCACACAGCCTCGGGACCGTGCGTTGTTGACCATTAACTCATAGAGACGCACACAGCCTCGGGACCGTGCGTTGTTGACCATTAACTCATAGAGACGCATACAGCCTCGGGACCGTGCGTTGTTGACCATTAACTCATAGAGACGCACACAGCCTCGGGACCGTGCGTTGTTGACCATTAACTCATAGAGACGCATACAGCCTCGGGACCGTGCGTTGTTGACCATTAACTCATAGAGACGCATACAGCCTCGGGACCGTGCGTTGTTGACCATTAACTCATAGAGACGCATACAGCCTCGGGACCGTGCGTTGTTGACCATTAACTCATAGAGACGCACACAGCCTCGGGACCGTGCGTTGTTGACCATTAACTCATAGAGACGCACACAGCCTCGGGACCGTGCGTTGTTGACCATTAACTCATAGAGACGCACACAGCCTCGGGACCGTGCGTTGTTGACCATTAACTCATAGAGACGCACACAGCCTTGGGACCGTGCGTTGTTGACCATTAACTCATAGAGACGCACACAGCCTCGGGACCGTGCGTTGTTGACCATTAACTCATAGAGACGCACACAGCCTCGGGACCGTGCGTTGTTGACCATTAACTCATAGAGACGCACACAGCCTCGGGACCGTGCGTTGTTGACCATTAACTCATAGAGACGCACACAGCCTCGGGACCGTGCGTTGTTGACCATTAACTCATAGAGACGCACACAGCCTCGGGACCGTGCGTTGTTGACCATTAACTCATAGAGACGCACACAGCCTCGGGACCGTGCGTTGTTGACCATTAACTCATAGAGACGCACACAGCCTCGGGACCGTGCGTTGTTGACCATTAACTCATAGAGACGCACACAGCCTCGGGACCGTGCGTTGTTGACCATTAACTCATAGAGACGCATACAGCCTCGGGACCGTGCGTTGTTGACCATTAACTCATAGAGACGCATACAGCCTCGGGACCGTGCGTTGTTTACCATTAACTCATAGAGACGCACACAGCCTCGGGACCGTGCATTGTTGACCATTAACTCATAGAGACGCACACAGCCTCGGGACCGTGCGTTGTTGACCATTAACTCATAGAGACGCACACAGCCTCGGGACCGTGCGTTGTTGACCATTAACTCATAGAGACGCACACAGCCTCGGGACCGTGCGTTGTTGACCATTAACTCATAGAGACGCACACAGCCTCGGGACCGTGCGTTGTTGACCATTAACTCATAGAGACGCACACAGCCTCGGGACCGTGCGTTGTTGACCATTAACTCATAGAGACGCACACAGCCTCGGGACCGTGCGTTGTTGACCATTAACTCATAGAGACGCACACAGCCTCGGGACCGTGCGTTGTTGACCATTAACTCATAGAGACGCAAAGAGCCTCGGGACCGTGCGTTGTTGACCATTAACTCATAGAGACGCACACAGCCTCGGGACCGTGCATTGTTGACCATTAACTCATAGAGACGCATACAGCCTCGGGACCGTGCGTTGCCGACCATTGCTCTAAATTCAGTCTCACAGCAATTTCACTTCTCGTGTTACGCTTACAAACCCATGTATCCCTTTCCAAACTTAAATATGTCTTTCCAGCCCAAATTTCCCATTCCAACACAAATCTCACATTTTAATCAAAGTCTCCAATTCCAACCCAAATCTCCCATCCCCACGCAAATTTCACATTCCAACCCAAATCTCCCATCCCAACACACATCTCCAATTCCAACCCATGTCTCCCATTCCAACCCAATGAGATGAGATGATATGATGGCAAAGGCAGAGAGTTGGGGGGGGGGGGGGGAATGAGCTCTATTAAGCACTTGGGCATCCCCCACCCCTAGGGACCTTTTAACAACAAAGCGGGCTGGCCAGGACCAGGGGGCTAGAGGGGATCATCTTCTCGCCGGAGTTAATTTTTAATTACAGGCCGAGCCACTTGAAGAAGTCTGGGGGCCCTCTCATCAAACTAATTTCTTCCTAAGATCATAGCCAGCCTCCCTTTGTGCCTTTCTGTGCGTTGTGTTCACCAGGCCTCCCTGGCCTCTTCACCAATTGTAGTGTTTTGTCAAATTGGACACCAGGGCTTCCGTCAGTATTAGTCATATGGATGTTGTATCAGTCAGATGGATGTTGTGTCAGCCAGATGGATGTTGTATGAGTCAGATGGATGTTGTATCAGTCATATGAATGTTTTATCAGTCAGATGGATGTTGTATCGGTCAGAAGAATGTTGTATGCTTCAGGTGTATGTTGTATCTGTCAGATGTATGTCGTATCTGACAGATGTATGTTTTATCAGTCGGGTGTATGTTCTATCAGTCAGGTGTATGTTCTATCAGTCAGGTGTATGTTTTATCAGTCGGATGGATGTTGTATCAGTCGGATGGATGTTTTATTAGTCAGATGGATGTTGTATCAGTAAGATGAATGAGCGTTGTATCAGTGAATGGATATTGTATCAGTCGGATGGATGTTGTATCAGTCAGATGGATGTTGTATGAGTCATATGTATTTTGTATCACTCTGATGGATTCTGTATCGGCCAGGTGGATGTTTTATCAGTTAGAAGTATGTCTTATCCGTCAGGTGTATGTTGCATCAGTCAGATGTATGTTGCAGCAGTCAGATGTATGTTGTATAACTAAGATGGACGCTGTATGAGCCAGAAGCATGTTGCACCAGTCACCGTTGGCAGGTCATGTGCATAATTGGTGGGGCATGTGCCTCGTTGCTAAGGCATGTGCCTCGTTGGTAAGGCATGTGCCTCGTTGGCGGGTCATGTGCCTCGTTGGTGGGGCATGTGCCTCGGTGGTAAGGCATGTGCCTCGTTGGTGGGGCATGTGCCTCGTTGGTGAGGCATGTGCCTCGTTGGCGGGTCATGTGCCTCGTTGGTGGGGCATGTGCCTCGTTGGTGAGGCATGTGCCTCGTTGGCGGGGCATGTGCCTCGTTGGTGAGGCATGTGCCTCGTTGGTGAGGCATGTGCCTCGTTGGCGGGTCATGTGCCCCGTTGGTGGGGCATGTGCCTCGTTGGTAAGGCATGTGCCTCGTTGGTGGGGCATGTGCCTCGTTGGCGGGGCATGTGCCTCGTTGGTGGGGCATGTGCCTCGTTGGTGGGGCATGTGCCTCGTTGGTGAGGCATGTGCCTCGTTGGTGGGGCATGTGCCTCGCTGGTGGGGTATGTGCCTCGTTGGTGAGGCATGTGCCTCGTTGGCGGGGCATGTGCCTCGTTGGTAAGGCATGTGCCTCGTTGGTGGGGCATGTGCCTCGTTGGCGGGACATGTGCCTCGTTGGTAAGGCATGTGCCTCGTTGGTGAGGCACGTGCCTCGTTGGTGGGGCATGTGCCTCGTTGGTGGGACATGTGCCTCGTTGGTGAGGCATGTGCCTCGTTGGTGGGGCATGTGCCTCGTTGGTGAGGCATATGCCTAGCTGTAAATCATGTGGCTCAATCCAATTCATATTATAATTATTTCCAAAAGTCTGTCTGAATATTACATGTTGTTGAGCAGATTTGTTTGCCCAACCTCCGATTATGACACTTTTGTTACTTTCGCTTAATTTTCTTCACTGCAGCCTCCGTAGCCGGCCGACCCGCCAATCTGGTTCCTCGTATCTCAAATATGTATCGTATCTCAAAGCAAAACAGCGCTCGCTCGACGGCTCGTGTCTCAAATTTCTCGTACGTCAGGGCACTCGTATGTCGAGGTATCACTGCATTACTTTTTAAAACAAAAAACTTTAATAACTTATAAAGTTGCCTTTTTTTGTCTTCTTCTTCTTTTTTTTTTTTTTTTTTTTTACACAAGTAAATAACGAGATTTGATTGTTTTGCTGACAAACTTTCACAAATAACAGTGAGAGCAGAATCCAGTGATATAAATTTAATGCTACCACTTATTAATTGACGTCTGCTCCAGGAGCAATGCAAACAATGCTGTAGTAACTTGACTAAGCGTCGCCACGGGGGCGAACTCCCGAAAGTGCCGCCCCAAAGAAACACGCATTATTTAAAACACGGTATAGATAAAGACCAAAATGGCTGCCCCCAACCCTTCGCCCTATCCTAATAAGTACGCCACTGTATGTACGTATTCGTATCTGGAAGCTGGGAATAAATCGTGAAATTGGTTTACTTCAACTTGAACACAATCAATTGTCAGAATCCCCCTCCCCCAACTCCTCCATCCCGCCCCCCCCCACTACAAATTCCCATCTTGATTTAGCAGGTGTAGATTCAATTAATCAACTTTCCTTAAAACCCCTCGCGACGCCGTCCTCTTACAAGGACACCGCGCCTCGTTGGGGAAACACAGAAGTGGGTGGGTGAGGGGTGTGGACGGGAAAGCACTCTCGTCATCGAATAGCCCCCGTGTAGATATCAAAGAAGACGAGAGTTATGGGCCGCTACTTGACGAGACAACAGCGAGACGTGGGGGACAACCACTCACAAACCTACGAGTGAAGGGACGCAAACACGGCAGGCCAGGCTATGTCAACAGTGCCCTTTAACCCAAGGCCCCAGCCCCCCACCACTAGCCGGGGCTAGGAATCTAATTCTGGCCTCCAAATAGCACCTTCTGGCAGTAGCCTGGAGCTGGCGGCTTGTTTTTCTCCTACTACTTGTCTCAGCGGCACACCAACCCCCACTCGCACCCCCTCACCACTGTTTTCCCCCCTCCTATTTCACTCTTGCACACGGGGACAATAGCCTTTTGAAAACGTCGCCGCGGTCTCGACGGTACCGAATCTCAATTAAGTCCTTGGACGAGGCAGAAGAAAATACGGGTGTGATAGAGAGAGAGAGAAAAGAAGAGGATAGAGTTTAACCAATTTCAGAAGAAAGGAGGGGGGTGCAAGGAGAAGGAGGCTGGTCATGAATCACGTTCCTGCCAGGCCCCTACTCCACCCCACCCCCTTTTTCTCCCAGCACTGACCGTGCGTCGGTTGTGTTGAGGCTACAAACTTGGGTCCTTCTTGTCTGCCGATTCTAAAATCGTAGGCCACCACGAGAAATTTCTTTTGGTCATTGTCCACCAGCTCAACAATATGTAACACTGACCAGTGTCGTGCTGGCAAATGTGTGCCAAGTAAATGTTTAGCGGGAACACCTTGCAAGCAAAGATTTGTATCATTAAGCAACAGAAAAAAAGAGAATTGGAAATATTTTTTTTAAAAGGTGAAAACACAATTTTTGCCCGAATTAACACACTAAAACAGCGGCTCTCAACCTGTGATTCGCGACCCTTTGGGGGGGGGGGGGGGTCGAGCGACACTTACACAGGGGTCACCTAAGACCATCGGTAAACACATATTTATGAAGTAGCAACGAACATAATTTATGCTTGGGGTTCACCACAACACGAGGAACACGAGGTCGCGGCATTAGGAAATTTGAGAACCACTGCACTTAGAGTTCACTCACCGTGGAAAAAAAAACCCCATTGAACTTTGTCCATTGCACTCAATAACCTCGAGGAATATCAAAGGATCGATAACAGGACGGTCTAGGCGTTCTATGGCCTGGAGAAGGTAACACTGTGTTACTAGACTACAGCAATAATAGACCATTACAATATTAGACAATAAACATTAGACTATTGCACTATTAAGCCATGACAGCATTAGACCTTAGCAATATTAGACCACTACAATATTAAAACAATTAGACTATTGCAACTTAGACAATTACAATAGTATACAATTACAAAATTAGACTATTACAATAGTAGACCGTTACAACATTAGACTTTTGCAATATTAGACCATTGAATGATAAGTCCACTAAACATTACACCATTAGACCACTACAACAATATACAAATTATATAATAAACCACTACTAGACTTTTGGGCCACTAGATCTCTGGGCCACTAGACCTCTGGGACACTAGACTTCTGGGACACTAGACTCCTGGGCCACTAGACTTCTGGGCCACTAGACTTCTGGACCACTAGACTTCTGGACCACTAGACTTCTGGGACACAAGACTTCTGGGCTACTAGACCTCTGGGACACTAGCCTTCTGGACCATTAGACTTCTGGACACCTAGACTTCTGGGCAATAGACTTCTGGGGCACTAGACTTCCAGGCCACTAGACTTCTGGGCCACTAGACTTCTGGACCACTAGACTTCTGGGCCACTAGACTTCTGAGACACTAGACTTATGGGACACTAGACTTCTGGGACACGAGACTTATGGGACACTAGACTCCTGTGCCACTAGACTTCTGGGCCACTAGATCTCTGGGCCACTAGACTTCTGGGCCACAATATTTCTGGGCCACTAGACTTGTGGACGACTAGACTTCTTGACGACTAGACTTATGGGACACGAGACTTCTGGACCACCAGACCACTCACATAAATCAATGGATGGGACCATACATCTAGTGCATTGCTCCCACAACTTTTTTATCCTTGTGTCTGTGACGCACTTAGCAGACACCATTTCGCTAGAGTGGGTTTGACCAGTATGGCAGGGGTCAGTCAAACTCACCCTTGTCATGACAGACGGACACACACTGGCAGTGGTCAAACTCGCCCTTGTCAAGACAGACGGACACACACTGGCAGTGGTCAAACTCACCCTTGTCAAGACATACGCACACACACTGGCAGGGGTCAAACTAATCCATGTCAAGACATGCGGACACAAACTGGCAGTGGTCAAACTAACCCATGTCAAGATAGACGAACACAAACTGGCAGTGGTCAAACTAGCCCATGTCAAGACACACGAACACAAACTGGCAGGGGTCAAACTAACCCATGTCAAGACATACGAACACAAACTGGCAGTGGTCAAACTAGCCCATGTCATGACATACGAACACAAACTGGCAGTGGTCAAACTAACCCATGTCAAGACAGACGAACACAAACTGGCAGTGGTCAAACTAACCCATGTCAAGACATACGAACACAAACTGGCAGTGGTCAAACTAACCCATGTCAAGACAGACGGACACAAACTGGCAGGGGTCAAACTAACCCATGTCAAGACATGCGGACACAAACTGGCAGTGGTCAAACTAACCCATGTCAAGACATGCGGACACAAACTGGCAGTGGTCAAACTAACCCATGTCAAGACATACGGACACACACAGTCAGGGGTCAAACTAACCCATGTCAAGACATGCGGACACAAACTGGCAGTGGTCAAACTAACCCATGTCAAGATAGACGAACACACACAGTCAGGGGTCAAACTAACCCATGTCAAGACATGCGGACACAAACTGGCAGTGGTCAAACTAACCCATGTCAAGATAGACGAACACAAGCTGGCAGTGGTCAAACTAGCCCATGTCAAGACATACGAACACAAACTGGCAGTGGTCAAACTAGCCCGTGTCATGACATACGAACACAAACTGGCAGTGGTCAAACTAACCCATGTCAAGACAGACGAACACAAACTGGCAGTGGTCAAACTAACCCATGTCAAGACATACGAACACAAACTGGCAGTGGCCAAACTAACCCATGTCAAGACATGCGGACACAAACTGGCAGGGGTCAAACTAACCCATGTCAAGACATGCGGACACAAACTGGCAGTGGTCAAACTAACCCATGTCAAGACATGCGGACACAAACTGGCAGTGGTCAAACTAACCCATGTCAAGACACGCGGACACAAACTGGCAGTGATCAAACTAACCCATGTCAAGACAGACGGACACAAACTGGCAGGGGTCAAACTAACCCATGTCAAGACATGCGGACACAAACTGGCAGTGGTCAAACTAACCCATGTCAAGACATACGAACACAAACTGGCAGTGGTCAAACTAACCCATGTCAAGACAGACGGACACAAACTGGCAGTGGTCAAACTAACCCATGTCAAGACATGCGGACACAAACTGGCAGTGGTCAAACTAACCCATGTCAAGACATACGGACACACACAGTCAGGGATCAAACTACCACATGTCAAGACATGCGGACACAAACTGGCAGTGGTCAAACTAACCCAAGTCAAGATAGACGAACACAAACTGGCAGTGGTCAAACAAACCGTATCCGGAAATTTGATCGAATAAAATTTCTTCGACGGAAATGTGTTCGAACGGAAATTAGGTCGAATCGTTTTTTTAGTTTATACGTTAAAATTTTGCGTCAAATTTCTTTTAAACGCTATATTTTGTTTTACCATATAGTATAGTGCGTTCAAAAAGGAACGTGACAAAAATTTTAACGTCTGAACTGAAAAAAAGTTTCGATTAAATTTCCGTTCGGTCGAATTTTATGTGGACGAAATTTCTTTCGATCAAATTTCCGGTAACCCAAACTAACCCATGTCAAGACATACGGGCACACACAGTCAGGGATCAAACTAACCCATGTCAAGAAATACGGACGCACAATAAGAGGGGTCAAACTCACCCATGTCAAGACATACGGACGCACACTGGCAGTGGTCAAACTCACCCATGTCAAGACAGACGGACACAAACATAAATTGCAATAACGAAGTATATGATGAAACATATGAAGAATTTCAAAACCCTGATTCTGCCATGAATAAAACGTTTGTACAAACCGCGCCAACCCACTGACATCAGTGACTCCGTCTCAGCCAACCCGCTGACATCGGTGCATCCGTCTAACCAACCCGCTGACATCAGGGTTTCCGTCTAACCAACTCACTGACATCAGGGTTTCCGTCTAAGCCAACCCACTAAATCAGCGTTAATGGTACAGAAAGCTACAGAGAAGACATTCACTTGCACAGAAAGCTACAGAGATGGCTCATTTTCACTAGTGCAGAGATCTACATAGAAGGCATTCACTGGTACAGAGAGCTACAGAGATGGATCACTTTCACTTTCTAAAATTAGAGTGAACAAGGCCAAAGTCTCAGTCTCATTAAATTGGAAAGGCGTCCTTAAAAAATAAAGGAGAGGGTGGGGGGGGTGGGGTGTTCGTGGGGGGGGGAGGGGAGGAGGGGTCTATAGACGATCTGAAGCAGAGTTATGAGATCAATAACCTCCTTCTACGTCGAGGCTCACTTCAGTCTTCTGTCGGATCAACCATGTGAATAGGACCGCAGGGGATAGAGTCGCTCCCCGGAGTCAAATATCCCACTCTTCGTTCACACCCTTCAGATGCGACGTTTTCTTGTTTCGTTGATATCGTCCCATTTTTTGCGATTTTTTTTTTCAATTTTAAATATTTCGTACTTGAAAATAATGTTTAAACAGTTGCATCGCAGAAAAAGAAAGACGACATTTGTCTCGCAAAACAGAAAGAAATATTTGCCTCGAAGAACAAGAAGACGTTTGCGCCCCATAGGACAAAACAAAAACCCCGTATTGAAATGCATTTATCGAATTGGGGTGGAGGTAGGAGGTTAAAGAATTAGACCCCACCCCCTCCCCCACCCGCGATCTACTTGTCAAATTTAGTGAATTTATAAATGATCCAGATTATTTTTGTATTTGTTCAATCATCTTCTTCTTATGCCTTTTTACCCCGTCTGGGGCATAGGCCGTCTGCAAGAATTTTCCACTCATCCCGGTCCTGTGCTTTCCTTTCCAATTGCTTCCAGGTGTATCCCGTATTTTGCGTGTCCCTTAGAAAGGAGCAGCGGTGTATTGCCAAATTCGTAACAAAGGGTTCGCAGTTAGTATCGGTCAGTGTTTCTTTCAGGCATACCTCCGGGGGGGGGGGGGGGCAATGCCCCCCGGAGCAAGTCAAGTGCCCCCCCCCCGGGGGAAAATGAGTAAGAAAAAATAATTTTAAAAAAAAGAAATACTCTAAATTTAATTTTTATAAAATTTTTAAAAGTATTGAAATGTGTGCCTTTAATCGATTACAATTATTGGAACAAATAAAATATCGCTTTGTTCGATATATATTGATGATCCATAGCGTTCAGGTTAATCTTGTTAAAGGCTCGCAGAAATCGATTATAAATATGGTATTGTTTTGAAAATTGGCCACTCCTGATCATAAGCTAAATCTTACTTTTTCTGATTCCCAGATATCGGTATCTTTTATTTAATTACATTTTGCAGCTGCAAAAGTTGAAAGACTTTTTAATAACCCTGTATTAAACTACCTTTTCATCGATATAAATGTCTATAAATTGAATATAGTTCTTGCTAATAAATAAACATGTGCAATATGTTTTCAAATTATATTGTATAATAACATCATGCTTTAAAAAATCATTTTTAGCAAACATTTTAATGTAGTAGATTCCATAGATGTATGCTGACATAGATAAAATGAACATTTAAAAATAATAATAATAATAATTTTAAAACAAAAAATTAGGAATTTACCGGTTACATACAAATAGTGGACATTTCATCATAATTATTAAATCGAGTGCGTTTCTAATTTTTTAACACAGTTTCGGGAACAGGGTAAAATGATTTTTAAAAAAATAGTCTTTATTTATTAAATCCCCAATGACTTTTCTCTGTTAATATAATAATATTAAACAATCTTCCCAGAAGCTTGAACTATTTTTAAAAAAAATATTTTAAGATGATAATCCAGTAGAAAGAATATAATATATATTTAAACAACGAATAAAAAAAAATCGAGTATTTCGATTATCTTGTAAATGCCATTTTTGGTAGTAGTTAAAAAAAATTATATGGAATCGTTAAAAAAATTGTTTTCAAGTGTAATATCGAAGAGGCAAGTTGTAATGATCTGAAGCAAATTATAGTAGTCTAAATTTCTTAATTAACATTTCAATCAACTGAATATTGAGAATTGAAACTTTAATAATTTATACGAAAAAAATCACACATTAATAAATATATGAGTCTTTTGTAAACAATTCTTGACTTCTGAACAATTATGTCGGTTACATATGATTTATAAATACATACCAATTTTGAAAACCCATAAAGATATAGTCTTTAGCCTTTTGTACAGAAAAGCTTTTTTTATTTTTGACTTTGGTGAAACTTGGAAATATTTTGAAATAAACGTATGTTTTTGGTTTTTCTTTTTCGTTCAAAATGTAAAACTATTTTAGCATACCCTAAGGGCTCCCAATTGGACTGAATTTATTTAATATTGTGCTGGTGGAAGAGTTAGTGATGTCCTGTTATTATAGTTATTTCTAGCGCTTCCCACCCAAATGTCTGAAATGTTTACATCATTGGCGCTTCATCCCATTTAGGGCCCTGGCCTTCTCCACCCCATTCTTCCATTGGGATCGATCCATCGCTTTACACCTCCATGTGCGAACCCCAACCTTTGTAAGCCCTTCTCTACATCGTCAATCCATCTCACTCTTGGTCGACCAGTGAGCCGTCTGCCCCTAGGTTTCTGCCTGTAGATCGTTTTTGTTGCTCCAGAATCCGGCATCCTTTCAATGTGTCCTGCCTAGGGCAATCTGCCTTTTTTTTTTTATATTGTTGTGACTATGGATGGGTATTTGTACAATTGATATAGCTCTTAGTTTGTACGGATTCCCAAAACAAAATTGTCTATCATCGGGTCATATATTTAGCAGGTTCTCTGCTTTTCTGGTAGGAACCAAGTCTCACTGCTGGTCTTGTGATAGTGGTGTATACTGCCTTCTTTGTTCCCTTAGCGAGATTTTGCTTTGAAGTAGCTTTTGTAAATTGAAATAAGAACTGTTGCATGCTGTTATTCTTTCTTGCACCTCCGATTGTATTTCCTCTTGCTTATTTATTTTTAACACTACTCCACTGCATTCGTGTGCGGGACATGCACAAGAGACTGCCATTCAAGGATCGGTCTCATTAGCCACACGAAGAGCTGAAACCAGACAAGATAATCTATCGTCTCTCGTAGACGGAAAGATGCCATACCACACTATTTATAGTCACCCCTAGATATTTGAAAGTAGCTACCCTCTCAAAGGCGTAGATGTTCATATTGATGAAGTCATCAGTGCGTATTTCCTGACATTATCATTCGCTTTATTTACATCAAGACCAGCTTTGATCGTCACATCTTCAAGTTCCCTGAAAGTTTTAATTATATCATCAATGCTGTTTCTACCAAGTAGCGCTATATCGTCTGTGTAGGCCAGGTATTGCAGTGGCTGGCTTTATAAAGTTCCTTATGGTTGTTCTGTACCACCTCTTAGGTGCTCACACGTATGTTTCTAATCCTTTTTTCTAAAGTTTTGTTGAAAATGATACACGGATTTCCTTGTCTGAGGCCCAGATTGATTGGGAACTCCCTCAAGTACTTCCTCTGTACTTTGATTCTACTTTTGTAGTTATCCATCGTCATATGTATGAGTCGGGTAAGTTTGTTAAGGACTCCAAGTTCCAGCACAGCATCGTTCATGTATTTCCTGTCTATGCTATCATAACCTGATTTGTAGTCCACATATAGTTGGTGTATGTTGATGTATTCTTAGCATTTTTCTACGAGACATCTAACAGTAAATATATGAACGTTTGAAATGCCCCTTCACACATTGTCTTAAAGATACATTGAATACAGTGCATGATACCCTCACTAGGTAACTCTTGTTAACAGTGAAATATCCGCATCAACACCAGGCACAGAAACATTGCAAAGCCCATCTGCATTCATAGGAGCCATAATGATCAATAAATTGATCGTGGGCCCTTAATAGACAGAAAAAGAAGAAGAAAAATTTGCACCACAATGCATCACTGCATTTTGAATTTATTATTTTTAAATTAAGGTGACCCCTGCCCTAATTTTTGCTCAAACTCTTCGGATTCCTCAATTTCTGCTACCCCCCCCCCTTTTTTTTTTCCTTGACGTCGATCAATGTGACTAACGGGTTGAATCTAATCTTGTGTCAAATGATTCACTTCGGCACACCACAACCAGAATGAATTTAGTTTGTGTCTGGCACTGGTCGCCATAATGCCTCCCCCGACGCTTGAAAAATTATTTCCCCCGATCAAATGAAAGTCTTATCAAAACATTCGAATCATGTATACTCCAAAATGCACCTTTTGATTGTTAAACAATCACACATTTTCTGCTGCCCTACTTCCCGATAAAAATTACTTGCCATGACAGCCCAATTTGGTGCTGATATATACACTGCCCAGCGGCGTGCCTAGTGTTAGCGCCACCCTAGGTGGGTTAACTTTTTTGCCACGCTACCTTTCTCGATAGAAACTCTGCAGATGTCCAAAAATCCCGCCGCTCAATCTAAAGAAAAAATGACACCTGGGAAGACCAAATGTTCGCCCCCCCCCACTTCTACCTCACTGACGTCTTTGATGACAGGGGACAAGATTCATTTTTAACCCCCCCCCCCCCACCCCGCTAAACTCTGAAACCTATTTTTTTCATCCATTAACACTATAGCCCATTAGATGCCCCCGCTAGTCTGGCGCCCGGGGACATATGTCCCATCTGCCTCCCCTTAGCTACGCCTCTGGCCACTGAAAACCTGGCACTGCCCCCCCCCCCCGAACGTCAAAAGTGCCCCCTCGGGGGAACATTTCTGAAAGAAACACTGGTATCGGTCACCGCCACAGTCAGTCAAATTACGATTAGAGGATCTGGCGTCTGGGCCCACGTAGCTACTTCCGCCAAGGCATTTTTAAGTGTTTGAAGTCAAATAGAGCAAGTTTTTCTATTTCTTTTTTGTTTCGTAAGAAGTCTTTAGAATAGTCTTTTTTAGTACATAAACAAATTATTATTTTGAAATAACGGTTCGCACGAACCTGACCAAACCGGCTCCAAACCACCGCTGGAAAGGAGGGTCTTCTGCTTTGAGGCTTCCAGTTTAGTCTGAGTTTGGCCACAAGGCTTCATAGATCACGCCAACCCCCCCCCCCCCCTCCTTTTGCACCCGGGCTTGGGACCGGCCTTGGCGGAGTTTTCAATCATGCAAAAGGCTTATTGTTTTACATGTTCAAAGAAAACTGAGACAAGCTCCAATGTGGGGAGTTTCTCAGACATGTATTTAACACAACGTATCCACCAATCCCACCCCCACCAATCCCCACTCTTTTCGCACATTATAGCTACTCTTGGCCTAGTCTGCTGACAAATGGCCAGATGGCCAGAACATTTTTTCTTGAACCACACAGCTCAAAAAGTAAAGCTCATGCTATGTGACCCATCAATAGATCCAAATCTCATGTAAAGCGAACATTCAGTAGATCCAAAATCTCATGTAAAGCGAACATTCAGTAGATCCAAATCTCATGTAAAGCGAACATTCAGTAGATCCAAAATCTCACGTAAAGCGAACATTCAATAGATCCAAATCTCATGTAAAGCGAACATTCAGTAGATCCAAAATCTCATGTAAAGCGAACATTCAGTAGATCCAAATCTCACGTAAAGCGAACATTCAGTAGATCCAAATCTCATGTAAAGCGAACATTCAGTAGATCCAAAATCTCATGTAAAGCGAACATTCAGTAGATCCAAATCTCATGTAAAGCGAACATTCAGTAGACATCTGTGCCACCATGATACATGGTTTTATTCTACGTCTGTGTTCCCTCTGGTCTACGCTCCATCAATCCCTGATTAAAGCTGAATTGACAACACGTAACTCGCGTGATTGCAAACTGTCTACAGCACGCTATGGCCGAATCTTTGACCCGTCATTATGCACTTAACAAGACAATAATATGTGGTGTGGTAGTGGTGGTGTAACCAAGCGAGGGGCAGCTATGGGGGGCGTGGTCGGCACGTGAGATAATGGTTCTTTATTTGGCAATCCAATTTACTCTCCGTTCTTTAATCTTGTTTTGTCATATTTGTTTTTCTTTCAAAGTGCATACATTGGCACCCCCCATTCAATTTTTACGCCCCACCCTTCACCCCCTTTTAAACCCCCACATCAGAAAGGTCAAGTTTATTGTTATTTAAGTAGTCATGGCAAACATTTTTTGAGTTCGCTAAGTTAAGAGTCCTGAGGAATTCACCAACTAAGGAAACTACATCATTTGAGATGGGTTCAGTAACCGTTTTCAGGAACAAAAAAAACAACAACAAAAAAACAAACAAAAAAACAAAAAAAAAAAAAAAAAAAAAAAAAATAAACAAACAAACAAACAAAAAAAAAAACCAAATAAACAAAAAAAAAAAAAACAAAAAACAAAAAAAAAACAAAAAAAAAAAAAACAAAAAAAAAACAAAAAAAAAAACAAAAAAAAAAAAAACAAACAAAAATAAAAAACAAAAAACCCACTAAAATAAATAAAAATAATTCAAATAACTGTAGTATCATAGCATTGGTTTAATGCTTAAAAAGCGCACCCACTTAACCTTGTGGACCACCGCGCGGACTGCAAATGGTGGCGTACCTTCCTGAGGCCACCTGCTCAGACTACAATCTATTCTCCCATGATACAGTTGACTCCTCGGACTTGTTTAAGTTAGTGACGTAGATAGTGACGTATGCAGTGACGTATGAAGTGATGTCTGTAATGACGTACGCAGTGACGCATGTGAGTTTTATGAGTATTTTGTAGTAATTTATTGTTATCTAAAAAAAAAAAAAAAAAAAAAAGAGTACGAGGAAGCAATACAAAACTTAAAAAAAAAAAATTATAAACAAATAATAATAATAATTCTCCAACACCGTGCCTCCCGCCATTAAGAATGCGAGGGGGGCATGGACCGAACATTCCAGCATGAAGCAGTAGACGGCTCGAGAGTTGCGGTGAGCTGTGCTGGCGATAATGCAAGTGTTTGACTCCTGTAATATGATAAATAAACCCGTTAAAGCTCACTCGTTCGCCCATAAAGTGAGCTCAACTGTTACCGCCCGATGCACATTTTTATCCCTCGCAGCCGTCTCGGAGCGCGACCAGATATCAAGACGAGCGACTAATTAACAGAGACGAGCCTGGAAAGAAAGAGAAGAAAGAAAAAAAAACGTTGGGAGAGGGGGAGGGGGGCAATGCTCGTCAATGCCTGAGGTACTGGAACTCTCAAATCCAGGCATAGTTTTTAAAGGACAGGGCTGAATGTGGGGGAGAACATCTGGAGGAGATGCTGGCTGGATGAAAGTGTGTGTGTGTGTGTACGTGCGTGCGTGTGTGTGCGTGCGTGTGTGTGTGTACGTGCGTGCGTGCGTGTGTGTGTGCGTGCGTGCTTGTTTGTGTGTGTGTGTGTGTGGTGATGGAGAAGGTAGGGCATCTGATGTACAAGTATGAACTACGTACGTACAGCTGGAGTGAAAATTGAAAGGTAAAATTGGCAAACGTACAGATAACTTTTGTGTAAGTGTAAGCTTTATCAGGACGTAGCATTCTACCTGCGTCGTGACAACTTCACCCTGACGTCGTGACAACTTCACCCTGCGTCGTGAAAACTTCACTCTGCGTCATGACAACTTCATGCAGGGGACATTTGACCCCACAATTTTTTAACGGATTTATTTAATCCGAAATTTTTGAAAACAATTCAGACAACTGGCCGTTGATCCGACTAAACCCTAGACTGAAAGCAAATGGAGCATCCCCAAACCATGACCGGAACAAGTGACATCACATTCCCAAACCATAACCTGAACAAGTGACATCACATTCCCAAACTGAGACCTGAACAAGTGACACCACATAACCAAACTGAGACCTGAACAAGAGACACCATATTCCCAAACCATGACATGATCAAGATACACCACATTGTTTGATCTGAACAAGAGATACCACATTCTGTGACGTGAACAGGAGACACCACATTCTGTGACGTGAACAGGAGACACAACATAACAATAACCAGAGACACCACAGTGATCACGTCCACAGGAACAAGTCAAACAAGACCAACTTTCCTCAAAGGAAGCTCAGCAGTTTGTAAGAAACTCACGTTTCCTATTTAAAAAGCCACAAAGAAAGGAACACGCCTACTCTGAGGGGAACACGTCTACTGTGAGGGGAACACGTCTACTGTGAGGGGAACACATCTACTGTGAGGGGAACACGTCTACTCTGAGGGCAACACGTCTACTGTGAGGGCAACACGTCTACTGTGAGGGCAACACGTCTACTCTGAGGGCAACACGTCTACTCTAAGGGGAACACGTCTACTCTGAGGGCAACACGTCTACTCTGAGGGCAACACGTCTACTCTGAGGGCAACACGTCTACTCTGAGGGGAACACGTCTATTGTGAGGGGAACACGTCTACTCTGAGGGGAACACGTCTACTGTGAAGGGAATACGTCTACTGTGAGGGGAACACGTCTACTCTGAGCGCAACAAGTCTACTCTGACGTCTGTTACATGAAACGAAAATGGAATGGTGTGAGGATGTCAATGTGTCTGTGTTAGTGGATCACCAGGATCTGTCAATGGATTGGTGTGAGGATATCATTGTGTCTGCGATAGTGGATCACCAGGATATGTCAATGGATTAATGTGAGGATATCATTGTGTCTGCGATAGTGGATCACCAGGATCTGTCAATGGATTAATGTGAGGATATCATTGTGTCTGCGATAGTGGATCACCAGGATCTGTCAATGGATTAATGTGAGGATATCATTGTGTCTGCGATAGTGGATCACCAGGATCTGTCAATGGATTGGTGTGAGGATATCATTGTGTCTGCGATAGTGGATCACCAGGATCTGTCAATGGATTAATGTGAGGATATCATTGTGTCTGCGATAGTGGATCACCAGGATCTGTCAATGGATTAATGTGAGGATATCATTGTGTCTGCGATAGTGGATCACCAGGATCTGTCAATGGATTAATGTGAGGATATCATTGTGTCTGCGATAGTGGATCACCAGGATCGTCGATGGATTGGTGTGAGGATATCATTGTGCCTGCGATAGTGGATCACCAGGATCTGTCAATGGATTAATGTGAGGATATCATTGTGTCTGGGTTAGTGGATCACCAGGATCTGTCAATGGATTAATGTGGGGATATCATTGTGTCTGCGATAGTGGATCACCAGGATAGTCAATGGATTAATGTGAGGATATCATTGTGTCTGCGATAGTGGATCACCAGGATATGTCAATGGATTAATGGGAGGATATCATTGTGACTGCGATAGTGGATCACCAGGATCGTCAATGGATTAATGTGAGGATATCATTGTGTCTGCGATAGTGGATCACCAGGATCTGTCAATGGATTAATGTGAGGATATCATTGTGTCTGCGATAGTGGATCACCAGGATCTGTCAATGGATTGGTGTGAGGATAACATTGTGTCAGCGATAGTGGATCACCAGGATCTGTCAATGGATTGGTGTGAGGATAACATTGTGTCAGCGATAGTGATATATCAATGAAAGTCAAATAGAGTTCATTGACCGAGACTTAATTAAAAAAAAAATTGTTACGACTCTCCAAACCAGCGGTTCTCAACCTTCCTAATGTCGAGACCCTTTAATAGAGTCCCTCATGCTGTGGCGACCCCCAACCACAAACTTATTTTCGTAGCTACTTCATAACTATTAGTATATGTGTTTTCCGATGGTCTTAGTCGACCCCTGGGAAAAGGTCATTCGACCTTTTAAGGGGTCGCGACCCACAGGTTGAGAGCCGCTGCTCTAAACCATGTTGCCTTGAAGCTACGCCCTTGCATCCTAGAATTACGTAGTTCTTACATTAGCTAATGTACTGACTGCATCACAGCCGGCAAACTTTTCAACAAATGTGTGACTGGTTGTTGTGTGTGTGGGGGTGGGTGGGTTATTTATGGGGACAGCACAGACAGACGACTACGTCATCGTTACGAAAAGGTTACCTACTGTTCATTTGTAAACCCCCTCCCCCACCCCCCTACACACACACGCAAATCATTATGTAATAAAACAAGTCCATCTCGACGGTAGAGCTGTCTGGGTCTTGGGGGATAAACAAATCTATACTCGACTGACTAACGGCGATCAGAGTCGTGGAGAAGATCGATACGGTCCAACTGCCCCGGTAGAGATGGGTGGATGTGGGCTGCTTGTGTTCTTGAACGCAATTAGTAACGGCAGTGCAGAGTGCTGGCACTGCAGTCTTTATGTGAAGACACGTTCTAAGTACTGGGTTGCTTTGTGAACTGGATGTGCATTAATTATAGGTAACATGCTTACCATTCCGCCACAACGCTAGTTTATAACAGCAGTTCTCAACTTGTGAGTCGCGACCCCTTTGGGGAATCGGACGACCCTTACAGAGGGGTCGCCTAAGACCATCGGAAAACACACATTTATGAAGCAGAGAAGAAAATAATTTTATGGCTGATGGGTCACCACAACATGAGGAACTGTATTAAAGGGTCGCGGCATTAGCAAGGTTCAGAACCACTGGTTTATAGCGTTCATGTGTATGTGCTGTGTATAACTTCCCCATACCGGTAACATGTATATTCCCTTTAAAATAATTTCAAGAAATCATATTCTTTATTATTTTGTTTCTCACTTGGTGTTAAATGAATGTGTAGTACATGTGCCACAGTACGTTGCCAGATGAATATTGCGTGGTACTTGTCCCATAGTACATTGCCAGATTAACATTGCGTGGCACTTGTCCCATAGTACATTGCCAGATGAATATTGCGTGGCACTTGTCCCATAGTACATTGCCAGATTACCATTGTGTGGAACATGTGCCATAGTACATTGCCAGATGAACATTGCGAGGCACTTGTCCAATAGTACACATAACACTCTTTTTAGGGTATCTTCAACGTATTTCTGCGTGATCTACATGTCCGTGGGTAGATTGTTGCCATTGTGTGAGTAAGCTGGTTGCCAGGGTGAGTAAGATGGTTGCCAGGGTGTGAGTAAGATGTTTGCCAGTGTGTGAGTAAGGTGGTTGCTCATTTGTTAACACACGTACAGTTATTATTTTCCTTTTAAAGAAATGATTGCAGTTTTGTTTGAAATATAAGTGTTAATGTATTCAGCTAGCACATGTAGGCCTGATGACATCTACCCTCCTACTGACATATATTATACTGTAATCAGCTAGCATATGTAGGCCTGATGCCAACTACCCTCCTACTGACATATACTGTATTCAGCTAGCACATGTAGGCCTGATGCCATCTACCCTCCTACTGACATTTATTATACTATGTTGGAGATAAAGAGGTGGACATGGAAGCAGTAAAGGACTCCACCCAAGATCATTTCAAGTCCCCCCCCCCATCGCCAGAGAATGCTACTATTCCTGTGTCAATGTTCGCGAGTCCTATCCTAACCTCCTCAGCAATCAACTTATTCAATCGGCGTGCTGATAATCTGTTCCTGAGGAAGCCCAATTTTTGGCTAGACTAAGACCGTTTGGTCTAAACTGGCTTATACCATGTTCATAAAATGTGACCAAATACCCTCACTGATATGGTCTAAACTGGCCCATACCAGTGTATAAAATTTGACCAAATATCCTCACTGATACCCAGTGCCGTGAGGCTAGGCACTATAAAACACATAAAACTAATAGTGAGGCTAGGCACTGTAACATACATAAAACTAATTGTGAGGCTAGGCACTATAACATACATAAAACTAATTGTGAGGCTAGGCACTGTAACATACATAAACTAATTGTGAGGCTAGGCACTGTAACATACATAAAACTAATTGTGAGGCTAGGCACTATAACATACATAAAACTAATTGTGAGGCTAGGCACTGTAACATACATAAAACTAATTGTGAGGCTAGGCACTGTAACATACATAAAACTAATAGTGAGGCTAGGCACTGTAACATACATAAAACTAATTGTGAGGCTAGGCACTGTAACACACATAAAACTAATTGTGAGGCTAGGCACTGTAACATACATACAACTAATTGTGAGGCTAGGCACTGTAACATACATAAAACTAATTGTGAAGCTAGGCACTGTAACACACATAAAACTAATTGTGAGGCTAGGCACTGTAACATACATAAAACTAATAGTGAGGCTAGGCACTGTAACATACATAAAACTAATAGTGAGGCTAGGCACTGTAACATACATAAAACTAATTGTGAGGCTAGGCACTATAACATACATAAAACTAATTGTGAGGCTAGGCACTGTAACATACATAAAACTAATTGTGAGGCTAGGCACTATAACATACATAAAACTAGTTGTATTTACACATAAAATAAATATACAAAAAATGTTGGGGAAATATGGTTCACATTTTTTATTTGATCTATTCACATAACATTGAATCATGAAGCAAATTTTCCTTTTTTAAAAATTGTACAGCTATTTATAATTTAAAAAAAAACACAAAAAAAAAAACTAACTTAATTTATTTGCAAATATGCAGTCATCACGGCCATTCATTCTCACATACAACTAAAATGCCCGACAAAGGTAACTTAATGAACAATTACCACTGCCATGAATAACAATTCCTGGGTTGACATTACCAGGGTAAAACAAACGCACACACACCATCATTGTTACAAACAACTAGGACAAACATTAACCAACAAACAGACTAGGTCACACACATCCACTACTTTGTATCCAGACAACAGGCAAGCTTCGTCCCCCCCCCCCCCCCCCCCCCCCGTAACACAATACCTTTGTTCAACAGGTAGGATCACCAAAGCGTTGCGACCTTTTATTGGCAGGAGGGCATGGCAATGGCAGGTTATAATGGGATACAGAACACGTTAAGCGCCGAGACTGCTGGCTTGTTAGACTTCCTCATATTAGACACTATCACTTACTTATAAAGTCACACTATCACTTATTTATAAAGTCACACTATCACTTACTTATAAAGTCACACTATCACTTACTTATAAAGTCACACTATCACTTACTTATAAAATCACTTACTTATAAAATCACTTACTTATAAAGTCACACTATCACTTAGAAAGTAACAAAGCAAGGACTTTGTGTGTGTTTTTAAATTATTAGTATAACTTAGCCGACTTTTAAGATAACGGCAAAATAAACTCTTAACTGAAATAATGTAGCAGGTAGATTTAAATATTGCGGCTGCTTACCTAAATTCCCTTCGCAAAATCAATGTTAATAAAGAAATACGGTACACCAGTACCCAGTGCTGGATTCTTGATCAGAAGTGGATGAACTGTCAAAGATTTACAACAGACTACCCCCCTCCTGCCCCCCCCCCCCCAACTGACTTTTAAATGCCTGACTCACAGCCCAGCCTGCCTGAGTCACGCTACCAGTGTGAAAAGGGGTCACAATAGCAGAAACACTCCAGGCTTTGCTGTTATCGAGCTAAAAATGCAACCCACCCCCCCCCCCCAATGTTTCTTTAGTGGCCCGACATGAAGACATTATCTTGGTTGGTGATGGTGGGCCCTCGGCAACAACACTGACTGATGGGCCCTCCTCGGCAGCAACACTAACTGATTACCAATTGGCACATGATTCACATATTTAGCTTAATTTAATACTAAAAAAATAAAGTTACAAAGTATACGTTCTTCCTATTCCATTGCTATACATTTATTTTAAGAATCAACAAAATGAAGGAAACTTTGAAAACAATTACTCAAGAAGTTAGGACGAAGGTGTAAATAATGCAGTCATACTCAAAAATGATACTCTTTTACATGAGGAAGTCAAACTCTTTTATATGAGAAAGTCTTACTTTTTTTACGTGAGGGAGTCCTATTCTATTACGTGAGACAGTCATACCTTGTTAAGCGAGTCATCAGAAGTCCTACACTTGTACCCCAGACGTAGGCCTACTAAAACCTACTATTCCCATTACAAACTTACAACAGATAATTACAAAAGTGCAACGTCACACTGACCTAAAAGTCAAAGACAGACCCAAAAGTCAAAGACAGACGTAAAAGTCATAGACAGACCCAAAAGTCATAGACAGACCCAAAAGTCATAGACAGACCCAAAAGTCATAGACAGACCCAAAAGTCAAAGACAGACCCAAAAGTCAAAGACAGACCCAAAAGTCAAAGACAGACCTAAAAGTCAAAGACAGACCTAAAAGTTAACAGCGGAATCAAAAAGAATTTAAGAACAAATCCAAAAAGAATCCACGGTTGAAAACGCTGACTATTCACCATAAAGTGTTTCCCTTATTCGGGGATTAACAAGTCCCCAAACTTTCTTTCAACTCGTTATGACGTTTGACAACATTGTGACAGCTCTACAATCACACGGGGCGTGTGTACCCCAAAGATAAAGGCATTCCTAGAACGTACGCGTACATTTCAATGTGTACACAAACTTCACCTCAAGGGGGCCTAGTGTTCCTTGGCTCTGGGCTCATTCTCAGAGCACAAACGAAATGAAATGGCACCCTCTCCCCCCTCAAGACATCAGTTTATTTTACGACACTACAACCTGATAAGAAAATGTATCTTTTGTAATATAGTTATACAGACCACTGTGATTTGGCCTGTAGCTTTTTAATAGCCTTTGTGGCTTGTCACACAAACTTAGCGTATCATTGGGGGGGGGGGGGGGGAAGGAGAGGAATAAATTCAACATTTCAACCCCCCAAATATTAAACACCCACACACATGACATCTCATGTAACACATTGACAGACATACCCACACACATGACATCTCATGTAACACATTGACAGACACACCTACACGTCACCTCTCATGTAACACATTGACAGACACCTACACGTGACCTCTCATGTAACACATTGACAGACACACCCACACACATGACATCTCATGTAACACATTGACAGACATCCATGTACTAGTTGTTGACACCACGAGCAGGACCAGAAACACCCCTACAACAAACGTATGAACATTTTATACTTCAAATATACAGTATATATTTTAATAGATTATATCGTTTTTTTTAAATTCCCTTTGATTCAAGAGCACAATAAATAAAAAAAAACAATTTTTGTTCGGTTAAACTCTTTCATCTGAAGTGTCGTTACATTATTCATTCATTATTCACTGAGGACACAAAACAGATCACCTTCAGACGTGGCCACTCAAGTTCCTAGGAAAATATACATCTGCAAACTGTACAGAATTTGTGCATGTACAAGATGAAAGTTAATCCTAAAAACATGTGAGCTCAGACACATGGTGGGAGGAATATATGAATGAATTAATGAATGAGGTTGTTAAATGCTAACACAATACTTGTAATAAAGCTTTTACCTTATAAGTTATTCATAAAAACATTTATAAATGATGAGATGGTGCTCAAAAAAAAAAAAAAAATATGGCGAACATAAGTAAATGATCCTCTCTCACTTGTTCAGAGCTGAATCCTGATACTCTCAGAACCAAATCTTTTGAGTTGTTCAGAGCTGAAACCAGGTACTCTCAGAACCAAATCTTTTGAGTTGTTCCGAGCTGAAACCAGGTACTCTCACAACCAAATCTTTTGAGTTGTTCAGAGCTGAATCCTGATACTCTCAGAACCAAATCTTTTGAGTTGTTCAGAGCTGAAACCAGGGACTCTCAGAACCAAATCTTTTGAGTTGTTCAGAGCTGAATCCTGATACTCTCAGAACCAAATCTTTTGAGTTGTTCAGAGCTGAAACCAGGGACTCTCAGAACCAAATCATTTGAGTTGTTCAGAGCTGAATCCTGATACTCTCAGAACCAAATCTTTTGAGTTGTTCAGAGCTGAAACCAGGTACTCTCACAACCGAATCTTTAAGTTGTTCACTATCATCTTATATACATGCTCTCATAAAAAAAAAAAAAAGAGCATTTTGGTGGCCCTGTTCGAATCTTAAATGGACTAAAATAACTGAAAATTAGCTTTGAACAATGATATCAGCAGGGGTGGACAATTTAACAAGGATGCCATTAAGCCATTGCTTGTGATTTTGTTCACATGGCTCTTGAAAATCTGAGATCATTACTTCTGCAGATTTGCAATTATTTTATATAACAAAACTGGCTCCTGGGAAAACTAGGATGGCTTCTGAATAAATCTTTTTAGATTTGTCTACCCCTTAACGACATTTTAGTATATTGCAATACACTAAGTTTATCTTAATATGGTCACCCACGTTCTTCACCCAGGTCCTTAACTGCATTGACTTGACATTTATGTCACATTCACACATAATTTCTGCAAACCCCCTTTAGAGTGTTACTGAAATGCAACCCTGCTTTAGTGCTACTGCGACCCTGCTTTAGTGCTACTGTGACCCTGCTTTTGAGTGTTAAAGAAAACTCTAAGTGCATGGACACTTGGATGTCACAACATTGACTTCTCTTAGAAGCATAAATGTTACAGCTTTCTTAAGCAAAAATTATTGCTGTTTAGTCTACTGGTCAAGCAAAATCCTAGCTCTTCTTTAAAAAAAAGCTGTTGTAAAATGTCCTGACAATGTCATGTGCAGTCACTAGACCCCCAAATGAGCTAGCAAAAATAATTACACCCTGATGGGAGATTTAAAGATACGACAATGCCAGCACTCCATTGTAATGGATAAGGTTTGGTAATGAACAACAACAAATTTTTTCAATGAACCTTTGCACAACCACAAACCACCACAGAGCTTATTGACTTTATCTTGAGGTAGATCTTGAGTGTGTCATCCAGCTCACTTATTTTATAATTCAACTTTCCCAGCAATACCTTGACGCATGATTTGGATCAATTACTTGTAGGCATTTGAAGAATTCTTTGGCATCGATAGTCCCATGCAGTGAAAGCCATTCAAAAGATATATTCCAGCATGCCTGGCAATTGTTCAGAAGGTGCAATGACCTGAGATGGACACTGCCAAATGTACCACCCAAAACAAATATTGATATGTTAATTAATCAAAGTTCATTTTGACAAATGTTCAGAACTAACTGTGATGACCTAATGTTCAGAACTAATTGTGATGACCTACCTAATGTTCAGAACTAACTGTGATGACCTTAGGATTTTAATCATAAATGAAAACACAAACATTTACACTTAACTGGTTGAAAAAAAAACAGTGACTTATTTCTTATAACCTCCAGTTAAACTACCAGCTTAACAGTTGTTTCAAATTAATTCTTCTAAACAAATATATTTATGACAAATGTTACCAGTACACCTTTTTTTTTTTTTTTTAGAGCAACTTGATTGTCCGTCTTTCAAACAATTTCAGAAAATAATAACAAAACTTTTTTAGGATCTGAATCAAGAAACTAATTGCCAAATAGGTCCAATTAAAACCCACAAAATGACTAAGTTTTGCTTTTTTTTTTTTTTTTAAACAGAAAATTGATATGCTATAAATGTGAATAAACGTACACACTGCAATGCAAACATCCAGGCACATAATGTGAGTGAAAACTAAAAAAATATATATTGGTCAGTTTATAAAAAAAAAAATGTTTTAGTTGGGGGGAAAAAAAAGGATAAAATCTTTCAATAATAAATGAACTGGCTTCCATAAAAAAATGCATTTATAAAAATTGAAAATGGATGGGGCTTTTAAGGGTAACATGAAAGTGCCCAATGGATAACTTAATGACCTTTCAGCCCTCACTGACCTTTCAGCCCTTGAAATCTTTCACTGTTTTGATCTACAGCATGATTAATTAAGAATGATCTGTCTGCATATACTGGGTACCAGATCAGTCCAATAACTCACAAACTATTTGTATAATTGTAAATACTGACACGTCACAACAGTGTTGAGTCCACCTAGCTGTCCTGACAACGCTTAGGATTGAATTTTTTAATATGTCCAGAAGAAAAGTAATATGATTTAGCACAACCTATGTAAATTATCAAGAATACAAATTATAACCTATGTAAATTAGATACCATCTAGGTCATAAAGAAAAAAGAAATTATTAAAGAAATGTAAGTATTTATCTTAAACGACATCACAAATACGTTTTTAAAAAAATAATAATTAAAATCATACTCACACATTCAGGTATAAAAAAGCTCTTACACATTTACATATTTTTTTTTTAAAATTCAACGTTTTCTTGCAAACTTACACAATGGATGACCAGGATCAACACTGGCAGGCAGCTAACATTCATTCAGACGTTATTGGATAAAATTATGTGCACCGCTGTAAGTTATCATACAGTTCATTTACGGATTATTGCGAGACAACGAAGGGCTTGCGTTTCAGCAATGAGATGAGCTGGTGGTGAAATGCAAGGAGCCTCACCTTTGGAGAAACGTACTCACTCCCAAAGTGAAATGCAAGGAGCCTCACCTTTGGAGAAACGTACTCACTCCCAAAGCACAAAAGCTGAAACTGCAGCTTGCTGTGCTTGCCATGAAAGTAGATGATGCCAGCATGTGTAAAACTCATGAATACAAGAAAGCCTCATATCTCACAAGACCCTTATTCTTCCTGTCAATGTTAAAGCTACACAATAACTGAATTCACTGACTTCGCTTGTGGTGAAGTTGTGAAACCAGAGATACTCCACACTCTGTACAATTCAGAATAAATCCAGTATTCAAGTACGAATACTTATGTACACATTTAAATGTGAAAGTAATCCACCAACAGTAACAGGTCGTCACTAGATTTTTTATTTTCTTTTATTTATCAGTGCCAAATCCTATTCCCCAACAGTTCATGGATATCCATATGGCTAAAAAAAGTAAAAAGAATTACATCTATTTATCCGCATGGTTGATCCAGTATTTACAAACTTGTAGCGCTACAAAGAATTTAAGCCCGGAAATCTTTTTCGGGACATGTGACTATTTGTCTTTTAACTGTTAGATATCCATTTTTAAAGAATTAGTTTAGTCTACACCACAGATTCATTATTTCTGCGCACGAAGATTCGGCTGGAGAAAGTCCTCCATGAATGGAAGGTTTTACCCGTCCAGATCCACACTCCAGAGGTGATACCCACAATCACAGTCATAAGGTATTTGATCATAAAAACATTGAAATCTGGCCATGGCTTGGAAGTGACGCCAGTGGGGCAGTTTGAACGGAACTCATTGCACGTTTGACTATGCCACGTGACCATCCACTTATCCCTGAATGCTTGTTCATAAAAATAGCAGGCAATGACTATCGTAGCTGGGACAGTGTAAAGAACTGAGAAGATACCAATACGGACCATGAGCTTCTCCAGCTTGTCCGTCTTAGTGCCATCACTCTTCATTATCGTACGAATGCGAAACAGGGACACGAACCCAGCCAGAAGAAACGAGGTGCCAATAATGAGGTATACAAACAGCGGCGCCAGCACGAATCCACGGAGAGCATCAACATCAAATATTCCAGTGTAGCAGACGCCGCTGAGGACGTCTCCGTCCACCTGGCCCATGGCCAATATTGCAATGGTCTTGATGGCAGGAACAGCCCATGCTGCCAGGTGAAAGTATTGTGAGTTGGCTTCGATGGCCTCGTGACCCCATTTCATCCCAGCCGCCAGGAACCAGGTCAGGGTGAGGATGACCCACCAGATTGAACTGGCCATGCTAAAAAAATACAGCATCATGAACAGGATTGTGCAGCCCTCCTTCTTGGTGCCTTGAGTTACAACAGGTAGCATATCTTTTTTGTCAGTATTTATATTCGGGGGCTCAAACGGTTCATTGCATGATATCTTCTCCCTGAGGGCAAATCCAACAACGTAAGCGGTAGCCACCATGAAGTAACATCCTGAGAGAAATATAATCGGTCGCTCCGGGTAGCGGAACCTCTGCATGTCAATGAGGAAGGTGAGGACAGTGAAGAGAGTGGACGCCAGGCAGATGCAGGACCAGATGCCGATCCACCATCTGGCGAATTCACGTTCATCTGTATCAAAGAACATGTCATAGCAAGGGGCACCACAGTTCTTTTCGAGCTCATCACCCACCTTCAGGTGGTAGTCGAAGCCATTTGGTACTGTCAGCACAGAGGGGCAATGGAAACCTAGATCTGTTGTGGGTTGTTGGTCTTTTGGTGGAGAGGTTTGGCCTGAAAAACAAAATAAGAAAATATGAGGATTTAAAAAAAAAAAAAAAATACCAACTTACAAAATGAGGTGAAATTATTATTGTCATCTTAGCATTGCAAGAACATAGAATTTTTGTCTCTGAACAGGTTGGGATTTATTTCAACATATTTCCAGAAAATATCTTTAACTATGAAGACAAAAAATTTTTTTTTAAAAATCTGAACCTCTTAGATTAAATCTGAATGCGGGCTTGTTTGAAACTAACGTTGTGTAGATAGTAAACCATTTACAGAAGCACAAATTTGGATGGCAGCAAAAGAGGAAAATAAATATATATCACAACATCAATAACGTATTCAATTTTATTAGAAAGAAGAAATTTATATAAAAATCTTATTTTATTCACATTGATTTTTTTTTTTTCTATTTAAAAGAGTTTTTATCATCTTCGGAATCTATTTTTTTTTTAATAAACCCAGCATTGCTACAAATTTAAACATAGAGTCTCTACACATTCCTTTTTATTTTTAATATGAATATAGATTGCATACAAGCATGAAAAGACTTTGTTGAAAGTGGCAGTTGGATTCCAACAGTGCTTTTTACTAACAACAAAATTTGGCAACATCTTGAAGAGCACTCAAAGTAAAAAAATGGCACATCATGATAAAATTTAAAAAATTCATAAAATAAAAAGAATAACTGAGTTTTCCTTGTTAATAATGGCCAAATGGAGGCCATTCCATGATCTTCATTCAATTATTAATAAATAATGAAGACATATTGCCATGGAAATGTTATTCAAGATTCTTGAATGAGGGAGGCTGTACTGGCTAAGACAAATGAATGCAGCCTTTCATCATGAAAAGGTTCCCCAACCCTAAAATATTAGAAAAGGTGTTAATGAATGTTGTCCAATGACAATGTTTTGTCTACATGGGGGTACGTCTAAATTTGTGTAAAACTGGGCAGCTTCTACTTTTTTTACAGCTTGGCTTTGTTCCAAAATCACGTTTTGTTGGTAATAAACTTGATTCAGGTAGGTTGAGCAGGGCAAATTAAAACAGACCTCATTAATTATATAATTTTTTTTTGTTGTAAAAAGCAAAAGGATTTATTTTAATATGAATAATTTATCTCTTATCAATTCATGGGGTCCTGGTCCATGTCAAGGGTATGAGATCACTGTTATGATGGTACGTAAAACATGTTTAGTTAGAGATTATATGTGTAGCTGTATATATTGCTTGAGAATGTTGTGACGTATTTGGGTAGGGGAAATGACCCGTTAGTTTTTAGTTGTTGTTATCTTGGTAGATAGATGGCCGTTAGACAATAGGATGTGTGATTAGTGTGTTAGGCTGGAACTTCATTATTATACATATCCACAATTGTAGAGAATAAACATTGTTGCACAACTAACCGGTTGGTGTTAGTGTATCGGTTGGTGTTAGTGTATCGGTATTGGTTGTCATTGTGTACGCTGACCCATGAGATGAGGTAGGGCATAGACTATCAAAGTACACATGTATAGTCATTGCTAGTCATTACAAGGATACTACGATCTTACAGCTCTTACACCAAAGATACTAAGATACAACGTTTGGTCAGTTCAATCCATGCTAACTTGGCTAAACCAATGCAAACAAAAATTACACGAAAGCAGATATAACATGAATCATGAGCCAAACCATACGCTCTTTTCTCTCCAAAAAGTTAATATTTTTCACACATGGTCATACCCTGTAATGACAATAAGGTTTTTATCATGGTCTCTGTGTGTTTTTTCAAGAGTGACTGCTACTGAAAGGGTTAAATCCACTAAGAATACCACTGTGAACAAGTGATTGCACACTGCCTGCCCTACAACTGGCCTGTACTTATCTGTGAAGACATAACGCAGGGAGGGCCAGCTGCTCACATTTGAAATTAGCTACACTATGAATATTTTATCACAAGTGACGAAAACTCTAGGATGGCCTAGGTATAGTATGCTGGGTGGGGGTGGTTCAAAACATGCAGTGGAAAACGAACGGTGGTGAAATTCAAACACACACATTTAATTTCCCTTTAAAACCTTTAATTTCCCTTTAAGACAAAAAAATCTAAATGCAATTCACCGAGTACCCCATCACACTAAGCTTAGCACTATTTTCATCTAGTCAAATCCCTACTAAGATTAGCACCATTATAATTTAGCACAGTCTTACAGTACTTTAAGATTAGCACCATTATAACTTTAGCAGTGTCAAATCCCTCTAAGATTAGCACCATTATAATTTAAGGACAGTCTCACAGTCCTCTATGATTGGAGTACTATTTTCATAATTGCATATTAAGAGTTTTCCCAAACAATTATCCTTAAGCAAAGCTTGACATAGCAAACAGCAATTGACATGAAAATATTCAATAAGATACAACCAATCATGTAGCAATAAATCAGTGGCTCTCAACCTGTGGGTCGCGACCCATTTGGGGGGTCGAACGACCCTTTCCAAGGGGTCGCCAAAGTCCATCGGAAAACACATATACTCTACAAGTCATGAAGTGGCAATGAAAATAATTTTGTGGTTGGGGGTCGCCACGACATTAGGAACTTTATTAAAGGGTCGCGGCATTCGGAAGGTTGAGAACCACTGCAATAAATAAAATGCAAGCTGCGCAATCGCCTCACAGTATATTGTAAATCCCTCTAACAGAGTCGAGCGACTCAGCATTTGCATACTAAAACTTTGTTCATATAAAAACAGAATCGTGATGACAAAGAGATTTTCTAGAAGTTCTTTGTGGATATGTATTTCAAATCCATGATTGGTTCAAAACAAGGCCCAGGCCTGGATTAACCATTAGGCAAATAAGGCACGAGCCGTGGGCACCAAGCATTTGGGGGCACCACAAGTCCTCAAGAAATAATTTGTTTAAACAAATTTAAGTCCAGAAACAACTGAAAATTGAACAAGTGCTATGAAAATGAAGAAATACATTATAATGTATCACTATCACAAACATCTCAGTGTTGTGAATAACTAATAAATGCTTATCCTAAAGACCTGAACAATAATTTATATACTGAACTATAACAGTTTCATTCATATATTCGCCACAAGTTTCCTGCATCAAAATCGGAACAACACGTAAAATCATGGAGAATTATACAAAGTTATAGTTAGAGACAACATCGAGTGTGCCTTTCCAAATGTTGAAATCATCTTGCGCATATTTTTAACATTACTGGTTACTAACTGTTCAACTGAGCGCTCTTTTTCTCAGTTGAAACGTACAAAAAATCCAAATAGATCAACAATAAAAACAAGAAAGGATCGATTGCTTATCTCTGCTTATGATCGAGGCAGATGTGTTGCGCAAAATTAACTTTCACGATATACTCAAAAATTTTGCTAGATGTAAATGTAGAAAAAAACACTTTAAAATGGAAACGACAATATCATTTTGATTTTTTCATCTAATAAAAATAAAGTATTTTTGTCTATTATTATCTCAAAATTTATTAACTATTATAGAAATACTTTATTGTAGGTTTTATATAAGTGATAGTAGTACAAACTACAAACATATTTATTGTTAACAACTGTTTTCTTTGAATAATATTGAACATACCAGCGGTCACGATCAGTGAAAGCTCAGGGTCCCCGGGCAGAAGGGGGCACCCATGTGGGTTTGTGACTTTGGCACTAAAAATTGCTTCATCCGGCCCTGACCAGGCCCCAGAGCATTGAATATGTAACGATTTTAAGACTATTGGCGAAATACAGACAAGACAAATAATGAACTATGTGAAGAAGTTAAATGGATATATTAGGTGATTTAAGTCAAAGAATTGAGTTTGCATTAGAAGTGCTGTAAAATGAGCCTTGACACTCCACCAAAGATGACTGTCTTGAACTTTTAGAGATTACACTACTATCTTTTCCCTTATAAGATTTCGTGGTCCTGGTGCCTATCATCATGGGCATTAAATGTCAAAGCTGCTCTGTGGCCTTATAAAGTGAACAGGCTGGGAAACAAATTTAACTATCAGGCAAAGAGACAATGTCTTGTCTTGAATTCAGGCTCTTTGTAGTGTTATTATAAGTTAAGCACTGGATGACATGTCCAGGTACTCCTGATGACATGTCCAGGTACTCTTGATGTTCCTTTCTAAGCTGCTTTTTGATATTATTGCTGCAATATTACCAGCTTCCTTACAATGCTCCAGGTACGGACTGAATGCAAAAGGGCGTAATATTTGGTAATTGGGTCAGGATTGTGTGCCATTAGCCTTTTGCTCTGACAGAGTTTACCTTGAAAAAGCGTGAGAAATGGCGTTAAACATCTTAAGAACTGCTTCTACCATTAAACTTGATTGAGCAACACCATATACTGGTATTGATATGCAAACAACTTAACACATTGTGTGTTGGTCCATCTTCTGCTCTCTTCTTCAATTTTTTAAATCTGGGAATCACACTCCTGCATGAAGACATTGGCCAGATTACTCACAGTTGTAAATGACAGTTGCTAGATGGCTCAAAGCTGTAAATTACAGTACAGAGTTAGGTATAACACTGGCAAATACTTTCAGCACTTCAATAACCAAGAATGTGGAACAGAAACAGCGTATGCTTCAGGTTGTTGATAGCAATCAAAAACATCCGTAACCCTGGGCATTGGTGCCGGTGGTGCCCCGGAGCTAGTTTTCACTTGTAGCTGACATATTTGGCTCCAGCTCCATAGCAACGCTTCTATTCCAACTACGAATGTTGTTATGTGCTCTTTAAATTAAGCTTCTATTCCAACTACGAATGTTGTTATGTGCTCTTTAAATTAATCTTCTATTCCAACTACGAATGTTGTTATGTGCTCTTTAAATTAATCTTCTATTCCAACTACGAATGTTGTTATGTGCTCTTTAAATTAATCTTCTATTCCAACTACGAATGTTGTTATGTGCTCTTTAAATTAATCTTCTATTCCAACTACGAATGTTGTTATGTGCTCTTTAAATTAATTTATCTTTTGATAATTTAAATGCGTGATGATCTTTCCAGTCCACAGAACATGAAAAAAAAAAAAAAAAAACACCACCAAAAATTGGATTACATTATAAAAATAAAAGAATGAGCTATCAAAAGTATCTTTATTTCTTTCTGATCCTGCGCATTTCTACAACAGTTAAAACTGCCCCCAAAAAAAATAATAATAATAATAATGCCACCTCATATTTAGTCTATTTTGTATTATGTCGTATGTATATTCAAAGGAGCAAACAGAAATTTGGAGAAAAAAACGGTTTTTTACACATTAAGAGAATAATCTATAATTCGTGTTTATAGCAAATTTTCACTAAAAAATACTTATATGACATTTTATAGAAGTGTCATTGTAAGTTAAAGTAGGTAGCCCATAACAAAAAATTTATTTTCAAATTTAGACTATATTAAGGGCACTCACTTGATATAACTTTTTATTACAAGAATTTTGACACCTGGTTTATTTTTAGCTCAATAAATAAAAAATGTATGAAGTTTTAAAATTTGATAAAAAATCTATACAAAATCGTCCTTTTTTTTTTGTGTGAAACCATAACTACTAAACTAATAATCCTAGAAGTTCCAAAATTGGTGTACTTGCTCAGCAGAAGTTTACATATTAAATTAAGTTATTTTCCTCCAAATTTGACCAAAAAAATTTTTTACTATGTTATTATTATGTAGATTTATTTTGATTTGATTTATTAATCGGAGCTGGAAATTTTAATGGAGCCGGAGCATATTTTTTAACTTTTGCTCCAATGCCCTGCGGTGAAACCTGACAAATTAGTGATGTGACAAGCAGTAATCAACAATCCGATCTATTGTGTTTGCATGAGGAGAAGGAGCATTGTCAATAACGTTGCATATTTTGTCAAAGATAACAATTTTAAATGGGCTAATGCATATAAAATTTTAACATGCCCCCCCCCCCACCCCACAGAAAAAGAAATCTTAAAATAGAAAAAGACAATATTTTCTTCAACAAAATAAAAGTGTACAAGTTCTGAGGGATATTGTCTTGTTTCATTCCGGTCTTTAATTTTGGACAATTAGTAGCTTGTCTTTATATTTTTTAGAGTTGTTGTATCATATCAGTACAAATAGATTCAACCAACATCTTAGGACTAAATTGCCTATGATGATGTCCATTTTAAATTGGAGGTTGTAACAGCCTTAAACAGGCCAATATACTTCAAGGTTAAGGTAACAGCTGAAGAGATTCCTGGCCCTGTGTTAGGTCAATATGTTCCAGTGCTGACCTCCTGTCATTTTCAAAAAAATTATTAATGACATTTTTTGTTTGTCAAGTGAATGTTTGTTGACAACCATCCTCATAAATGAGAAAACTTACGACTGCATGACACTATTTAGCCGACTGCATGACACTATTTAGCCGTATGACACTAAGTTAAGACACCAATTAAAAATTAATAGCCCTGAAACCATCTTCATTTCTATCAATCTTTTTTTTTCTCAGTACGTATTCAGCATACAACCTTTTACAACCCCCAAAATACTGCACCCAAAGGTAAGGAGCAAGTTGTCCAACTCTAACTGTAAGGACATGCGTTAAAAACAAATATTACAATTCAATGTGATGATGTCATGTTTTTTTCAGCAATAAATATAACATATGTTTGTACTTATATGGCAAAGCAGATGTAGCCTCTGGCCTACTTGATTGGCATAAATGTAAATTTAATTATTAAAAGTTGGTTAAATGTGCAGTTCAGGCTCTCTGGTGATGACATTCCCCCCCCCCCCCCTTTTTTTTGTTCCCATCATAGCCTGTGGTGGTGAAGATTTCTTCATCTTTTTTTTTACCATATAAGCCAGATTTTGTACCTATAGACTAAAGGTTGGTGTGTAAATGAACGTTTCAATCTGAAGGTATGCACATTATGTATGGGCCGGGACACACAATTATTATTTTTCCCACTTATGCTCATGCTAGTTATGTCCATGTCATGTAGAAGCTATAATGTTGTCCAAGCCTACATGTCTTTGAAAATGTTACAGGAAGGGGTGGATTGAGTGCAGTACCCTTCAGTATCAGAACATGGATAAACAAGTGTTCTAAATTTGGTCCAGATTCATTCAACCATGCAGGAGCTTTTGTTGGAAATTTTATTGACATAGCCCAGAGGACTGGGGCCAAGCTTGGTAGCTATATCCAGGGGCGTCATTTCAGGGTGTTGTTAGGTACCCCAATACCAGGCTGTTGGTTTTATTTTTTTTTTGGGGGGGGGGGCGCAAAACCAAACCTTGGTCTGCTTGTCAACTACTAGAGGCGCCACAGTACATGGCAATTTAAATATAGCCCACAAATTCAGGGGTGTGGCCTTTAATAGCCAAAAAGATACAAGCAAAATAGTACAAAAAGAGTAATAATGCGATCATGGCTTTAAAAATGAAAGACAAAGCCAAATAGTGGGGAAAAATAAGTCACTAAAAAATTCATAACTTTTCTCCTATAAGTGATAGAAAGGTTATCTTGGTGTCATTGGAAAGCTCTTTCCAATGGTATGTTCTTACTCTTTGTATATGTCAGATGTATTTGAAAATTTGAGTTGGGAGTACCTAGTGTGGGGCAATGTCCCACCCTGAACTACACAAATGATGTCCCTGGCTAGATTATATCCATCCCATATCTAAATATTGGCTGATTCAGAACACTTCCAAGGACACAGTTCTAACATAGCCTAATATTAATAGATACAAGTATAATAACTAATAACTGTTGGTAAGTGTTGTCCTATATATTCGGTAAACACCAATCAATGAATAATTTTTAAACATAAATTTAATTTCTTGTTTCACTTTTGTGGCCATGCCTTTTAGTTTGAAAGTCTCAGTCATTTAGCATGTGGCCATGACTTTAGTTTGAAAGTCTCAGTCACTTAGCATAACTTATGTGACAAGATGTGTTTTCCCACTGAAATAATAATATGAATGCAATATGAACAGTGGCTGCTATATTATCAACAGTATTATGAATAATCATTCATTTATCATAATTTATGTATTAGAATCAGACGGCTCAGTGAGTCTCAGACCTACCTCCAGGATTGGTTCCTCCGGGCTGAATTACTCCAGGACCAGTGGAACCGCCGGATGAACCACCAGGGGGTCTTTTAGTGGGTTCCGCCTGATCTGTGGTGTTCTCACCGACGCACAGACCCGTCGGAGGAAATTGGTCGCATTTCAGGGTCTCGGGCCATTCGAACCCGAACTTATTCATCAGGCTCTCACAGCCCGTCCTCGCCTCGTTACACAGGGATCTGCACGGGGGTATGGCCTCCTCCAGGACCGTACACACGGGCACGTACATCGTGCACAGGAAGAACTTGAGCTGCCTGCTGCACTGGACTTTGACGAGGGGGAAAAACTGATGCACCTCCAGGCCGGCATCGTCCTGCTTCATGTGGTTGAGCAGATTGGGCATGATGGTCTCGTTGTACTGTATGTCCTTGCACAGGGGTATGGTGATCTTCTCGCACTTTCCGTGCTGAGCCGTGTACTCTGATTCTTTGGGGTACTGGTTCGCGCGTACGCAGAGGACAATCTCCGACAACGTACACAGAAGGAACGCCGCGCGCAGGAATAAGCGGTTCGTAGAGCTCATTCTCCTAGGCCGATAAGCCGCCATGTTGTCGACAGAGAATCCAACTGCGTAAGGCAGTCGAGGAAACAAAGAGCGACGGCTCACTATAAAAACGGTCCAAATTCTGGCCTGATATTCCCCGTTTCACCTCGGTGGTATCATTCTTGTGGCGAGTGGCTCCCCTAATCCAATAAAGGGCCGAATTAAAAAGAAACACAGACGCACACCAATTAACGATACGCTGAGGTTAACGATAACAGTATCACACCAAAGCTCGGAAGTAAGGAATATCTCCGAGAATGAATTCCAAAATCTCGCAGTGGCGAGTTGCCTTCCGCTTGAACGCGAGCTGTCGGGCCTTGCGAACCAGCCAGGGCTATCAGCCAATCCAATCTCTCGTTTGGTTTGTTAACGGCGTTTTTATTGGTCAGGGAATCGCGAGCTGCTGTTCCGTCTTTCCCACACACCCCTCACTCGTTGTGGATTAGACGGGGTACCCCAGAAGGCTGTGTTCTGAAGAGTGAAATGGGGGGCAGTTCACATTCGGTACAAGGGGGGAAAAAACAACAACTGAAGATTAAAAAATATATTATTTTCGAATTTCTACCTTAAGGACAAAACGTAATTTAATGTTTAAGTAAAACTGGCGTTCTCAAACCCTCATTTTCGACTCGTAGCGGATGGAACAAATTTACCGATGACATTTTTTGTTTGTTTGTAAACAATATTTCAATATTGTCATTGAAAACAATAATCATCGGAATATTTATTTTTTTTTAAATTCCTTTTATACTAACATTTTTATTTGGTTAAATAAATACAGACCATAAAACGTTCGGCCCTTCATCATGCTCACGTTTATTATAATAATAATTATTATTATTTTAAAAGAAGAAGATGCCGAGGAATGTGACGTCAAAAAGACTTTGTGAAGGGGTGATGTACCATGTCCTCAGATTTAAGAAGCGTTCTCGTGGAGTCTTGATTCTTTTGTGCGTCTCTGCACCATCTGAAACGAGGCGTAGACGAAAGGCATAAACTCTATTCATGACCCCCGTAAGGCAACGCGACAGGTTATAATAGAGGCAATTATCATCTCTCCCTAAAACGCCTTAGAATGGCTTTGGTGTGT
The DNA here is from genome assembly GCA_964017045.1 of Omphiscola glabra. Classification (NCBI taxonomy): domain Eukaryota; kingdom Metazoa; phylum Mollusca; class Gastropoda; family Lymnaeidae; genus Omphiscola; species Omphiscola glabra. Next base: position 22,776,255 of record OZ024810.1, on the reverse strand, counting down.
CGTGGGGGGAGGGGGTGGGGAGGAGGGGAGGCTGTTCAGGCACCCCATGTTTGCCAAACAAACCATTCCACCACTCATGCTGCATTTTGCTGCTGGGTACGAACTTACAGTCGACGCGTACGCTCTTAAAGCGCTGTCTCTTGCCAAAAACATCTTTGTTGCTGTCTTCAGTGGCGTAGCTGTGGCTAGTGCTGCCCGGGGCGGGTCACAATTTTCTCCATCCCTTTCACGAAACAAAATTAAAAGTGTGCTGTTGGTCGAAAATGGCGTCCCTCCATAAAGAGGAAAAAGCCCCCCCCCCTTTTTGGGTAGAGCGCCCCTTCTTGCTACGCCACTGGTTGTTGTGGACAGACACACAAAGATATTTATCAAAAAAAAAATATAATTATTCATTAAACACTTGTCTCAACAAAATTGACAGTCAGGGGTGTCATTTCAAGTTTTTTTCAGGGGCGGGGGAAGGGGGTGTAAAACCTTAACTTGTTCGGGTTGTTAAGTTGTTTATTACTGGAGGCGCCACAGTACATAGAAATTTAAATAAAACCTGCAAATTCAGAGGGGGGGGGGGGGGAATACCCCAGCCTGGCTTACCCAAATAACGTCTCTGGCCAATGCACGAAAAAAGGAAGTATCTTGTGCAAGTCGTCAAACAAATTAAGCTGGGCAGCTTCAAATAATGGGTTGAATGTGTTGCCCCCAACTAAAGGATTTTGTCAACACGGCAGTTTACACATAATGGTCGCTTTAAGCAGGTATTTATACGTTATCTGTTTTTAGTAAAACAAAATAATAAAGGCAATTGAACAAATTTATATAGGAAATTAAACAAATTAATATAGGAAATTAAACAAATTAATATAGGAAATTAAACAAATTTATATAGGAATTTAAACAAATTAATATAGGTAATTAAACAAATTATTATAGGCAATTAAAAAAATTAATATAGGCAATTAAACAAATTTATATAGGTAATTAAACAAATTAATATAAGTAATTAAACAAATGTATATGGGAAATTAAACAAATTAATATAGGCAATTAAACAAATTAATATAGGTAATTAAGCAAATTAATATAAGTAATTGAAACATTCAGGTAAAATGTCTCTTAATTAATTTTATCACAAATGTGATTATTTATTATTACTTTTGTTTGGGGGGGGGGGCGAGGTAAAGGGGTATGAGGAAGGAAATGTTGGTCTTGCCCTGGGCGCCACATGTGAAATGTTGGTCTTGACCCGGGGCGCCATATGTCCTACTTACTCCTCTGGAAAGAGTATGAATGTTCACCGGATAAATATGAACTATATTGGAGGAGGTCTAAGCTTGAATCAGTTTTTCAGGGGCCACCCAGGAGATGTGTGGTGTGTGAGGGGCGCTATAATAGTAAAAACTTGTCCTAGATATCGGACTGAGGGGGATTATTTTGACTGAATTCATTGCAATGCAACATGACATGTTTCATTGTCAGGATTAATAGCGATGTCACATGATCTATTTCATTGACAGGATTAATAGCGATGTCACATGATCTATTTCATTGACAGGATTAATAGCGATGTCACATGATCTATTTCATTGAGCCAAAAATACAAAATTAAGAAATATTAACACACGTATCTGTCAATTAATTACAAGGAGTTTTGCCCCACTCCCCACCCCAACGCCCCATACAAAAGGGGGGGGGGGGCAAAAGTAACGTTGAAAAGTTGAAAAGTTCAAATTAAACTTTAGAGTAGAAATAAACAAATTTTCAAAGGTGTTCATATAAAAGGTATAGAGGAAAAAATAGTTTTAACTAAAATGGCACGGTGCAGGGGATGTAACCAGTAAATATTGTCAAATGCTGGTTTATTCTAAGTTATTTCTCTTAACTAATTCTAGCTACAAAACCTGTAATTATTATGAGGTGGGGATATTAATGAAATTTTAAAAAAAATTATTCAGGCAATTTAGCTGATAAACGGCGTCTTCGTTCTGAATAAAAACTGAATAAAACATTTTTTAAAAATCGATGGTAATTTTTTTTTTCGTACTTTAATACGATCAAATGAATTTTTAAAGCTTGCTGTCTGTCTAAATAAAATAAAATTATCCTACATATTCATAATAAACACAATTTTTAAAGACATATTTTAGAGAAATACGTTAAAAAATAATAAACTTTTTGAAACTATGAAGCAAACTATTTTTCAAATTTCCCTACTTCCATAGGGCTTTGGCCTGCCTCACCACTTCCTTCCACTAAGACCATCCCTTCCATCCCCGTTGCGCTACAGCCCATGTAGGGCTTTTGCCCGCCTCACCACTTTCTTCCACTCAGACCATCCCTTCCATCCCTGTTGCGCTACAGCCCATGTAGGGCTTTTGCCTGCCTCACCACTTCCTTCCACTCAGACCATCCCTTCCATCCCTGTTGCGCTACAGCCCATGTAGGGCTTTTGCCTGCCTCACCACTTCCTTCCACTCAGACCATCCCTTCCATCCCTGTTGCGCTACAGCCCATGTAGGGCTTTGGCCTGCCTCACCACTTCCTTCCACTCAGACCTAACGAAAACGTCTCGTTTCCATGCTCGGATTCCCGGTTGTTGTAGATCTTTTTCCATATCATCCATCCATCTAAGCCTAGGTCTGCCATCTAAGCCTAGGCCTGCCATCTAAGCCTAGGTCTGCCATCTAAGCCTAGGTCTGCCATCTAAGCCTAGGTCTGTCATCTAAGCCTAGGTCTGCCATCTAAGCCTAGGTCTGCCATCTAAGCCTAGGTCTGCCATCTAAGCCTAGGTCTGCCATCTAAGCCTGGGTCTGCCACCTAAGCCTAGGTCTGCCATATAAGCCTAGGTCTGCCATCTAAGCCTAAGTCTGCCATCTAAGCCTAGGTCTGCCATCTAAGCCTAGGTCTGCCATCTAAGCCTAGGTCTGCCGCTGAGCCGTTTTCCTCTGTTCAAAAGAAAAGAAGGCATCAGATTTTAACGCCTGTTCAAATTATGACCAAATATCCCCCCCCCCCCCCCCCCCCCCCCATAGACATGATCATTATTTGGAAGAAGACACGGCCAAGTAGTATATTGCTGAGTTGGCCCTTGCTTTCAACAGCCTGCATGAAATGGGATATCTACAAAGTTAATATAGTGTGTTTTCATTATTCTTGATAAGCTATCTGCATTCTAGTCCTAACCCTTATTTTTAGCACTTTACAAATTTGTTTATTAAAAGCCAATTCCTGATTATATTTGAATAACATTATTCAAAATCAAGATATTTTAGTTTAGGCTTGAAAAGAAAAGAATGAGACAGAATGATTTTTATTTTACCCCAGGCTTGAATGCAACACCCCCCCCCCCCTAATATTATACATTATATCAGATAGATTGCTTTATTCTCTATGATACATGCTTCTGGTGTTTAGATTTTTCTCTCACTTATTATTAACATTATTGTTATAGAAGTTTTTTATAGCGTAGTACCCCCAACCTAGGGCTGGGCTCACCACGCCGTACATACAATTTAACAAACATAATCATGAACTTAAAAAATTAACATACATTAATTGAATAAAACAAAATAAATGCGTGTTCGCCCAACCACTCCATAACTTACTGACATGGAAACAAACTTCTGTAAAGTTTATTTAATGACACGACACAAATCACATGCGGCATTTATGACACGACATAAATCACATGCGGCATTTATGACACGACATAAATCACATGCAGCATTTATGACACAATATAAATCACATGCGGCATTTATGACACAACATAAATCACATGCGGCATTTATGACACGACATAAATCACATGCAGCATTTATGACACAATATAAATCACATGCGGCATTTATGACACGACATAAATCACATGCGGCATTTATGACACAATATAAATCACATGCAGCATTTATGACACGACATAAATCACATGCGGCATTTATGACACAACATAAATCACATGCGGCATTTATGACACGACATAAATCACATGCGGCATTTATGACACGACATAAATCACATGCGGCATTTATGACACAATATAAATCACATGCGGCATTTCATCTTGATCACTCAACTCATGAGATCATTCCCCCCCCCCACACACACTTAATTTGATCAATGCGTCTTATGTCTGGCAGTGGCGTAGTGAGGGGGGGCAAGGGGGGCATCACGCCCCGGGCGCTACTCACAAAGGGGCGCCAAATGGTATATTTTACTATAATATTGTATGGTTTTCGAATGGGGGGGGCGCTAAATAGGTATTGGGGGGGGGCGCTAAAAAGGTATGTGCCCCAGCGTGAGTTAAGCTCGCTACGCCACTGATGTCTGGGTCATCTTTTCTCTGCCATCTTCTGCTACACTCATCCCAATGAGCTAATGTTCCCTAGCCTATTTCACTCATCAAAAACAGATTTGTTCCGGATTAAGTTCTATTTGGTATTTTTTACGTCTTTATAATTTATTTAAAGCATAATAATTTATAGTTCAACAGTTTGATAGCTAGGTTGAAAAATTCAAATGGGACAATACAATGACATAATTATTGCATTGTAATCCCTCTTCTGCATTCATTGGATAAAACCTGAGCATTATAATTATTAAATGAATGTAATAAATTGTTTATATTTTGTTTAAAGGAGGAGGGGGGCGATTTTCTTCTACGGTCAAGTCAAGGTCATTTTGAACCCCTGGGGGTGGTTACAATTGAAACAGGTGTTTTCTTCAACCACCGTGTTAACTTGTGCTGCTTTGCCTTAACACATAACACTAGCCACGCAAAGAGCTGCAACCAGAGGAGATAAATCTATCGTCTCTTGTAGACGGAAAATTTGCCATACATACATACATACACAATAAAATAAGTACACACCTTGGTGATAAAGAATGACAGCATTTGAATAATTGTGGATGGAGATTTATGACGGAGTTAGCGAACAGGAGGCCCCAGGCTGATAACGAGAGGCCCTAGGCCAATAACTAGAGGCCCTAGGTTGATAACGAGAGGCCCTAGGCTGATAACTAGAGGCCCTAGGCTAATAACTAGAGGCCCTAGACTGATAACTAGAGGCCCTAGGGCCTAGGCTAATAACTAGAAGCCCTAGGTTGATAACTAGAGGCCCTAGGCTAATAACGAGAGGCCCTAGGCTAATAACTAGAGGCCCTAGGTTGATAACTAGAGGCCCTAGGCTGATAACTAGAGGCTCTAGGCTAATAACGAGAGGCCACAGGCTAATTAAATTTTGAGGCCCTGTGCAATCTACCCCCTTCTACAAAAATAGTATCTGTTTTTTATTTTTTAAAAATAACCTTTGCGATTGTTACGTTTCTCTTGTACACACAATTGTTACGTTTCTCTTGTACACACAATTGTTACGTTTCTCTTGTACACACAATTGTTACGTTTCTCTTGTACACACATTTGTTACGTTTCCTTTGCACACACAATTGTTACGTTTCCTTTGCACACACAATTGTTACGTTTCTCTTGTACATAGAATTGTTAGTGTAAAGGTACATATTTTGTTTACTTCTGTTATTTTATTCTAAAATAAATTACTTTTTTTTACCTGGAATCTTTTTTTTAAGACGGTGACGTCTACTTGATCGTGTATCAATTCAACAGTTGTAACAAATCACCTCTTTTAAAGTTTAATTCAGTTTATAATATTTAAAAAAAAATTCAAAGACAAACTTTCTTCGCGTTTTTCCGGGGTAAGCGAAACACCGGGAAGTGAGAAACAATGAGAAATTCTGGGAAATGAGAAACAATGAGAAATCCCGGAAATGAGAAGCAATGAGAAATCCCGGGAAATGAGAAACAATGAGAAATCCCGGAAATGAGAAGCAATGAGAAATCCCGGGAAATGAGAAACAATGAGAAATCCCAGGAAATGGGAAGCAATGAGAAATCCCGGGAAATGAGAAGCAAAGAGAAACCCCGGGAAATGAGAAAAAAATTAGAAATGCCGGGAAATGAGAAGCAATAAGAAATCCCTGGAAATGAGAAACCAAGAGAAATCCCGGGAAATGAAAAAACCCTAGTTCGAATAGAATGATGAAATAAAAAGACATGCACATTTAAAATAAGAAGAAATTAGAACATAAACAGAAAGTTTATAATAGTTGCAGCTACAGAACACATATGAAACAACGTGCGATGTTGCTTGTTGCATTCGCCATGCAGTTCATTAGAATCTACAGGTTACCAACAAACTTTAGAATATATTTTGTTGAACATTCAAACAAAATATCATTTGTGTAGGCCACTGACATAATATGCATTGCCAACATTTCGATCGTCTTGTTTTCACGGCGCGTTGCTGGCGAAATGGACACGCTATGGCCACAATATCCCCCCCCACGATCCTCGAGCTCATTGTGATTCTTCTGATATCACACTGAAAACACACGTACTTATTTCACCGTGATTTTAGAAACACACAGCCAGGGTAGCCGACTGATTAAAAGCTCTGCCTCTCACCACATGGTATCATCGTTGGTGTGTGCATTTCGCAGGGGAAAAAAAAATTTCCCACATTAACTCTGGCGTAATTTCACGCTGGACAGGATTTACGCCATTTCAAGAGTTTTTGTTTAGAAAAATATGGGGGCGGGGTGTGTGTCTCACGTGTACCAGGGACAGCGACAGCATTCTTTCAAGTGTTATCCAGTTTTCACTGTATATCAGGATTGCAAACCGTCCGTAAATTTTTGGACAGTCCGTCAAAACTTACCTAAGAAGTCAATAAAAATTTTTGGATGTCCATGAAAACACGAGACATTTCACACATTGAAAAAAAATTTTTTGAAGCATTACAAAACGGGTTATCTCCACTTGATTGTTTCTTTTTTAACAATTTTTTACGACACTTGTACTTCTATGATCATAATCAGGAGACATTTCACACTTATGAGAATGCTGTACAAAGACACTACTGATGAGAATGTCATACAGTAAGATACCACAGATGAGAATGTCATACAGTAAGATATCACAAATGAGAATGTCATACAGTAAGATTACGTTATAAATGAGGCTAAAGTCTTGTTGTCCAGTTACAAAGAGACGGTGATAAGGTCATACACATTCATAACATAGTCATAATGTACGGGTTTTCGAATTTATTTAGCTTCGTAAGATTATTTTTAGAAATGTCTCCATAAAAAATCTGCAGTTTTATTAATGTTTTTTTTTTTTAGCTGACAACCCTTGGTGGTTGAGTGTAAACTGAGTCGATCCCTGGCTTGTGGTCTGTGGAGTTCAATCCTCACCAAAGACCAAGTCAAGCAAAGATACCACCGGCACCCCGAGCCGATCGGACCCCTTTACCCTGGCCGGCAACTCTCATAAGAGAAGTAAACTTTGAATTTTTAAAAAACGGAGATGGAAAGATTCCGACAACTCCTGCGACACAACTGGTGCCAAGCTGTATCAACCACATACGGTGTTTCCTTTTGTTACCAAGTTGCATGGAGAGAGGCGAGTTGCTGTCTAGGTAACCAGCTTCTAGTCCAAAAGACAAACATCCCAGGCTTTGTGATTTCGTACTGCGAAGTCTGTGCATCATCGTCACATTGTGACGATCGGATGTCATTAATTTCTTTAGTAACCTGGTATTAATGCCACAGAAGAATGTCCGTTTAGCCCCCCCCCCCCCCCACAAGATATTAGATTTATTGACAAAATACTACAAACTCTCTGTGCTCTGCCACAACTTTTTTTCGAATCCCCCCCTCCCCTTTCCGATCTAACCGAACTTTTTTCTGTCTATTCACCCCCTCGACAGCTTCGCTCCTCCGCAGACGCGCGTATTCTTTCTGTCCCCAAGACTCGCAAAAAAACATAAGGTGAAAGATATTTCTCTTTCTTTTCCCCCAAACAATGGAATTCTCTTCCACTACACATCCGCAATATACCAACCATCGCAGCCTTCAAAACTGCCCTCAAAACACATCTCTTTAAACTCTACTATCCTGATTGATTTCCTCCTCTGACCGATAAACGATGCTGCTGGGTGCCGTCCATGGCTTAACATTGTAATAGTTATGGAATGGTTGGAGTGAATATATTATACATTTGTGTTTTATTTAATTAAAGTATGTTCATTTTTAAGTTCATGATTATGTTTGTTAAATTGTATGTACAGCGTGGTGAGCCAAGCCCTTATAACAACAATAATAGTAATAATATTCAATCTTCTTTGGATTGATTGATTGATTGATTTCAGTACCTATTGATTGGTTGTTAGCCGTTAACTAAAAACAGTGAAACATATGCACAGACATACAAATCATGCCTAGTGTTTGTGATTCGATTTTGGAACATAAAGTCAATATGTGTTTTAGCGTCAGTTCGAGCGATCAAATTAGCTTCAATTGTCGCATCAAATTTTTGTATGAACGAACTACTTTGTGCGTGGTTTCTTTTTTTCTTTTTTTGGACAAACAAAATGGGAAATTGATCCAATAGTAATTCGAAAGTTGTGACAAGGCTTCATACAAAAATCGCATCAAATGCATGATCGAAAATTTTATCGTGTGAACTTAGCCTAAGTGGCACTGTGTAATTTTCAAATATTTTGTAGGTGCTTAGAACGGAGTAAGTTAATATAAAATTATGCAGCTTTAGAAGGAAATTTTAAAACACGCGTGTCAATAAAAAAAAATAAAAATCCTACACTTCCTATCTCCATAAATATATTAACTGCCTATTCAACAATTCACTACTTGCAAAAATATTATAATAATTTTTATATCACCACAAATGTATTCACTATTCATTCATCATGTCTATTTTTTTTTAAAAATATGTATATATATCCAAGGCCTGGCGCTAGACATTTTTAGGATAGATGAAAATAAGCAATTGTCACCCTCTGGAAAATCATGTGCAGAGTTCAGAATTATATATATATATATTTATTTATTTATTTTAACAAATTTTGCTGCCTTCGGCGGTTTGGGTGCCTTGGCGCCTGTGTGATGATCATCGTACCCGCCCTGAGCTGGCCCTGATATAGCCCCCCCCCTTTTTTTTTTAATCGCCTGCCCTTTTAATTTCTCCAGGTTACAAAATTAATATGATAAAGAAAAAAAAATCAAATTCCCAAAATTTAATTATAATTGTTATGTTAAAAAATTGATATTTTAAATTGTTAGACTTGGAACTGAAACATAACTGAAAGAATAATAGCCCAAAACTAAAATTTCTTTTTTTTTTAATAATCACATGATTTGATAATTTGATTTGGCGAAATAACTAATTTATTCATAGTGTACTCTTGGAATTAAACATCATGGGCAATATCATGACTGGAATGACCCACTTTATCAAGTCCAATGTTTCAGGGGAGGACGATGGCTTCCACCAGTCACGGGTGGGGGTGGGGTATAGAAGCTCCTACTCTGGCGTACCGGGCTCACGGGGACAGAGCTCTAGTTGGCCGGGTTCTGGCGTACCGGGCTGACGTCTCTACTTACCCTTGTTCCTGTAGTTTGCATCAATGGCGTGAGAAGGAGACTGCACTAACCCCTCCGGCTACGCTGCTGGCTTGGCAATTTGCAGCATCTGAGATTTGACTACTCGCTTTAATGCGGTTTCACATTAGAATAAACTTATTAATTAAAATCATACGTTATAAAAGTAATTTAAGCCATTTCTTCCCAACAGTTCGTTTTATTAAGACAAAATGAATAACAAGTACGGTAATATTAAAAAGTGAGAAGAAAAAAAGGGTGTGGGGTTAAAGTACCGACTTTTATATTCGCTTTGAAATCTGTCTTTATTAATATTATGTTCAACAGTTTTTTTTTTTTTTAAAGGGATAGAATTTGAAGTAAACCCTCGCTATATGCATTATTGTTAAGACACTCCAACTAAACGAGCCAACGATTCGTTATATCGCACCTACTTGTCCTATTTATAATTATAGGCTATACTTAATACACTTATGTCATTCTTGTTGCTCTGTGCAACAACTAGCGGCACGGTTAATACAACTAGCGGCATCCATAAATGACGTCACGCAAATTTTGCCGATTTTTTACCCCCCTCCCCCATCGTCACGCTTCGTCACAATAAGTTAGACCCCCCCCCCTCAAATATAACGTCACAAATCTCTGCAAACCCCCTCCCCCCTCTATAAAAAGTCCCTATGTCCCCTAATGACCTTTACAAACCCTTAAGAAATCCACCTCCCGTGGATATCAAATTACTACACCTGTGTGAGAAACATTTCACTAGTCACTTCTAACCGAAATTCATAAAAGGATTACGGATGACACGTACATTTTCCACCCATGTAACCATTCATAATGCGTGATTTATTAAAATTTCATGGTTGCATTGACGTAGCGAGCTTAACTCGCGCCCGGGGCACAATACCTTTTTAGCGCCCCCCCCCCCATTCGAAAACCATACAATATTATATATAAAATATACCGTTTGGCGCCCCTTTGTGAGTAGCGCCCGGGGCATGATGCCCTCTTGTCCCCCCCCCCTTTTTCGCTACGCGACTGCAAGGTTGATGCGTCAGCAGTTAGGTTATTATTAGGCAAGAAACACCGTATTGACCATGTTTCAACGCCGAATAGAGTGTTCGGTAACTTGTGTAAGCGACATGAAGCTATATTTATCTAAATTCTGAGAAATGAAACTATCCTTTGGTAGTACATGTCACAGTTCTTAAATACATTTGTCCCCTGACCTTCAATTAATTTGTTTTTTGTTCTTGTCATTTGTTATACTGTGGACTAAGTTTAACAAGAAGAATTACATCGTGGAGTGTAAAAGGGGGGGGGGTGAAACCATGAGCTTACCAGACCGATTGGCACCAACCTTAGCTACGCCACTGATTGTATTTGCTGCCATTGCTAGGTATTGCTGCTTTTGAAAAAAAAAAAGTTTTTATGCATTTTGATTAGCAGCAGTAAATGTTTTTCTGGTGAATTTTGTTAACGCATCGCTTGTATTGGTCATTCCCCCCCCCCCCTGTTTATAAAAAGTTAACTAAAGAAATAAAACTACGATAACTAAATTATTTAATTATTTTAAATTTTTCAAAATAATTTATACTTGGGGGGGGGGGGTGTGTGTAAACGGAGTGGGCCTGCAGCGCTGCAAAAAAAAGGTTAAGAATCCCTGCCCTAGAGCATTTACTAAGATACCCCCCCCCCCCCCGGTCAACCATTTTCGTTCCACCCCACTTCATGTGGTCCCCCCAGTCCTAATTCTATGACTCCCGTGTCCACATTAAGCCATACCTTCTCACGATGGTCATTGTAACATCATTCCGATTCTTATCCTCCTTGGCGTCCTGTAACTTGATCAGAGGCCATTTTTCGGACCTCGCATACCCGGTACTGATTCTCTCAGTAATCGCAGTTATAAAATAATAATAATTGTTGTATAAAAGAATTTTAACTACATATTTTTTTCGGACTACCTAAATAAATGCTCCGTCGAAATTGAATTGATGATCAGACGCCCTCCCTCATCCCGTGATTAATATTTAATGCACATTCTCAACTATATAGGATAGTGTGAAGTTTGCTTTTTTTTAAAAAGCAAAAAAGTAATTTTAAACTCAAAATTCTTCGTCTGTCGAACAAAACAGAGAGGCCTAGTCCATAGGTCATAGATTCAATAGTCATGTACTTTTGTCACCCTCATTCAGAGGCGTAGCTAGATTGTTTGGCGCCCGGGGACAAGATTCGCGCCCGGGGACAAGATTCATTTTAAAGCGCCCTCTTTTCCTTTTTTCAACTCTCAAACCCATTATTTTCATCAATAAAATAATACCAAAGCACATTTTGGCGCCCCTAACTAGCTGGCGCCCTGGTCCATCTGTACCCCTGCTCCCCCCTTACGCTACGCCTCTGCCCTCATTTAGTCACACACACTTCCATCCTCCAACGATAACAGTCAAAACTCAACAATATTTTTTTTTAAATATAAAAAAACACACATTTCGTGCCTTCTCATTCTGAAACTTTAATTCTCTTAGCATGGCTTTCCACATTTAATTCAACTCAAAACAAAGATAGTGATTTTTACCAAAGTTTTTCTATAGTTTTAATTTTCTTACCCTTTTTTAAGAAGAAAAAAAAAAACATGGTATATTATATTATTTATAATAATATTCTCCTTATTATTAAAGTATTAATACTTCTGGGTGAACAAAAGCAACATAGAGGGCTTAAATTGCAATTAATACATATAACCCACTATTTTGTGTATGTGTTTTAAATAGACTGACACAATATTTTAAATCAGCTACAGCTAGTGCACATAAAGATTTCTAATTTGTTCCTACTACTTATACTGATCCTTACTGAACGAAATTTCGGTTCCTTAACAAACTTGCCGGGTCGCGAGGCCACCTCGGGACACAACAGCGCTGACCTCATTTTTCATTGGTTACACTTTACACGAATATTTGGAGATAACAAGTTTACTATACTTTTGAATCTTAAACTACATTTTGGGAAAAATAATTAAGTATAATTTTAATGGTATTATCCCTACATTTTGAATTAAATTTTTGTTTAGAAAGATAATTCACTTGATGATGACCCACTTTTGTTATTTTCTGCGATTCAGCTATTCGGCCTCGGCGCTGTACTGTGCTCATTAATATTCATGATGTTACTAGTGGTGTGTAGCACGGTATTTACTACTTCGATGTCTTGATGTGTTGAGACTGACAGTTTTTGGCTTAATTCCAAATTTAAATAGCAAACACGTCGCCGACCGGAGGTTGCAACCGTCTTCTAAATGGACAGTACGTCCATTATTACCCAAGTTTCTCGAGATGACGAGCTCCTCAATACATTCCCTGCATTGGAAAAAGGTAAGTGAAGAAAGCAAGTGGTTTGCAAAATGGCGCATGTTGTTGGTTCTCTCGTCACCTGCTGGAATGTTCACTTGATTTACATCTGCGATGATTAAATTCTCTTTGATATAGATCGCGTATAATGCATAATTTGAACTCAGATGTTTTGCAAAAACATATTTTTACAAAGCTTCTATTATTATAATGAAACTCTTTCTTTTTTTACCCCCCCAAAAGTATCTGGTTTGAATGGGGTCAGGGGAATTGCACCGAGTTGTCGAACTTGGTCCCAATCAACAGTGTAATTTTGTATATTAGTAACTTACTCTTGCCTTGCTTGTCTCATCTTTTCGAGGACAATTAGTTATTTGTAACAAACTTTTACAAAAATCAAAACAAAATATTATTAATATTAAAAGTATTAGTATTAGGCCTAGACTTACTAGAGATGATTTTTTAAAAACATTTGAATCTGAACATTGTAGAACCAGTCTAAATTTAAAAAAAAAAATGGTGTATAATATTTTTATTAATTTATGATGAATATTGTCCTTTCCTCTATGAGTCCATTTTTATTGGCACTGATATACTTAGCTGAATGTTTGATACTTTCAATGTGTCCTGTCTAATTCATGAAATTAATATTACTGATAGAAATAGAAGTTCATTTTAAGAAAATCCAGTCTCATTTCAGTTACACTACAATTACAACTTGAATAAACGAACAGACATATTTTAAAATATTATTTTTCATTTAGGCCTTTATTGTATTGCTCCTGTCCTATTAGGTATGACTGGGCTTATCTGGCCAACGCCTAGACCTGCAGCTTTAATTACACCTTTTGCTTGAAAAGTAATAATAGTTACTTCTTAATGTATTAACTGATTAACTACCAGATTGAAAACCGCGCTGTGGCCGAATTAAATCTAGGTCACATTTTCTTACTTTAGGTGTATGCACACATTCAGCTGCAGTTTTCTTAATTATAAACATATGCTAATGATCAATAAACCATTTTGTCATGGTAATTGAGTTTTCTATAAGATAAACTTAAAACAGTTGTAAAGTTAAGTTTTGTTGGGAAATTTTTAATTGTTAAATTAGTATTTACAACAGAAAAACAATAAAAATATATAAATGTGCCAACTTACTTGTCACTTGTTGCCACAGTAAACAATTAGAACAATTTTGTAAGTAGCTTGGAAATTAAATCAAAACTAATTAACAGCTCCTTTTTTAAAACATTCTCCAGTAGCATGCGGTATGAATATAAACATCCTGTCGGTAATTTAAAATCTCGAAGCAAAACGGGAACATAATAATATAAATAATTGACTTGATTTATAACGATACGAACATTGGCACTTCCAGCTGCTCGTGGCCATAACGAAAGAAACGCCGAGCCGCTCCCACCAGCTCATGGTAGTTAACCAGTTAAACTAATCTGAGGCGTTCATGCTATGATACAACACTGTGATTTTTAATTTGTGTTAAGCATATCATTACAACAACAATAATTGGTACAAAAAAAAAAAGACTTTATTTCTGGTAGCCAGTATAGCAGTGGTAAAGTATAAAGAGTTTTAAAATGTACTGAAAACATAAAATCATTTTTTATTAGAGCTAAAGAGAGTACTTCAAAACTCTAACTTTGCTTTCCTGGTTAATGTTTGGACTCATGAGCAATGATAAGTATTCTTGTTGATTTACAAAATCAGGGTTTGTAATTTGCCAACATTATATTGTAAATCCAAGATTTGTCAAATGATTAAAAAAATAAATAAAAAAAAGCAATATAATCAATTAACAGGACCAACCCTTGAGTTTACTTTTACTGTGAGACATTATCATACAGTTAGGGGAAAATTTTTGATTGGTTTTTGAGCCAGATCAAACATTGTGGAAAGTCACTCTTAAATTGTCAAGGAAGAAAACTTTTTCGGTGTCATCTTCACAACATTAATACAGAAAACACAAAACTGTCCTCACATTTCAGGGTTCCTAAAATAAATTTTAAAAAATATGAACAAACAAGGAATACTTACAAAAAGAGCAACACAAGTTACTAGAAACAATCATTTTTACTTCACAGTCTTCCATTTTTCTGCACTGTGACAGTTATTTTTTGCTCTGCCTGTGCATTCTTTCTGTGAAACGATTGGTCTATGAAACGTTCATTCCGCGAGGCACAACCATAATTTTCAGTCGGTATCAAGAGTATTATTACAACAAGAAAACAACAGCTTTATAGCTTTCTAAATGTCATTACCCCTTTATGTTTTCTGTTGTGTTTTAACATTTTTACCTTGTTTTTTTAAAGAGTTTATTTTCCTAAGAGTTTGTGTAAATTTGATATTCTTATTTTGAGATTGTTAGTATAAGGATAGGACATGATCTCTTCACGACTCATTTAAATTCATCTATGGAGCACATTGCAGAACCAAATATATAAAAGTGTTTGGTTCTGGAGTTTTTGGCTGGTTCAGTTTTCAGTTATAAAAAGGACCTCTTCTGGTCAGCAGATTGTTAATAGATAACAAGCTCTTCCTACATTCTAACCCATTAAGTTTCTATCCTTTGTTGCCATGACTCACATAGAGAAGAGAGTAAATCATGGACATCAGTGGGCAGTAACCAGCAGTAAATTTGTAATTCAATTATCTTGTTCTGATAAATATTTTTTTGAAAGTGAAAAAAAAAAAGAAGGAAAGAAACTGCTCATGATGAGAAGCGACCAGGTTGTGCAGAAACCTTATCTGTAGTTAAAAGGGAAGAAAAAAAAATCCATCCCTACCTGATAAACTCTTGAATTTGATTGATTGGTTCAGTAGCATTTAGATACCGTTTGATGTACAGGGTTTTGTACTTTATCACAGCCATGGTCTGTTGTTAATTCTGTCCATGTTCAAATTCAATACTTTGTTATTAATTATGTCACCATATGTCTCCACCTGCTGCAAGATTTCAAACATTCCCAACAGTCATTTACAAATATTTTCTTTATCTGATAGATATATTTGTGTGTATAATATAATAAGGCGACCGTTTCGTCCCAGCTACTTCGCAGACTAGTTGCGGGGTGGAAACCCACTTAGAACCCCTCTTAAAGGGCGTCCGTAACTTCCCTGGGATGGGTGGGGGTAGATAGTGGGACGTTAAAGCACCATCCCGACTCCCTGCGTAATCGGTCGACTGGACGTCCCCGAGCAGGGAAAGGCTCCCTGAGAAGACTGATTCTCTTTAGACTTTCTGTGCCAAGAAGACTGAGCCTTTTTGGACTAAAAAGATAATTACTTTAACAAATTTTTATTCTTGTAAGGCATTGAATGAACTAATACAACTTTTCAAACTGAAATCACAACATTTATGCAAATTAGATATACTGATTGCAATTCTTTTTATTACACTTAGAATAATTATGTCATACTTGCAGATATTTCGTTAAATTTTCTTATTGTTAAAGCCTAAATAAGTCCCAACAAACATTTGAATGAAATTAAATGTGAAAAATTACATAAAATATTGCGCTGGGGGTACTTATGCCTTTTGCCATATTTAAAGGTCAGATATTTTGAAAGCATTTTCATGGGTCATATGGTACACAAAAAATAATTGACATAAAAATATCAGAACACAGTAATCTGTCAATGGAAGCCGCCATGAGAAGGGTGAAGTGATCAAGAAAGGCCAGAAGCAATCTGATTAGCTGGTACAAAGAGACCAACCAGCAAATCTCAAGGCTTTTATTAATAGGCCAATGCATCGGCCTTTCGACCTTCTTTCAACATTTGACTCTGGGTTAAACTTGTAAATATGCCTCACTTTTTCTTTGATGAAATATTCAGGCACCTGGGATAATGTTAACTATCCTACTTCCCGTATAATTTACTATGTATTCTGTCTGTAAACTGTAGTCGTTGATATAGAGTATAGAGAATGTTAAGGAAAGCGTTTGTAGCATACTCAGAACTGGCAGTTCAGGCATAGCTTCCGACCAATCTGACATTGTAGCATTAGTTTAAAATGACAATATGCTCTGTTTTGTAGTACTTTCCCCTGTGGGTATTTCACAATACTGAAGCTGTCCTCTTGCTGATCCGGTTAACTGCTGGTTGATCCGGTTAACTGCCAGCTGATCTGGTTAACTACTAGCTGGTCTGGTTAGCTGCTGGCTGGTCTGGTTAGCTGCTGGCTGATCTGGTTAACTGCTGGCTGATCCGGTTAACTGCTGGCTGATCTGGTTAACTGCTGGCTGATCCGGTTAACTGCTGGCTTATCTGGTTAACTATTTCTAGAATAAATCATGCATGTCAAAGAAAACTTGAACATGTATTAATGAGTTTAATTACCTAAATTTAGGGATGTTGGGTCTAAGTTTGAGTGTTAGCTTCCATATTTATTGGATTATATTAGTCAGGGCAGTCTTTGATTATAGCATCTGGATTATATAAGTCATAGCACTCTTTGAATATAGTGTCTGGATTATATAAGTCATAGCACTCTTTGATTATAGCGTCTGGATTATAAAAGTCAGAGCACTTTTTGAATATAGCGTCTGTATTATAAAAGTCAGAGCACTCTTTGATTATAGCGTCTGGATTATAAAAGTCAGAGCACTCTTTGATTATAGCGTCTGGATTATAAAAGTCAGAGCACTCTTTGAATATAGCTTCTAAACTTGTTTGTGGCCATGGTATTTTTCTTTTCATTTTGCCTAACCACACCGTGTCTAAATGTTTAACATGGGTCATGTATTCTTTTTGGAGCCGTGTAGCTTCCCAACCACACCAACGGATCTCATCATATCAAAGAGTGCCCCCCCCCCCCCCCCCACAGCCTTGTCTGAGCTTTACCCCGAGCTGTTCCAGGAACCCGTTTCCTTTCTGTAACGATTTTATGAGTTCTTTACTGATTGAATCCGATGTGGGGAATCCCAGTCCTGAAGTCTACATTTCGTTCCTGGAGAATTCCCGATTAGCAAGTAATTAAAAACAAAGAACAATACCTGGCTTCAAATAACTGAGCACCAAAACTAAAGCGAATAAACCAGTGGTTCTCAACCTTCCTAATGCCGCGACCCCATAATACAGTTCATCATGTTGTGGCGACCTCCTAACGAAAAAATTATTTTCGTTTCTTCTTCATAACTGTAGAGTATTTGTGTTTTAGATGATCTTAGGCGACCCCTGGGAAAGGGTCGTTCAACCCCCCCCCCCCCCCCCCAAAGGGGTCGAGCGACCCACAGGTTGAGAACTGTTGTACTAAACTTTTGATAATGGAAATTAACACATGTATTAAAAGAAATAGTTTTGGAATGAGTATATTAGATTAAAAATATAATGAATTTATTTTTACAATGAAAAGAAGGTAAACCTATTTTTTCTTAATTCGTTTGTTGACAAGCATTGTGATGGCCACACATTGTTCACATACCTCAGTAACCCATCACAATTTTTGTAACAATTACCGATAGTAAAAAAAAAAAAAAGGGAGGCGCCAAAGCCATCTCCCAGGTGACCATGCGCGACCAGGTCTTTACAATGTTCTCACGGTAACGTAACCGTAAGCCGTACCAGTATTCAAGCCTGTGTTGTCCTTGTACCGGTACAGCTGATGATGATGTGGGGTCGTCGTTGAGCGGATAGAAGACAATCTCCCGCGTCGTCGCGCTGAACCAACTGGGCCACAGAGGGTGTGTTTGTGTTGGTTTCCTCTTATCTGGTCAGCTCTGCCGCATCCACAACCCGCGGCTCTACTTAATTAATTTGTAAACATGGCTAACGACCAAGTTCTTACCTGCCAGTTAACTTTTGTAATCAGGCAAACGCTGTTAGAAGAAATAGACCAAGGTTTGTGCCTTATTATTACATTGTATTCCCCGTTAGGCCAACTGTTTGTACGACACAGTATTAGTGGCGAATCCAGGTGGTAGGACTTGCGCCCCCCTCCCCCTTTTTTTCTTTACTCCGTGACTTTGAAATGCACATGAAGAAAAAAATGTTTCTTGATGTTGTTTGTTTGTTTGGGGCTAGATTAAAAGCAAAAAACAAAATAACTTTACCCTTCCTTTGTAATCCACCATCATTAAAATTCTGAGGCGTAACTAACCTAAGGTGGAGCACATGCGTGCAACATGGTCTTTTATTAGGAATATATCATTTGAGTGCTTAGCATTAACATAGTTAGCTGTTAATCCCAGGGACTAGCACCGGTCGTATGATTGACCTATGTCAAGTATATACTCTGACCGTTCCTTTTATCCCGAGGACTAGCACCGGTCATCTGGCTGACCCATATACTGACCATATTTTTTTAAATGAGGGCATGGCATAGCGGTGCTGAGACATAAAGTCGTCATCTATTACTCAATTAGGCACCAGCAATCACGCCCGGTTGTAATTGGTGGTGTAATCTATCACTAACTTTGACAACAGTAGGCATACCCGGTTGTAAGTAGTTGTTATCTACTACTCACTTATTAGGCCTAAGCAGCGGTAAGCACGCCAGGTGGTAAGTTGTGGTAATCCATTACCGACTTATGCCTTAGGCACCAGTAAGCACGTTAGGTGGTAAGTTGCGATAATCCATTGCCAACTTAGGCCTTAGGCACCAGTAAGCACGCCAGGTGGTAAGTTGTGGTAATCCATTACCGACTTAGTAAGCACGTCCAATTTTAGGTGGTTCACCGTTTGTTAAATACCTTCACTGTTACCAAACTATGTTGTTACCAAACTATGCTGTTACCAAACTATGCTGTTACTAAATGTGTTCGTTATGTTACTTGCAACTTGCATATATATTCATTTTTATTAGTGTTTAAAAATGACGCGTTAAAGTGTCTCGTGTAGAGGACCCCTGCACAGGATCCAAACCTTTTTTGTTTAGTCGCGACCCCATTTTATAGTAGAAAAGTCTCCAATGTTACCCAACGGGAGTTAACCCATACAATGAATGTAGCTTTGCTTGATGGCACAGGCTCAACGTGTTCTCAATGGTTTCTGGGTGGGGAGAGGAGAAGCTGGCAGGTGTTAAAATCATTAGCCTGTATAAGGATTTTTTATACACGCAGCAACCGGTGTTTGGTATAACTCATATACGGTTAGTATACGTGCAGTAACCGGCGTCTGGTTTTGAGATGGTTAGAGGGGTTGACGATTTAAACTACTCCCTATTCAAATAACTGACGTCAGGCCTTATTGAATAAAATAATCAAGAAAGCCAGTTATATCACACAAACTAAACATCCTTCACTTGAAGCACTATTTGAAGAAAAATGCTTTTGTTTAATTACGCATACTTTCGATGATACTTTTCATCACAGGTAGCCAAGATCAGCTCGATCAGTTCGAATTCTTTCTCTTAAAGTTAAGACCTAAAGATATGCAAAAAATTCGTTTGTTCCCCAGTATGTACGAATATGACAGTGTGCTCCTTACTAACTACACGGGTGCCTAGCCCTCATACTAACTACACGGGTGCCTAGCCCTTGTACTAACTACACGGGGACCTAGCCCTTGTACTAACTACACTGTTACCTAGTCCTTTTACTAACTACACTGTTACCTAGCCCTCATACTAACTACACGGATACACGGGTACCTAGCCCTCATAACCCTCATACTAACTACACTGGTACCTAGCCCTTGCACTAACTACACGGGTACCTAGCCCTCATACTAACTACACGGATACACGGGTACCTAGCCCTCATAAGCCTCATACTAACTACACTGGTACCTAGCCCTTGCACTAACTACACGGGTACCTAGCCCTCATACTACATACACGGGTACCTAGCCCTCGTACTAACTATATTGGTACCTAGCCCTTACACTAATTACACGGATACCTCGCCCTCATACTAACTACACGGGTACCTAGCCCTTATACTAACTACACGGGAATCACGCACATAATTTGTCACGAACGTTATTACTCTACCACTCTCAGTTTCTTACACGTTAGATGAATCCCCACCACCCCCCCCCCTCTTACACGCTAGATGACTCCCCACCAAAACTCCCTCTTACACGTTAGATGACTCCCCACCACACCCCCTCTACACTTTAGTGTCTTTCTTTAGATGACTCCACACGAAAACCACCTCTTACACGTTAGATGACTCCCCACCAACCCCCCCCCCTATTACACGCTAGATGACTCCCCACCAAACCCCCTCTTACACGTTAGATGACTCCCCACCAAACCACCTCTTACACGTTAGATGACTCCCTTTAAAAAGTTGACCTCTGCTACCCCCTCCACCAACGCCCATTTGACTTCTGCTACCTCCTCCAAATTTGATTTCTGAGACCTACCCCCCAGGTTGCCTCCCGATGCCTTCCACCAGGTTGAATTCTGATACCCCTACACCGTTCCTCTGCATTGTGCTACCCCCAGCCTTTTAGTATTCCTGCGGTTACTCTATATTTCTCACATTTTTGATGTGAGATTGTATGTTTGTACACCTCGAACCGATTTCCCTATCATCATCGTGTTTACCAATTTATTTGAACGGGGAGTGAACTTTTTGCCTAAGTGGTCAAAGTCGGTTTTGAAAACTGTGAAGAGGCGATGATAATAAAATAAGCTGTAAATCCTGGCTAGACCCTGAACAGTGGTTTGTTGTGGGGGGCTGTGTGTTTGCCTGCTTGTGTTTGGTAGTACCTGCGTGTGAGTTAAGAGTTGGGGGGGGGGGGAGGGGGCGGGGGGAGATGGCAAGCCGCGATATTACCTGTTCAGTTTGTGAGTGAGCCTCTCACCGGCTCACGTCTGGTCCACAGCTTTTGTGTGTGAGTCAGATCCTGATGCGGGGGTAACTTATGAGTTGACCTTATGCTGAGAACTCTTCACCCAATCTGTGGCTCGTCGAGGATTTGTTTAAAAGTTTAAACCCTTAGTTGTACCTGTAAGCCCATGTTGTATGTTGTTTAACGCTTGTTTATTCGAATGTTTTAGCGTGGCGTATAACAATGTAAACTGCCCCGTCTCTAATTCTCTTGACATCAAATTTAAACAAATGAGTTAACTGAGAATCAATGATTATGTCCATATTATTGATACTGACGACTTGTTTCATTGTTTCGTGTAAATGTGTCCAGGACCAGTCACCATTAGAACTTCTATACTGTGACTATGACCAAATACCATTACAGTTTATGTGTTCTATATTGTGACTAGGACCAAATACCATTACAGTTTATGTGTTCTATATTGTGACTAGGACCAAATACCATTACAGTTTATGTGTTCTATATTGTGACTAGGACCAAATACCATTACAGTTTATGTGTTCTATATTGTGACTAGGACCAAATACCATTACAGTTTATGTGTTCTATATTGTGGATAGGACCAAATACTATTACAGTTTATGTGTTCTATATTGTGGATAGGACCATGACATGATATTGAAATAGCAATTGCGACTTTAAAGTTTAATGCCAAAATAGGGAAAGAAACGTGTTCGTGCCAACCACTGGCAGGGAGAGTCTACATGAAGAATCCAATGACAATGGGATCAGACTCACATGCTTTGCTTCAGGAAAAGGTATGACAGCACAGAAAAATATACATAAAGTTACTGGAAGTCACCTGATGTAATCACAACCAAATTGGTCAAGTTCTAATCCATCGGAGTCACGGATCAGAATTAGATGTAAGAAGTTATCGAGGAGCAGATGCAGACTCTGATCGCCTCTTGTAAGGGTTAAATATAAGCAGAGAATAAGCATAATTCACAATGGCCCAAATCAAAGAGAAAAACAACATGATTACAAAGAACTTACCAAGGACCCACTAATTCCAAAAGCTTACCAAAATGAAGTATAAGCACAACTGGAAGCATCATACACGGGGAAAATAACATGAATTAACATAAAAAATGGTTTAAAAATTCTTTGAAAAGATCAGGAGGAAAAAGTTGTAGGATTTCAGCAAAGTAACATTAGAGAGACTGTCGAAGAAAAGAACAAGACACGAATGACCAAGATACAAAAGGGACCTAAACAAATATACAATGAAGCCAGAAGGAAAGCCACGAAAATGTGTGGGAAGAAAAGGGGAATGGGGAAAAAGCTAAACCAAAAGAAATAGAAGACTTATCAAGAGAGGGAAATAGTAAAGGAATGTACATGAAAATAAAAGACGAAAAGAATGGATACCCAGCCAGACATCAAATGTGTGAGGGCAATGATGGAGAATTAATTACGTAAATATAGTCAAGTACTGAAAAAGTGCGCTGAAAGTTTTGAGGGCCTACTAAATGCAGACAATGTACAAGATGAAGATTACCAATCCCGACTTTTGAAGAAACTACAGAAGTAATCAATTCAATTTAAAAAAAAATCCCTAGAGAGGAACTCGTCACATTAGAACTTTTCAGATATGGAGGAAGGGTACTTAACACCCAGACACATAAACTTATAACTAAAATTTGTCAAGAAGAGATAATTCCAACAGAATGGGAAACAGCATTATAACCCAAATACACAAGAAATGCTCCAAACCTCAGTGCACATTTTTTTTGGATGTCACACAACTATAAATACGCGTTGCCTGTTCGTGACATGATTCTCAAACTTTCTTCATTAACTCAACACACGCACCCACCCCTTCTGTTCACGAATGTAAATGTAATGATGGGACTTCGCGTCCAGCCAATAATAATTCGCTGTCTTTGTAAAGTATATTGTGTCACTGGTGACATCAACGATATAGTGCTTACGCGGGACCCTACTTACTGAATTCCGGTTTCAGTAGATTACTTTCTCCCCGCATGCTCGAATGAGGTCATCCAGCAGTTTATACGGCATTGAATGACGTGACGTAATACCTATTGACTTTATGGACATATGCTCATGGGAAAATGAAAATCGTTATGTGCTTTTTGGATCTGCTTGTTAGACATTGAGTTTTAGATGAATAAAGGAAATGGACAATTATGTTGTATTATCGATGTGTATCATTCCATCACGTGAAGTTCGATTATCTATTCAGGTCAAGCCTAATCGATGAGATCATGCGTTGGCCAAAAAAAAAAATCACAAAAAATATTTAAAAAACAATACAAACAAGAAAAAACTATTGAAAAAGGCATACTATACAACTCAGTATGCACCAACCACTGTTGGTTTTAAAACTAAAGCTATCTCACATACCCTTTTACTACTGATGCATGCCGTGTATAACAGGGAGATATTGACACAAACATGTCACTTGAGTGTCTATTCTTGTCTGCTTTTGGAGGAACCTAAATGCACTTTGACTAAATATCACCGCTCTCACCACACGCGCAGACTCCCCCACTCTCTCATCCCTATACCACACGCGCCGACTCCACCGCTCTCTCAGCCCTTCACCGCACGCGCAGACCCCCCCCCCCCCCCTTTCCCTTTTCTTCTCAGCCCTACACCACATGCACAGCGCATCCTCCCGTCCACAACAATCATCTTGCCACACTCTTTCATCTCTCCCACGCCGCCACAATCATCACCTAATGATCCACCTTACACAATCAACTACTCTTACAGACAACGATCCACCACACAGTCAACCCCTGCCGCCACATACAGCCACGCCCCTGCCTAAACCACCCCCTTTTGAGCGTTTCCAATTCCCTGTCGCGGTGTTCAAAAAGTCCGTCTTCTAAATTATAATCTTGCAGATTTCAAGCCAGTCTAAATTTGCGCATTGAGATCTGCGCACGTTCATATTATGTTTTTTTTCACTATTTCCCAAATTCAGAGCCTGTGTTTGTCTTGTGCCTGTTCACATAACTGTCCTTAACTGTTCACTTAACGCATATGGATCGGTCAATTACTGCTAAAAGTGTGTCGATTTTTCTGTGACTTCCTTTTTGTATTGTCTTGTCTGGGAAGGGTGGTTTATTATTTATCGGGTGTCGCTTAGAGCGGAAACAAATTGGTATTCGCTGCCCGGCTTTAGTAGGCGGAGGATGAAATGTGGCGTACCGTGAAAAAAACCCCGGGGCTAATGGGAACACGGGTGTATAGAAATGCCAACGGGCCGCTGTCATGTCCGGTTTAGACGGGCTCGATGGCGTGCGAGGTCCACCAGGAAGTAGATCAGGGACCGTTTGTTTTTGTTGTTTGAATTTTACCAAGTTCTTCAGTGGCTCAGTTTTGCACACCAGCCACAGTGAGTCAATAGACTGAAATATCGGACACACTTTGATAGACTGAAATATCACAGAGACTTGAGTTCTGTGCCTAATTCAAGGACTAGCGAAACATAACATGTTTGGCTCAACAATGTGACAAACGATGTATTAAAAACACAGCCAGCTTCAAAATGTTACACTGACAATTTGATTTAAGAGAAGACAGGAAGACACGCTGTAAAAGGCTGAACAATGGAATCTGACTGATGCATGCCAAGTTGATCAAACACAGGTTATCTACTCATGACGCTCGGGCATGTTGGGTTGCGCCATGCGAGAATGCACACGTGCGATAAGGGCCTCGCCTGTGCTTGAATCTAACGCATTCTTAAGAGATAGGATATCTCGTGTTACCGAAAGATATCGCGGAAGCTGTGACAACGCGTTCTCGTGCAACACAATACCGTATCGCACTTGTCCGACCGTTTGGTCAAACTTTTCAAACCCCAGCAGTAATCTTGCATCACGATATCTCTTGATGTCTTTGCCCATTTTCTCATTTCATCTATGTGTTGCGTTAAAGGGGGCGTGTCTCGACTATTTTGCAGCTTCACCTTATCCTTCATATATCGCTACACTGTTTTGAAGTTCACGTGAGGCTGTTGTCTTCGGAGGTAACTAATAGTCCCATGTGGTAAAGGTTTCTAGTCTCCGCCCCTCACTCACCAATTATGACTGTTCTAGGTTCTTTTTTTTTTCTCTATCTTTGTTGCCTTGCCTGATACTCGCACGTTTTTTTTCCATTGCCCGATAATTAGATATTTAAAATGCCAAATAATTTGTAATGCCCAAGAATCACACACATGTATTGCCCAAGAATCACACATTTGTATTGCCCAAGAATCACACATTTGTTATTCTCAAGAATCACACATTTGTTATTCTCAAGAATCACACATTTGTAATGCCCAAGAATCACACATTTGTTATTCTCAAGAATAACACAGTTGCATTGCCTGCCAAGATTCAATCAAATATTTGTATTGCCTGTCCCAGAATCAATTATTTGTATCACCTTCCCAAGAATCAGACATTTGTATTGCACAATAATCACAGAAAAAGCTATGACTGCACTTAGCTGGAATTGATTCCTGGCCTATAGGAATCCTCAACCGAATCTTTGTAGTCAAGCGCATACCATTGTATTTGTATCTGTCCCTGGTAGCCACCGTTTACAATGTAGAGACTGTAATGTGCAAGATACGAGTAGAGCTGTTTGAAATGTAGAGGCTATAAGCTAGAGTCGACTGGTGTTTCTACATACACTTCGGTTTGTATCAATAACTGAGGTGCCCCTATGGTGAGATACAGTATATGATGAAGAAGCGTACCTTTCAACACAAATGACCTTAAGTAAGAACCGAGTGCACCGATAATGTCATGGCAAAATGAAGGCAGTAGGTCAACGAATGAATGCATTGTCAGATAACATTGATTATAAATCCACTCTGGCATCCAGCACCGCCACTTTCTATCAGTCGCGTCGAAAGTCACTGGAACGGGAAAACCCCATGTTTTTTTCTTTTTTAAAATCCGGCCACGGTGTAGAAATTATGTTGTGTTGCTATTACTTTAACTTTAGTTCACATACGGCTCAAACAATGTCATTTTGTTTCAATAGTCGTTTTTGCAATCGATTCCATCGACACCAGAGATTTGAGTTTTCTCTGCCGTTCTAGTGCCTTTAATTCCGAAGAGTTAGTTTGGACCTGCTTAAACAAAAATATTCAATTAAAAAAAAATAAAAAAAAAAAACCTGTGCCGAAATTCGACTCTTTTTGTGGTGTATCCTTTAGTCAGGAATGACTCGTACTATTATGTTGTGTTCGCGTCTTATTATTTTACGGACTTCATTGTATGTGTGTGCTTGTGTATTGTCATGGGTTTGGATAAGTCTCGTTCCTGTACCGAAAAGGTAAATCTCACATCTCGATAACCCACCCCACCTGTAGTGCAGAACGGCGGTTGTCGTCGTCGTCAGCTCCTACCACCAATATCACATCTACGCCGGATAGTGTCTAATGCAGTGGTTCTCAACCTGCCTAATGCCGCGACCCTTGCATACAGTTCCTTATGTTGTGTCGACCGCCAACCACACACTTATTTTCGTTGCTACTTTATAACTGTATATTATGTGTTTTCCGATGGTCTTAGGCAACCCCAGTGAAAGGATCGTTCGACCCCCAATGGGGTCGCGATTAACAGGTTGAGAACCACTGGTCTAATGCAATTCACATTGGTCGTCGTGTCAGCTCCTACCAACAATAACACATCTACGCCGGATAGTGTCTAATGCAATTCACATTGGTCGTCGTGTCAGCTCCTACCACCAATCACACATCTACGCCGGATAGTGTCTAATGCAATTCACATTGGTCGTCGTGTCAGCTCCTACCACCAATAACACATCTACGCCGGATAGTGTCTAATGCGATTCACATTGGTCGTAGTCGGGTTAACTGTCGGCTTAGGCGCAATGTGATTAATTTTGTAGCGTGCCTCTGTATATACTGTAATGTTGTACACCCACCCTTGTGTTGTTGGTGTTGGTGTTGGTGTTGTTGTTCACCCTAAGCAAGCGAAGATGAGCAAGGCTATATTACACGGTAAATACAATGTTACACTCATACCGGTTTACTTTAAGGTAACACACCTACCTTGGCAGTGGCTACTGTTCTTTAGCTGGGAAGTTATAGAAGAAAAGCAATGTATATGGCAGTCGGTGCGTGCCCTCTCTCCTGAAACTTACCACCGTATACATACAGTATACACACACACACATATATATATATATATATATGGGGGGGAGGGGGTTGCCTTACAATTGATTAGTTGCCACATAAAATTTGATTGTGAATTCACCAGGCACATTCTTTTATCTTCAATCATTATAACTTATTTGAGGGAAACTGTATGAGTGCATATATAGCCCCACATATATTGTTTTATCTTCAATCATTTTAACTTATTTGAGGGAAACTGTATGAGTGCATATATAGCCCCACATATATTGTTTTATCTTCAATCATTTTAACTTATTTGAGGGAAACTGTATGAGTGCATATATAGCCCCACATATACGTCACTTTGATGTCACAGTATGGACGCCCCAGAGCCTGTCAGTGGAATAACTTTGTATTGCCATCTAATAGAGTCCCGTACGGAGATCCTTGACTAACGTATATAATCACTGTAGGGACAGACACAAAGGTTGGGTTTTTCCAATGGTAATGTTAGACACTCCGATTCAAAGCTATGGGTCATCCAATGGTAATATTAGACACTCCGATTCAAAGCTATGGGTCATCCAATGGTAATATTAGACACTCCGATTCAAAGCTATGGGTCATCCAATGGTAATGTTAGACACTCCGATTCAAAGCTATGGGTCATCCAATGGTAATATTAGACACTCCGATTCAAAGCTATGGGTCATCCAATGGTAATATTAGACACTCCGATTCAAAGCTATGGGTCATCCAATGGTAATATTAGACACTCCGATTCAAAGCTATGGGTCATCCAATGGTAATATTAGACACTCCGATTCAAAGCTATGGGTCATCCAATGGTAATGTTAGACACTCCGATTCAAAGCTATGGGTCATCCAATGGTAATGTTAGACACTCCGATTCAAAGCTATGGGTCATCCAATGGTAATGTTAGACACTCCGATTCAAAGCTATGGGTCATCCAATGGTAATGTTAGACACTCCGATTCAAAGCTATGGGTCATCCAATGGTAATGTTAGACACTCCGATTCAAAGCTATGGGTCATCCAATGGTAATATTAGACACTCCGATTCAAAGCTATGGGTCATCCAATGGTAATATTAGACACTCCGATTCAAAGCTATGAGCATACATGAATGACCCTACTTATTTAGGTTACTGTCAACTGTCAACATGCTCGGACAGGATGTTCTACCTCAGTCCTCTACTGCTATGATGCTATAGAATATCAACACATTCTCACCATGGATACGAGCTTGATATGATGTTATAGAATCTTTTCCATATTGAAACACTCCAGGCTAGTATCCTCATTCGGAGGCAATGCCCCCCTCCTCACCGCGGTCCCCCCCCCCCCACCTTTTCCGAGGATAAAAGGCATCTTATAAAATCGATCATGTGCTTAAACCAAACATTGTTCACTATGCCCATTGTGAAAATAGGGTATTTGCTGAATTACCCTGGTTGATGGCGACATATGAGATTCGTACCCGGTCAGCTTGCCGGGTTGTCTTTTCATTGGGATGTGATACAATTATTAACGTAACACATGCGATTTCAGCTATGGTTTAATCAAGGCTTACAAATTTCCTAGCTTGATGCGTACATAGAAACGAACCTTGAGACGATGCCGTACTCCATTCTAATGTAGTCTTTTGAATACTAGTCCATTCTAATGAAGTTCTTTCGATTGTCTTTTATATACGGTATTTTATTGACCGTAGTTAAAGTCGTTACTTGTTACTTTGTACAGAGCGACTTTCTGGCTTGTTTGATATAGCAACCGTCTCCGTATTTATATTCCAAATTTCAAATAAGATTTTCGTTTCCAGCCAGACGGTTCCCAACTCAGATTATAGCTGTGTCATTTCAACACACAGAGCCTGACAACCGGCTTTTGTACACACTGTCAGTCAAGTGGCTCTTGTACACACTGCCAGACATTATGTTCTTGTGCAAACGGCCAGACAACATGCTCTTGTACACACTGTCAAACAACTGGCTCTTGTACACGCTGCCAGACAACGGGCTCCTGTAAGCCTGACAACAGGTTCTTGTACACACAGTTACCCCATCTTTTGTACCCCTTTACAAAAATAATCAGCTTATCTCTAATGTTTTCATTGTGCTATCTGTATCGATTCGGTCACAGGGTAAGCAGTCTTATTCGATTATCCGCCATTAGCCTGTTGGAAAAAAAAAAAAAAAAAAAAAACCATCAATCCCCTAAGGCATCGGCGTATCTTAGTTATTCGTTTCCCCCATATCGACCTGACCGTCGTAGGCCGCGGTTTAAAGTTCGCCCGAAAAATCCCATGGCGTCTGGCGTGCTTTGTCTATTTTCAGTCTCACAGCTTTTTCCAAGAACTTAAGCTGAGACGCCCTTTTCTCTCTCTCTCTTTTCTGGCTTTTTCGTCCACAGATAGGTGACCGATTTGACAGTAGACATTAGGGAATGCGCATGGTTACGCAACTCGAATTTTGTAAAGCTTTTCTCTGGGGCTGTGGAATTTGCCAGCAGTGAGTGTTTGAAAATGCCACGAAACTCTGACATTAGGATGGTCAGTGGTTTGGCGCCACCCTGGTGCAAACTCTGACATTAGGATGGTCAGTGGTTTGGCGCCACCCTGGTGCGCGAGGGTCCCGTCTGTTCTTTTTGTGGTCTAGTGTTGAGCATTCACGGATGATTTGCTTTGTGTCTACGGTTTCTTTCGGATACGGTTGGTAGTCAGCCTTTAACTATTGACAAAGTCTCGTGCTGTCAGAGCTAGAGCTAGAAAAATGTACCGTTGCGATTGATGCAATTGTGTGCCGTCAGAGCTAGAACTAGAAGTGTACCTTTGCTTTTAATACACTTATGTACTCTCGGAGCTAGAGAACTATAATTCCGTTTATCTATGATAGATTCACTACTGCCCAAAACACGCTGGATGTACTAAATCGTCTGTTGTAGCGTTGAAAATGTTGGGGGAAACTACCAGTTGTATGGTTGGATTATTTTTTTTGTTCCTCCTGTGTATCTAATAGTATTTATTGTTGCCTGCCGATACATTGAATATTCTCTACGTGTGATGGTGAAACCATTGAATATTCTCTACGTGTGCTGGAACTGCTGGAGAAACCAGTAAATATTTTCTACGTGTGCTGGAAGTGCTGGAGAAACCATTGAATATTCTTTACGGGTGCTGGAGAAACCATTAAACATTCTCTACGTGTGCTGGAAGTGCTGGAGAAACCATTGAATATTCTTTACTTGTGCCGGAGAAACCATTGAATATTTTCACGTGTGCTGGAGAAACCATTAATATTCTCTACGTGTGCTGGAGAAGCCATAGAATA
Organism: Omphiscola glabra; assembly: GCA_964017045.1. Lineage (NCBI taxonomy): Eukaryota > Metazoa > Mollusca > Gastropoda > Lymnaeidae > Omphiscola > Omphiscola glabra. Next base: position 22,745,172 of record OZ024810.1, on the reverse strand, counting down.
TTCTCTACGTATGCTGGTTTAAACAATTTAATATTCTCTACTTGTGTTGGTGAAACCATTGAATTGTCATTAAGTAACGGCAGCTACATTTAGTAGCCCCGATACACATTTGAACAAAAAAAAAAGTAATACTTTTTTTTATCGTTTACTTTTTTTAAAAATATGTGACGCCCACCGCTGGACAAAATACTGCTGCGCGGTCAATTCATGCCAGATTGACAATCAGACAACCGTTTGACAATCAGACATCCGGTTGACAATCAGAAAACTGTTTCTTGTCTTAGACCTGCAAAATTCGTAACGCAACCAACGATCAAATAAAAACCCAAAAGTGGGCATCCATAACTCATCTGTGGGCGTTATGAAGTCCTCTGTATGCGTCAATAAATCATCTGTGGAGACTGATACGTTCGAGTTTAATTTTTATTCGTCAATGCAATCTTTCTGAGATGAACACCATAGACATTCGGTGCCATTTGTCTGAACCATTTTGGACTCGTATTTCAATATCTATCATTACACCCATGTCTTCTAATGTGTCCATGTATTTCATTATTTCCATGTCATTCATTCCAGTGTGTCCATGTCTTCCATTGTTTCCATGTCTTCCATTCCACTGTGTCCATGTCTTCCATTGTTTCCATGTCTTCCATTCCAGTGTGTCCATGTCTTTCATTGTTTCCATGTCTTCTAATCCAGCGTGCCCATGTCTTCCATTGTTTCCATGTCTTTCATTGTTACCATGTCTTCCATTCCAATGTGTCCATGTCTTCCATTGTGTTCAAATAGTGCTCTTTTGCCCTTCCCGGCCTTTTTTTTTCCAACATATTCACAATATTCGTCCTATTCTTGGACATATTGAACGGAAACAACCTTCTTGTAATTTGCTTCCCCGGCGTGGCCAACAAGGGAACGTAATAAGTGAATACTGCAACCTTTCTTGGGCGTAGGCCCATTCGTCGTTGTCAAGAGTTTCAGCGCAACAAATTAGGAAGTCCCCCCTCCCCCCCCCGCAATCCACTTTTCCGTCACAGGCCCCGCTTATTCCTATTGATCCCCGCCCTACAGCTGCATGAATATTTCATCAACTGATGAAGCCCTTATGCTCACTCTTCACGGCTTGCCAACATGCCCATTGAGAGTTCCGATACTCGCCATAGTACTTCAGTTCCGTGATTACCAAACCTCATATCGACAGAATTGGATCTTTATTGGGTCAAAGTTGTTTCTCGACGTTATTTTGTTTTTAAACCATATATATATATATATATATATATATACATACACACACACACACACTGACAAACATACATATACACACGCACACAAATATTTTTAAAAAAATGATATTGTCATTGGAAAAGTCTTGTTCAGCTTGCAGTAACCCGCCCAACAATGGCGGCGGCGATGCGTGAACTTACCATGCATTCAAGTAACGCACTTAATAAGAATACCAATTATTGCCGACTTCTGGGGATTTTATTTTTCGCGCCTATTGCACACGTTACAGCCATACCTAGAGAATCCTCAATAGTGACATCTGGCCAAGATTAAAATAAAGAACAAAATGTCTGTGGTATTAAACGAATACTCAGTACCTAAGAATCGGTGTTGGCGATGCTTATTGTTGAGTACCTAAGAATCGGTGTTGGCGATACTCATTGTTGAGTACTCAAGAATCGGTGTTGGCGATACTCATTGTTGAGTACTCAAGAATCGTTGTTGGCGATACTCATTGTTGGCATGAATTAAATGTATGGACTAAGGATCCACTGAAAATAAGCGGCTGCTATTGAAAGTTGAGCTGTTAAATTTCTGAATGTATTAAATCTTGTTCTCAACTCACAGATGAGCCACTTTTCCAAGTTTTCAACATATTTAACTAATAGACAGTACGTCCGCACCCCCCCCCCCCCTTTTTGCTCTTAAGTTCATCTTTTTTGTTCCCCCAGATGCAATACACACACTTACCATCTTTACTTCAAATGTTTCATTGCGATATCAACAAATTTGATTGAAATAAATTTTGTCGACAGAAAATTGATCGACGGAAATTTGATCGAACGGAAATTTGGGAAAATTCGATAAAATTTCCGTCGATCAATTTTCTGTCGACGAAATTTCTTTCGATCAAATTTCTGGATACGCAAAATCATGTGACCCACCTGTGTGTCTCGAGACACAGCTGCTAAACGGATGGGCTTATAGGTGCATCATGACCACGCGAACATCTCTTAGTTCGGTTTAAGTAATTAAATGACGACGCTATACTATATTAAGTACCAGTAATGCCCATTACCCTGTTTATAGTTAGATTATTCAACATTCAGGGTCAACTATTAATGCGATAGTGTTAACATAAACATTCAGTTTCCACTATTAATGCAATAGTGTTAACTATAACTATTCAGTTTCCATTATTAATGCGATAGTGTTAACTATAAACATTCAGTTTCCATTATTAATGCGATAGTGTTAACTATAACCATTCAGTTTCCATTATTAATGCGAAAGTGTTAACTATAAACATTCAGTTTCCATTATTAATGCGATAGTGTTAACTATAACCATTCAGTTTCCATTATTAATGCGATAGTGTTAACTATAAACATTCAGTTTCCATTATTAATGCGATAGTGTTAACTATACACATTCAGTTTCCATTATTAATGCGATAGTGTTAACATAAACATTCAGTTTCCATTATTAATGCGATAGTGTTAACTATAAACATTCAGTTTCCATTATTAATGCGATAGTGTTAACACGGTGTTTGGGGGCACAAGCCAACGATTTTGAAGTGATCTTTCTTCACGTGGCCGGTCATTGGTGGCTCTGATTGCCCGTTTCCTTTCACCAAGGTGCGAGTTGGCCCCGAACAATAGATATTGTCCAGACGGCTTCTGTGTTTTGAGACAACTGATATGACGGCGCACCGACCTGACTGGACAGTAGGGATGAAACGGCGCACCGATCTCACTGGACAGTAGGGATGAGACGGCGCACCGATCTGACTGGACAGTAGGGATGAAACGGCGCACCGATCTGACTGGACAGTAGGGATGAGACGGCGCACCGATCTGACTGGACAGTGGGGATTTCTCAAAGCTATTAACGACGTTATTTTGTGACCTCATCTAAACAGTCCAATTATTATCTTGCTAACCAGCCACACATTCCTGACCAGGGTCACCGTTTCTGTCGCATCTACATTGACTTCCTTACAGTTGCATTAACCTACTGTTAGTGGCTCTGTTGGTTTAATAAGCGGAAATCGCTATCAATGGCTCTGCTGTAAAAGCGACCGGATCATCTTCGCGGATCAATCATTCATCTGGTCTAAGTCAGTATAACAGAGAATCTTATTTCAACTATGTCATTCGCCAGTCGAGATGTTCCCGCCAAAACTGAAACATGGAAAGTTGTGTTTGGGCAATGCGATTGTTTGCCTTAAACCCCAACTACTATATAATGCCAAATCTATCCACAAGGCCTATAACCCCAACTACTATATAATGCCAAATCTATCCACCACGTCTTGTATCCCAACTACTTATATTAATGATAATGCCAAATCCTATCCACCATGTCTTAAACACGTTAAGTTATGAATATTGTTTTAGGGGACGAAATTTGTGTGTGCTTGAAATGAAATCTCACTACCACCAGTTGGTGTTCTCGCTACCACCAGTGGGTGTTCTCACTACCACCAGTGGGTGTTCTCACTACCACCAGTGGGCGTTCTCACTACCACCAGTGGGCGTTCTCACTACCACCAGTGGGCGTTCTCACTACCACCAGTGGGTGTTCTCACTACCACCAGTGGGCGTTCTCACTACCACCAGTGGGTGTTCTCACTACCACCAGTGGGTGTTCTCACTACCACCAGTGGGTGTTCTCACTACCACCAGTGGGTGTTCTCACTACCACCAGTGGGTGTTCTCACTACCACCAGTGGGTGTTCTCACTACCACCAGTGGGTGTTCTCACTACCACCAGTGGGTGTTCTCACTACCACCAGTGGGCGTTCTCACTACCACCAGTAGGTGTTCAAGTAATTAAAAAAAATATACGGACATTTGTAATACAAAAAAAAAAATGTCTGTAATATTTTATTACAAAATTTACATCTGCCAAACAAATACCTTTGTACCTAAAATCTACAGAAATACAAATCTTTGATAGGTCATTCATTATACGAACAAAAACGTTCCCATATAGTTACGTTGCTTCTACACTTGTCAGTGATATCCCCGAGCGTGATCTCGTCTCAGCGCTAATAGTGCTATGGATATGTTCGGGAAGGAAAAAAATATTTAATTTCCGAGAGAAAAAGAGTATAATGGGTTGGTGGGTCTCATTTCCGCTTTCATTTCATTTGTTGTTGTCATGGTTTGGCTGAGTAAACATGGATTGGATGACGTAGCCGTGAATTGAGAGGAAAGAAATTATTCAGTGTAAAAGTATATATTAAAAAAAAACAACAACTAATATTGTGTCTGTTTTAATTAACCCTACTTAACGCACTGGAATCTAGTTTAGAAACAACAAACATGATTTTGGAACCAACCCAAGTAGGCGGCAACCACGGACAAACTACTCCGTTTTACACAAAATTTAGCGTGGCCCATGAAATCAAACGTTGGTGGTAGGCGTTCCACAGTGCCAGAGTATAGAGTAAATATGACGTCATCACTTAGTGTGGGTGATATCGGAGCTTATCAGTGATGTATAACGGTCATTCCATTTTATTATGGCCGGCTGTTGTAATGATGGCGGTTGGGATGCTTGAGATATCAATAAAACTAATGCTTGTTGGAGGAGGGGGGGGGGGCACACATATTACAGCCTTCCGCGTCACGTCTCACATTTTCTTTAAATACTGAAAAATCGTAATTTGAATCAGTTAAGTGACCTTTACATTATGACGTCGCTTTCTTACAAAATATAAGTGTGACTTTTTCGCCGATCACACATAATAATTCACCGATGCTGTACCCTTTTCACACGTCGTACGCCTATCACCACATATTATATATATATATATTTAAAAAAATAAGTACAACATAGACATATAATATGCAGTTCCACCCTCTACATTGCTTTGATAGACTTGTAGGAGCCGTTGGATGAGGCTATGCCGAGCGAACATTCCCAGGCTCCTGCAGAAAGACGACCTTCACCCATGACTGTCTCATCTCTGTGATCATAGCGCTTCACGGAAACATGCCATGCGTAAACGGCATGCTTGATGTCGCGTGGACGTTATGCGTGCATATATCGAAGCACCATATCATATATGGAGGGATATGCTTGGCGTCATATGTATAAAAGAAGATCCCTTTAGTGCTTGAGTTAGACATGCTGTCTGTTAAAACGGTGTATGAAAAGTAGACAGACGTTGGCCTTTTTAATCATGTACATTGGACGCCACGGAAATAATCTCCTTCTATATATTAAGGGCTCACGATCGATGTATTGATCGTTATGGCTCCTATGTATGTAGAGCAGATTTGCAATGTTACTGTGCGTGGTATTGAAGAGGATATATCACTGGTTGCAAGGGCTTGAATGAAGGCTTCTCTCACTTAGGGCTTCTCTCACTTAGGGCTTCTTTCACTTATGGCTTCTTTCACTTAGGGCTTCTTTCACTTAGGGCTTCTTGTACTTAGGGCTTCTCTCACTTAGGGCTTCTCTCACTTAGGGCTTCTTTCACTTAGGGCTTCTTTCACTTAGGGCTTCTCTCGCTTAGGGCTTCTCTCGCTTAGGGCTTCTCTCGCTTAGGGCTTCTTTCACTTAGGCTTCTTTCACTTAGGGCTTCTCTCACTTAGGGCTTCTCTCACTTAGGGCTTCTCTCACTTAGGGCTTCTCTCACTTAGGGCTTCTCGCACTTAGGGCTTCTTTTACTTAGGGCTTCTTTCACTTAGGGCTTCTTTCACTTATGGCTTCTTTCACTTAGGGCTTCTTTCACTTAGGGCTTCTTGTACTTAGGGCTTCTTTCACTTAGGGCTTCTCTCACTTAAGGCTTCTTTCACTTAGGGCTTCTCTCACTTAGGGCTTCTCTCACTTAGGGCTTCTCGCACTTAGGGCTTCTTTAACTTAGGGCTTCTCTCACTTAGGGCTTCTGTCACTTAGGGCTTCTTTCACTTAGGGCTTCTCTCACTTAGGGCTTCTCTCACTTAGGGCTAACCCCTTGACCAATAATATAACATTTTAGTTTAAACAGCTACAGTTTACACGTAGAGTCCTCACAGTGGAGATTTCTGCTTTTCAACTGTTGTTGTCTCACGTGCCATAACTAGTGAGAGGCGAAGAGTGTTCATTGCGTGGCTACACTGGGTTCGTTTGGATGATGAGTACTGTACCAGCGCCTGCTGACATATTTCTGATTGTATCTCATGTCAGGGGTCACCTGACGCTAAACGTAGCCATGCATGGGGACTGCTCACTTCTAATTCAGCCCCACGTCAGAATTTGTTGTTTAGCGGGAAATCGTGCTCTATTTCGGATGATTGTGCGCACAAGGACAAAGTAATGGATATTTCAGAAGTCTGTTGGCTATTTTTAGTAGTGAACTCGTTTTTTTTAAAAAAAACAAAATAGATATGTCACGCCATGATTACGATTAACTGCAAGAGCTTATTGACATAACAAAATGAATAGCAACTACTGATTACAGCTGAGGGGAAAGGGAAAAGCCTTCATCAGCCGATAAGACGCTGCACATCGGACTTCGCTTGTTCTCCATATGTTGTCATGTATGTTACTATGTCCACCTGTGAGTCACCAACCAATGCTTAAATATAACCGTGAGGCCATCTCCTGGCGAGTCGCGATATAAAGCAGTGCCGGACAATCCGTTCAATTAAAGCATTATGTATTCTTTGTGCTCTACGTATTCCGTGCACTCTGTTGCCAAGCCACTGACACTTGGTGTCGCTTTCATTGGTGTGTGTAGTGTAGCTAAGTAGTGCGGCCTTATTTGGGATTATAACTTTCGATGTTTTTTAAATAAGATACAAATAAATTATGTATCGTTTGCGATCTGAACAGCTGCACCTGTTGTGTGCGTATTTACTTTATTTTGTTGTATTTTGATGGGAGAGGATATGGCAAGCAATACAAGACATTGTACTGGGACCATTATCGGAGACCCTTTTTGATTGATCAAATCCCAATTTTAACTCACATAACCTGCTGAGTGTTGTTTTATTCATCGAATCCTAAATTTAACTCACACAACTTGAATATTGTGTTTTATTGACCGAATCCTAAATTTAACTCGCATAAAGCGAGTGTTGTTTTATTGACCGAATCCTAAATTTAACTCGCATAAAGCGAGTGTTGTTTTATTGACCGAATCCTAAATTTAAATCGCATAAAGCGAGTGTTGTTTTATTGACCGAATCCTAAATTTAACTCGCATAAAGCGAGTGTTTTTTTATTTGCCAGCTCCTTATTTTAACTCACAAACATGAGTGTAATTTTATGATTAATCGTGTTACTATTCGTACAGCAAATGGCTCTTAATAAACTGTATTGAAGTGACGCTACTCAAACCGTGTCGTTCTAAAAGTGTACACAACTTCGAGGACTAGTTTTTCTTCATCACCCCGTAACAGCGTCGGATGCAGTCCCTGGTAGCTTGTGTGAGGCACTTTTCAAACCCAGTAGATATTACGTTTGGATTGAGTTGTTGGTGGTCGCCGCGTGGAAATGTCTCTACGAGAGTATTCGCCGATAGCCAGCATCAACAACCCCAGGGAACGATGTCGTGTGTTTGGGGACGGTCCGGACAGTGAGGATAAGGACATAGGTTGTTTCCTGGGACTCGTTCAAGGACTACGGCATTTTCTTAAGAGGATTTTTCGAACAGGTTGGTTGGTCTATTGATCTATTGAGTTAACTTAATTTTTGTTATCTACTCAGGGCCTAATTGATGGTTGCTAGAAATGTCATCATCCTTCTACGCAGACCGTAAAAAAGCCGTATCTGTCTCCACACCCCTCCCCACCTAATTTCTCCATTAAATTTCCAGTCAGGGCTCTGTTTTACTTCTGACCAAGGGGTGGGGCGGGGAGTGGGGAGGTTAAATTAATTTGAGAATTTTGTGGTTAGTTGATGAACGTTCTTGCAACTCTTCCATGGTAGTTTTCATTCAATGACCCTTTAGTTAGAACATTACACATTTTAAAACAAGTCAGTTGGTCAGTCCCGAGATTGTGAACTGGTTTGGTTAGTCACGTGACATCACCCAGTGAGGACCTTATCAACTGGTCGGTTAAAAGGTTGAGGTTATCGGGGCACACCAGTTATAATTATTGCATGATAGAGGTATCTCTGTGTGGCTACGACTGTAAATATTGTTGTCTGGTTGCTTTATCAGAGGGATGACAGTGTCTTGCTTACATGGCCTAATACAGATACTGAATGTTATCTGCTATTGTCTTACGAAGTGTGGACACATTATGCCCGAAGTGTGGACACATTACGCCCGCCATTTAACCACCTTGTTCTATTGATGGTATTGTCTGGCACCCATCATGCCATTGAAGCGTTGTCTCGTGTAAACACTAACAGAATGAACCCTTTACTTACGGACTGGACCCTACACTTACGGACTGGACCCTGTACTTACGGAATGAACCCTTTACTTACGGACTGGACCCTACACTTACGGACTGGACCCTGTACTTACGGAATGGTCCCTGTACTTACAGAATGGCCCCTGTACTTACAGAATGGCCCCTGTACTTACGGAATGGCCCCTGTACTTACGGAATGGCCTCTGTACTAACGGAATGGCCCCTGTACTTACAGAATGGACCACATATGTACAGATTGGACCCCATACTCACAGAAAGGTCCCCATACTCACAAAATGGACCCTATGTAATGGTTCTGTACTTACTGAATAGACCATATACTCACAGAATGGACCCTATACTCACAGAATGGACCCTATGGCCAGGCTAGTTTGATATCTTATTTAGCAATTTGCAGACTTCTATAAATAAAATTTCTGTAAAAATCTCTCAGCATTAATCCTAGTTGATCAGTCCCTAAGTTCATTAAATCAGAGGCTTTCAATCTGTTGGTCAGAGGCTTTCAATCTGTTTGTCACAGGCTTTCAATCTGTTTGTCAGAGGCTTTCAATCTGTTGGTCAGAGGCTTTCAATCTGTTGGTCACAGGCTTTCAATCTGTTGGTCACAGGCTTTCAATCTGTTGGTCACAGGCTTTCAATCTGTTGGTCACAGGCTTTCAATCTGTTGGTCACAGGCTTTCAATCTGTTGGTCACAGGCTTTCAATCTGTTGGTCACAGGCTTTCAATCTGTTGGTCACAGGCTTTCAATCTGTTGGTCGCAGGCTTTCAATCTGTTGGTCACAGGCTTTCAATCTGTTGGTCACAGGCTTTCAATCTGTTGGTCACAGGCTTTCAATCTGGTGGTCACAGGCTTTCAATCTGTTGGTCACAGGCTTTCAATCTGTTGGTCAGAGGCTTTCAATCTGTTGGTCACAGGCTTTCAATCTGTTGGTCACAGGCTTTCAATCTGTTGGTCACAGGCTTTCAATCTGTTGGTCAGAGGCTTTCAATCTGGTGGTCACAGGCTTTCAATCTGTTGGTCAGAGGCTTTCAATCTGTTGGTCAGAGGCTTTCAATCTGTTGGTCAGAGGCTTTCAATCTGTTGGTCACAGGCTTTCAATCTGTTGGTCAGAGGCTTTCAATCTGTTGGTCAGAGGCTTTCAATCTGTTGGTCACAGGCTTTCAATCTGTTGGTCACAGGCTTTCAATCTGTTGGTCAGAGGCTTTCAATCTGTTGGTCAGAGGCTTTCAATCTGTTGGTCAGAGGCTTTCAATCTGTTGGTCACAGGCTTTCAATCTGTTGGTCACAGGCTTTCAATCTGGTGGTCACAGGCTTTCAATCTGGTGGTCACAGGCTTTCAATCTGTTGGTCACAGGCTTTCAATCTGGTGGTCACAGGCTTTCAATCTGTTGGTCACAGGCTTTCAATCTGTTGGTCAGAGGCTTTCAATCTGTTGGTCAGAGGCTTTCAGTCTGTTGGTCACAGGCTTTCAATCTGTTGGTCAGAGGCTTTCAATCTGTTGGTCAGAGGCTTTCAATCTGTTGGTCAGAGGCTTTCAATCTGGTGGTCACAGGCTTTCAATCTGTTGGTCAGAGGCTTTCAATCTGGTGGTCACAGGCTTTCAATCTGTTGGTCACAGGCTTTCAATCTGTTGGTCAGAGGCTTTCAATCTGTTGGTCACAGGCTTTCAATCTGTTGGTCACAGGCTTTCAATCTGTTGGTCAGAGGCTTTCAATCTGTTGGTCAGAGGCTTTCAATCTGTTGGTCACAGGCTTTCAATCTGTTGGTCAGAGGCTTTCAATCTGTTGGTCAGAGGCTTTCAATCTGTTGGTCAGAGGCTTTCAGTCTGTTGGTCAGAGGCTTTCAATCTGTTGGTCAGAGGCTTTCAATCTGTTGGTCAGAGGCTTTCAATCTGTTGGTCAGAGGCTTTCAATCTGTTGGTCAGAGGCTTTCAATCTGTTGGTCAGAGGCTTTCAATCTGTTGGTCAGAGGCTTTCAATCTGTTGGTCACAGGCTTTCAATCTGTTGGTCACAGGCTTTCAATCTGTTGGTCACAGGCTTTCAATCTGTTGGTCACAGGCTTTCAATCTGTTGGTCACAGGCTTTCAATCTGTTGGTCAGAGGCTTTCAATCTGTTGGTCAGAGGCTTTCAGTCTGTTGGTCACAGGCTTTCAATCTGGTGGTCAGAGGCTTTCAATCTGTTGGTCAGAGGCTTTCAATCTGTTGGTCAGAGGCTTTCAATCTGTTGGTCAGAGGCTTTCAATCTGTTGGTCAGAGGCTTTCAATCTGTTGGTCACAGGCTTTCAATCTGTTGGTCAGAGGCTTTCAATCTGTTGGTCACAGGCTTTCAATCTGTTGGTCACAGGCTTTCAATCTGTTGGTCAGAGGCTTTCAATCTGTTGGTCAGAGGCTTTCAATCTGTTGGTCACAGGCTTTCAATCTGTTGGTCAGAGGCTTTCAATCTGTTGGTCACAGGCTTTCAATCTGTTGGTCAGAGGCTTTCAGTCTGTTGGTCACAGGCTTTCAATCTGTTGGTCACAGGCTTTCAATCTGTTGGTCAGAGGCTTTCAATCTGTTGGTCAGAGGCTTTCAATCTGTTGGTCACAGGCTTTCAATCTGTTGGTCAGAGGCTTTCAATCTGTTGGTTCAGAGGCTTTCAATCTGTTGGTCACAGGCTTTCAATCTGGTGGTCATAGGCTTTCAATCTGTTGGTCAGAGGCTTTCAGTCTGTTGGTCAGAGGCTTTCAGTCTGTTGGTCAGAGGCTTTCAGTCTGTTGGTCAGAGGCTTTCAATCTGGTGGTCAGAGGCTTTCAATATGGTGGTCAGAGGCATTCAAGCTGATGGTCAGAGGCTTTCAATCTGGTGGTCAGAGGCTTTCAATCTGGTGGTCAGAGGCTTTCAATCTGATGGTCAGAGGCTTTCAATCTGGTGGTCAGAGGCTTTCAATCTGGTGGTCAGAGGCTTTCAATCTGGTGGTCACCCACTCCTCTTGAAATGATGGGTGTGTTTCAGCTGATATATCTGGCGGTTTTGTCATTTCTTAAACTCTACTCAATTCATAAATTAATATTGAAAGATTCCTAAGTCTCACCAGACTATAACAATAAAGGGACATAACAAGATATGGTAAGGAAATGGGATGAACAAAATTTCTGAAACCCTGTATTAAAATAATCTGTTAAAGATTGTTAGATATTCACAAATTATCTTACACCCTTTGTATTGCAGGGACGCAACATTTTGAGAATCCTTTGTCTAAAGTAGAACCATGTATTAGCACAAGGCCTGTTTACTGCATCACCTGCTAATTTTGTGCTAAAAAGTAACACACCTTTAACAGAAAACAATCAACCCCCACATCCCCCACCCTGGACTTGTCCTAACAACAAGTGGTCTATACACATAAAGCTATTATTTTTATTTTTTTAATTTTATGGTGTTTTAAATTTCCAACAACTGAGTTAAGCAAACAGGTTGGAAATATTATTAATCTTATTCAATTTAAAGCTGACACTAGACAGTAATGGTGTTAAAGTTTTTTTTTAAATGATGTTTTATAAAGTAGCTTTAGTTTTTTTTTAAAATGTAACTTGTCATCTTAACTTAGGTTGGTGTTGGTTTAAAATACTTGGCAAAAGTTTTCCTTTATATTTTCTGCATTATTAATTTGAAACAAAAGTTCCAAAAGAAAGTTAATTATTTTTTTTTAAAATCAGGATTTTCTCCATTTATTTTATTTTTTATTTTTTTTCCCCATTTTAGGTAGTTCAGTTACCACGGCCATGTTAGTTAGTTCAGTTACCATGGCCATGTTAGGTACTTCAGTTACCATGGCCATGTTAGGTAGTTCAGTAACCAGGGCCATGTTAGGTAGTTCAGTTACCATGGCCATGTTAGTTAGTTCAGTAACCATGGCCATGTTAGGTAGTTCAGTTACCATGGCCATGTTAGGTACTTCAGTTACCATGGCCATGTTAGGTACTTCAGTTACCATGGCCATGTTAGGTAGTTCAGTTACCATGGCCATGTTAGGTACTTCAGTTACCATGGCCATGTTAGGTAGTTCAGTAACCATGGCCATGTTAGGTAGTTCAGTTACCATGGCCATGTTAGTTAGTTCAGTTACCATGGCCATGTTAGGTACTTCAGTTACCATGGCCATGTTAGGTACTTCAGTTACCATGGCCATGTTAGGTAGTTCAGTAACCATGGCCATGTTAGTTAGTTCAGTAACCATGGCCATGTTAGGTAGTTCAGTAACCATGGCCATGTTAGGTAGTTCAGTAACCATGACCAGGTTAGGTAGTTCAGTAACCATGACCAGGTTAGGTAATTCAGTTACCATGGCCATGTTAGGTAGTTCAGTAACCATGGCCATGTTAGGTAGTTCAGTAACCATGACCAGGTTAGGTAGTTCAGTTACCATGGCCATTTCTCCTGATGTGTTTGTTTTCATCCTACCCCATCTGTGTGCTGGATATGGTTATATATCAACAGTCCATTATTTAAGCCTAATATTTTGTAAGCTCCATGTTTTGGCAACAAGTGGTGTTAGGAACACATAAGCCACTTGTTAACAGACATGAAGATAAATGTATATATATATATAGTGTTTTTTTTCCTGGAGAGAGAGGGGGTGTCGAGGGGGGGGGGGTTAAATTAAATATATCATTACGTTTGGCTAGCTTTAATATAAAAGACTTGAAGATAATCAAAACTGGGACTAGTTCCTTGGTTGCCTTGCATAGGACTGGTCGCCACACAGTTCATCATAAGCTTGTTGATATTACACTAATTCCTTTCATCTCCTCAAATTGGCTATTGATGTGTGTAATGGATATATTGACTGCATTTAGCTTTCTTAAATTGACCAGTGGTCATTGTTAATATCACCACTAATGATGCTGTTCATAGATTTTGAAGATGTGTCTTGTGATGTGCTCACTATACCCGGACCCTCTACTATTTACTGTGAGAAGACTGGTAGAGCCAGAATCAATGGTAGAACACACTAAAAACCTCTGGCAATGGGGTTCACAGTAAAGTTGTATTTTTGTAAATATAGCTGGGGCTTTTACATTTCAAAAGTGTCCTTTACAGCAGTTGTTACATTTCATTAGTGTCCTTTACAGCAGTTGTTACATTTCATAAGTGTCCTTTACAGCAGTTGTTACATTTCATAAACGTGGCATGAACAAAAATTCTGAATATTGTTTTATTGATGGAATCCTAAATTTAACTCGCACAACTAGAATATTTTGTTTATTTATCGAATCCTCAATAATAATAACAAGATTTGGTACGTTAACTCCATACGGTATAAACCAAATCCACAATTTTACAAAACTGCCATGTCTTTTTCCTGATTGGGTTTTTACATTTTACTTCAAGTCATTTCCTTTCCATTCTTCTTTACTTTATTTCTGTCTGGTTTTTTCACCCACTCCTATTGTATCTCTCTTTTTTAGGTAGGATATATCTTTCTCTATATATTATGTAAATTTGATTTATTCTTATTTATATGTCTTGTTGTACTGATGAAGGCATGTGCCGAAACGTCTGCTTATGTATAATGTAAAATTATTATTAAAGCTTAACATATATTGTTATGTCGACACAGACTGTTCATGTCTAGTTAATCTAATTTACATTTCATAAGTTTCTTTTACAGCAGTTGCTTTAAGATAACAGCTAAGAAGATTTGATTACCTCTTGAGTGTCCAAAGTAATGGTTCTCATAAGTCACATTTTGTTCATTTGTGAGTTTCTTTTAATTATGAAAATGTTCAGATGCTTGGAACTAGAAAAACAGTTCTAATTTTGTAGAAAGTTTCAAATTCTGAATGCATTGTTCAGTTTGTAGATTTTAACATTTTTTTTTATTCATAGATTGCTTCTGTTTCTTCACAGGCTCGGCGGCGCCAGCTGCAGTCGCTAAGAAGCCCCGAAACCGTGGTGTCATCGCCTCCATTCTCTGCTGTTTCCGAAAGACGAACAACAGCAACAACAACAACAACAATGCTCAGATCAGCTGCCAGCCGCACGTCCCGGAGGAAAACTGTAACTCCAGGGTAACGCACCGTACATCATCATCATCATTATCTTTCTTGGCATTTAGTTTTCTTTTATCAACACACTGTTTGAAATTGTTCCAGATTTCAAAACTCAGGCACCAGTTGTTTTTTTTTAAAATATGGCTTAGTCTATTTAAAAAAAAAAACAATTGTTACTTTTAAAAAAAACAACAGTTTCAATGAAATTTTTTTACAAACATTTTTACAAAAATTTGGTGACAATATAGACCCGACTCAGTTTTTTGAAACTGTTCAGTGAGAATTTTAAAAAATCTTTCTCTAATTCATTAATTAATTTTAAGGTATTTTACGGAGATCTAGATACCGTTCATCATTTCATTTAAAGTGAACTTTAAGAAAGGCTTAAATTAGACCAAGAGTAAAGACTGTTGTTAAGTTAGACCAAGAGTAAAGACTGTTGTTAAATTAGACCAAGAGTAAAGACTGTTGTTAAATTAGACCAAGAGTAAAGACTTGTTAAATTAGACCAAGAGTAAAGACTGTTGTTAAATTAGACTAAGAGTACAGACTGTTGTTAAATTAGACCACGAGTAAAGACTGTTGTTAAATTAGACCAAGAGTAAAGACTGTTGTTAAATTAGACCAAGAGTAAAGACTGTTGTTAAATTAGACCAAGAGTAGAGACTGTTTTTAAATTAGACCAAGAGTAAAGACTGTTGTTAAATTAGACCAAGAGTGAAGTGTGTTGTTAAATTAGACCAAGAGTAAAGACTTGTTAAATTAGACCAAGAGTAAAGACCTGTTAAATTAGACCAAGAGTAAAGACTTGTTAAATTAGACCAAGAGTGAAGACTGTTGTTAAATTAGACCAAGAGTAGAGACTGTTGTTAAATTAGACCAACAGTGAAGACTGTTGTTAAATAAGCCAAGAGTAAAGACTGTTGTTAAATTAGTCCAAGAGTAAAGACTTGTTAAATTAGTCCAAGAGTAAAGACTTGTTAAATTAGACCAAGAATAAAGACTTGTTAAATTAGACCAAGAGTAACGACTGTTGTTAAGTTAGACCAAGAGTAAAGACTTGTTAAATTAGACCAAGAGTAAAGACTGTTGTTAAATTAGACCAAGAGTAAAGACTTGTTAAATTAGACCAAGAGTAAAGACTGTTGTTAAATTAGACCAAGAGTACAGACTGTTGTTAAATTAGACCACAAGTAAAGACTGTTGTTAAATTAGACCAAGAGTAAAGACTGTTGTTAAATTAGACCAAGAGTAAAGACTGTTGTTAAATTAGACCAAGAGTAAAGACTGTTGTTAAGTTAGACCAAGAGTAAAGACTGTTGTTAAGTTAGACCAAGAGTAAAGACTGTTGTTAAATTAGACCAAGAGTAAAGACTGTTGTTAAGTTAGACCAAGCGTAAAGACTGTTGTTAAGTTAGACCAAGAGTAAAGACTGTTGTTAAATTAGACCAAGAGTAAAGACTGTTGTTAAATTAGACCAAGAGTAAAGACTTGTTAAATTAGACCAAGAGTAAAGACTGTTGTTAAATTAGACCAAGAGTACAGACTGTTGTTAAATTAGACCACAAGTAAAGACTGTTGTTAAATTAGACCAAGAGTAAAGACTGTTGTTAAGTTAGACCTAGAGTAAAGACTGTTGTTACGTTAGACCAAGAGTAAAGACTGTTGTTAAATTAGACCAAGAGTAAAGACTGTTGAGCATGTCAAGATTAAAAAGGAAACTGGTAAATTGCTAACCCATTCTCATCAAATACTTCACTGCCTGTATTTGTGATCCCAGTTGATATCTCAAAACTTTAGACAACTAGAATATATAACCCGATGTTACGGGATAATAATAGCAGGCATTTTGTGATATTTTCTACATGCTATTGTGAAAACTCATCAGAATTCTTTTAAAAATTTTTTTTATATGTAATGATGTTTACGTTTCTAAAATCATTTAGTTTTGAGAAATATGTATCTGCTACATAATATCCGCCTACCGTACCCTCTTTTTGCTCCCTGAGCCACAATTTATTTTTCTCTTTAAAAAAAAATTTGTAAAACATGGCCTTAAATTGACAACAACAAAAAATATTTATACCATTATTGAATTAATGCAGTTAAACAAGCTTACAATATCATTCAAACACGAACTTACCATTAAAATATGGAGTTGTAGAAATTGCTCATAATGTGTTGGAACTGCAATGGTTTCATACACTGTACAAAGTCCCACTTGAGTTGCTGTGTAAATGTCTCGACATTCCTTGGAACTGCAATGGTTTCATACACTGTACACAGTCCCACTTGAGTTGCTGTGCAAATGTTTGGACAGCCCTTGGAACTGCAATGGTTTCATACACTGTACAAAGTCCCACTTGAGTTGCTGTGCAAATGTTTGGACAGCCCTTGGAACTGCAATGGTTTCATACACTGTACAAAGTCCCACTTGAGTTGCTGTGCAAATGTCTCGACATCCCTTGGAACTGCAATGGTTTCATACACTGTACAAAGTCCCACTTGAGTTGCTGTGCAAATGTCTCGACATTCCTTGGAACTGCAATGGTTTCATACACTGTACAAAGTCCCACTTGAGTTGCTGTGCAAATGTTTGGACAGCCTTTGGAACTGCAATGGTTTCATACACTGTACAAAGTCCCACTTGAGTTGCTGTGCAAATGTCTCGACATTCCTTGGAACTGCAATGGTTTCATACACTGTACAAAGTCCCACTTGAGTTGCTGTGCAAATGTTTGGACAGCCTTTGGAACTGCAATGGTTTCATACACTGTACAAAGTCCCACTTGAGTTGCTGTGCAAATGTATCGACATTCCTTGGAACTGCAATGGTTTCATACACTGTACAAAGTCCCACTTGAGTTGCTGTGCAAATGTTTGGACAGCCCTTGGAACTGAAATGGTTTCATACACTGTACAAAGTCCCACTTGAGTTGCTGTGCAAATGTTTGGACAGCCCATGGAACTGCCATGGTTTGCCATACTGTATGTGAATTTCCATGTGAGTTGTCTCTAGTGCTGATCACTGTTGTTGTGTTCTTCCCCAGCCGTCTGACAAGTACCTCTTGCCTACAGTCAGGCATCAGGACATGAACAAGAAATGTATAGTCATAGACTTGGATGAGACCCTTGTACATAGTTCATTTAAGGTAAATTATACATAGTTCTTTGGACAAGACCCTTGTACATAGTTCATTTAAGGTAAATTATATATTGTTCTTTGGATGAGACCCTTGTACATGGTTCATTTAAGGTAAATTGTACATAGTTCTTTGGATGAGACCCTTGTACATGGTTCATTTAAGGTAAATTGTACATAGTTCTTTGGATGAGACCCTTGTACGTAGGTAAATCAAAGACAAAGGAGAAATGTGTAGTGAGACCTCATACATTGTTCATATAGAGGCACAGGGGAAATGCATAGTCATAGAGCTGGATGAGTGAAAAAACCACTTGTTATGGGTATGGATGTACCATTAAAACTTCAGATTTGTTTTGTTTATGAGCAAGCAAGTGCACTGATGTCCACATGTTAATTATTTCTCTTGTCTTCAACAGCCCATTAACAATGCTGATTTCATTGTCCCAGTGGAAATTGATGGAACAGTTCATCAGGTATGTCGTCATCAGTGGTTCTCACTTAGTCCAGGGTGGGGCTTGAGTTGTTTTGGTTTAGATGAAAGTGATTATCAAATGCTGGGATCAGCTCAGTGCAAATTTTGATCAAGCAAGCTCTGTGTGAAGAGATTATATTGTAACATTTTGCTTGACATACGTTTTACTGCTCTCCAATTTATATTCTGGTTAATTACATTTTGTTATAGATAAAATAGTTTATTTCAGCCCTCAGTTCACTTTAGCTATGTTAATTTAGATATAGAATGCATAGAGCAGCAATCACACCACTCAGCCGTATCTTTGAACTCTATATATTTTTTTAAAAATTTGAATAAGAATTAAAACCCTTTTTTTATTTTACAAAAATTCATTACGTTACATGTTAGTAATTTTCACCTGTCAAAAAGTGGGGAGAAAGTAATCCATAAATTAATTGACTGAGTGGGTGATGTTTGTTTCTCTCCGAGCCTATCATTTCAAACATTAATTGTCCATTACTAACTAATGTTTGGTGTAAAAGAAATCACCAGATTTTAAAATATTCTTTCTTTTAGTCGTTGATATTTTGCGATCCCCCCCTCCCCCCGGATATAGTGAACTGCAGATTAGAACTGTAGATCTACACAAATCCGTTATGTGACCTTTTGGCTGCCTTCTCCCATTTTTTTGGTTTTCTGCCGCGCGCCCCCCCCCCCCCCCCACCCTGCATTGAAAGATGATATTGTAAATTTTTTGCCACATCACAACCTAGGGCACTTTAAATATCCGAGGGTTGCTTGGCCCACATGACGGCTCTGGTCCCTTAAATATCCGAGGGTTGCTGGGCCCACGTGACGGCTCTGGCCCCTTAAATATCCGAGGGTTGCTGGGCCCACATGATGGCATTTGCCCCTTAAATACCAGAGCGTTGCTGGGCCCACGTGACGGCTCTGACCCCTTAAATACCCGAGGGTTGCTGGGACCATGTGACGGCTCTGACCCTTTAAGTACCCCAGGGTTGCTGGGCCCACGTGACGGCTTTGGCCCCTTAAATACCAGAGGGTTGCTGGGCCCACGTGACGGCTTTGGCCCCTTAAATACCAGAGGGTTGCTGGGCCCACGTGACGGCTCTGACCCCTTAACTATCCGAGGGTTGCTGGGCCTACGTGATGGCTCTGACGACATGCACTCCAGCCTTGGTGCACTACTTTAGTTCATTATACTTTTTAAAAAGTTACTTTTCCATAAAATGAATTATGTATGTTAGTTTGCTCGTCTCGAGGGACTTCATTAGGTTCATGCAGTCGTACTGAAAATAAAATGTTGATGAACTGAAAGCTGTTGACAATTATAAACATGAAACAATCTATTGTTCTAACCTTTGAGCGGAGGAAGAGAAAAAAAAAATATTAGTGATACATGCATAATCGCATTAAGTTTCTAATAATAATATAATGCTTTTATGTACACATTTATATTGCTAAGTTTACTAGACAATCTTTAAATATTTAGTTTTTTACTTCCATTTTACAAATAAAATTTACAAAAATATCTATTCTTTAAATAGAATCTTAATCTTATATTAACATGTATAAAAAAACTCTGGCCAAGAATCATTAATATACTTACTTCAAATAATAAAAGAGTCGTTTTTGGATGGTCAGTTATCTCTGTTGTTATTGTCTCACCTGAAACCAAGTTATTATTTTATTTAAGCTGCTGTTGTCTCAGTTCAAAGGGCAATCACTGTAGAGTAAATTAACTTTCAGTAATTTATTTATTTTCATGTGATATGACGATTTCTTGGTTGTCAATAAATTTTATATTTAAACAACCAAATCTCTAGGTGTATGTATTGAAGCGCCCACATGTGGATGAGTTTTTGCAGCGAATGGGAGAACTTTTCGAATGTGTACTTTTCACAGCAAGTCTTGCCAAGGTTTGTCTATTTTATACATTATGTTGAAGGTTTGCCGGTGCTTTAATAAAATTATGTTTAATTTACATTTTTTGACAGCATTGTAACTGACAGGTCCGATAATCTTTGTATTTATTTTAATCTCTTTGAGATTTTAGTAAGTTCACATTTTAAAAAATACTTGCCTTAAAAATTGTGATTTTTTTAAAATTTTCCCAGAAATCGAATAGTTGCTTTATTTTACCAGAAATTCAATTGTTCTTTTTCCTCAGAATTCAATTGTTACTTTCCCAGAAATTCAATAGTTTTTTCTGGAAAAAAAAAATTGTAACAGTTAAAAATTTTGATTTATTTTCCCCTTTTATTCCTGTATTCAGTATGCAGACCCTGTGGCAGATTTGCTGGACAAATGGAATGTTTTCCGATGTCGCCTTTTCAGGGAATCTTGTGTCTTTCATAGGGGAAATTATGTCAAAGTAAGATTTGCACACTAAGATTTACACCAGTTCAACTAGGATTTACCCATTGTTTGGCTCTTACAAATATTTTTGATTCAACACACTGGCATTTTTGGATAGATCATCATAAATCTTTTAAACTGGCTTAAAGTATTGCTTATTAATTATTGTACATATTATTGATTGACTTATTGATTACGTACTTACTTTACATAGTCAGTCACATATTATCGATTGACTTATCGATTAAGTGTTGTACTCCACAAAGCCACATATTATTGATTGACTTATCGATTAAGTGTTGTACTCCACATAGCCACATATTATTGATTGACTTATTGATTAAGTGTTGTACTCCACATAGCCACATATTATTGATTGACTTATTGATTAAGTGTTTGTACTCCACATAGCCACATGTTATTGTTGCCACTTTTACTTTTGTATGCTCAGCTCAAAAATTGAATCTCTTTCAGGACCTAAGCCGGTTAGGTCGAGATTTGAACCAGGTCGTTATTATTGACAATTCACCAGCATCATATATCTTCCATCCAGATAATGCTGTAAGTACTCCAGAAATGTTTCTATTTTAAAATTTCCATTGATGTGAGTATTTGGGACGATGAATTAATTGTGTTACAACTGTACTTGTAAAAACATTAAATTGACATTTAATTACATAGCCACCTTTTGTTATAAAATATGATCTGGAAATGATACAAATTCTGCGTTTTGAAATATTGCTATTGGTAACAGACACTGATATTTGCAGACTAAACATGCAAGGATTGTTTTTTTTGGTTTTTTTTTGGTATTCATTTTAAAAATTGCTCTTTTAAAATTGCTCTCTTGAAATTGCTCGTTTGAAATTGCTCTTTTGAAATTGCTCTCTTGAAATTGCTCTTTTAAAATTGCTCTTTTGAAATTGCTCTTTTGAAATGCTCTTTTAAATTGCTCTTTTGAAATTTTGAACTTAGAAAATGTTTTTCGTTTTTGATGTCTCTTTATGACTTCCATTCCCGCAAATCATAGTTTTTTAAAATGCTACAGTTTTTTCTTGCTTGATGTGTTTCTGCTGTTCATAAACGATTTTCTTTTCCTAATCCAATTGCTTCTGTTCATTTCAACAGGTAGCTGTTACTTCTTGGTTTGATGAAATGAATGATACAGAACTCTTGGATTTGATCCCGTTTTTCGAGCGCTTGGCCCGTGCGGACAATGTTTACACAACATTGAAGACAATGTCAGAATCGCCTTCTTCCAACGCACCATCATCTTAGCCCCATGCATCACAACTTTTGTGTTTTTATCATTTCAATTTTCTTGTGTTGCAACTGACAGATGTAGTAAAAAAACCCAAAAACAACAGTTTTCAATTCTGTGACTGGGTGGCATCAATGAACGGAGCTGTGCTGTAGAAGTTTTTTCATGGAATGGACTGAAGGTTGGACTACCTGCCATGCCTGTTGGGTTAAGGAAATTAATATATCTGGATCACGTTAGAACAGTGGTTTTTCCACATCTGCTTTGTCATGACATTTTGTTTCAACGACAGTATTCACCCAAAACTTGGGGTCAGTTTGTGTCTGTGAAGTGTTCAGTTTAGTTGACCAAATTCGTGAGGGAATATGGATGTTGAAACATGAGCGGGATGTATTTTCTTTTAAAAAAAATTCTTATGATAATTTTTTTTTTTAAGGATACCTTTCGCCCAATGTCTCAAATTTTAAAGTGTGCTACGGGTCTGTGAGTTGAATCATCACGGAGATGATCGCCCTGTTGTGTATTTCTAAAATCTGGAGGTTTATATAAAGGAGTGACTGGAGCCACGAGTAATTACTTGGGAGTCCTTGAAGTACTAACAAGACATGCAAGAAATTTGGATGGGAAGCTTTAAAAACAACCGTGTCAGCTTTTCATGTTTTTCGGAAGCTACCTGTGGGACAGCACAAACGTCTTATGAAGATTTATGGCTGTGAAGATACACGGCTATGAAGATACACATCTATGAAGATACATGGCTGTAATACTAAAACAAACAAACAAGAAAAAAAAAGACGTAACATCATCTCAAAGCACACACATAATGCCTTCATGTATCTCTTCCTCCAAATGCAGCTGTGTTTTTGTTATTCGTGAAGAATCATGTGATGAACTATTTACACTTCTGTAAATGGCTCTCAAAAAAAAAAGTGCAAGACTGCCTCGAATACACCGACAATACTTACTAATGTTTCAGGGATCTGCCTCTGTGCATACCGATTTGAGAACTACTATTTAATTAAAATGAGGCCAATAAGCACCATAATATATATAATCATATGGTGCCATGATTTATTTTTTAAAAAGAATTTTATGTATTCCCCATGTGAAATATTTTAGAAACACTGGATCTTGCCTCCCTGTCACTAGTATTCTATCAGTACTTGAGTGAATGCTGTAATTCTGCTCACCCACACAGATTGCACCATTCTTAATATTAATTTTTTTTTATAATGAAACATTCATCATATACTCAGGAGGCTAGGCACAAACCAGTTTATGATTAATTTACAGTCCACTCAGACATTGATTGTACATTGTGCCCTCTGTTCTGTTATTTTATTTTTTGTAAAACTTTCTGTTAACTTCTTATGGGGGATGTGGGGTTTTTTTTGGGGTGGGGGGTATCATATTCAACTATTTTGATCTGCTTGGCATAGTGCTAAAGAGATGGTACTCAGCGTAGCTTAGTCTTATCCCATATTAATATGAGGCAGATCTTTCAGTTAACCTGTTAAGGGAATATTTTTATTTAAATGTTCAAATCCGTAGTGATAAAACAAAAGCAGGTCACAAGGCCTTAAAAAAAACTATGAGTTTAACAACGGTGCGGTGGTGTGTAAAAACTATGAGTTTAACAACGGTGCGGTGGTGTGTAAAAACTATGAGTTTAACAACGGTGCGGTGGTGTGTAAAAACTATAGTTTAACAACGGTGCGGTGGTGTGTAAAAACTATGAGTTTAACAACGGTGCGGTGGTGTGTAAAAACTATGAGTTTAACAACGGTGCGGTGTTGTGTAAAAAAAATATTTTCTAATTTTTGACACAATTCTTGCACAAAAATTTGAACATCTATAAAATTAATTAAGAATTACATCTGAACAGGCCTTGATTTATGTTATTTGCTGAAAGATCGTGCAAGAGATCTGATCTAATCAACTCTATTCATAGTTCTTCATCCACATTGGATGTCAGGATGCAGTACTGGGAAGAGCTGCATTGTTTTCACTGCAGAATTATTTTTTTTCCACTGGGTACAGACCTGTTCGCCCTCAGACTCTTAAAATCGTACAATATCAACTCAAAAATCATTCAATGCATTATCTTAATAGTAAAAAAATAAACATACAGTATATATAATGTACACACCCCCCAAAATCGTGCATTGTGCGCCAGCCAGAATCGTAAGAGTAAACAGGTCTGTGGGTATGAAATATGCGGAGATGAAGTTATTGGTCACAATGCCTGCTTGATGTCACAGCTGATTAAAATGTATAGTGGCCCCAGCTCATCACTAGCATCCATTGGATAAAAATACAAATTTACCAAGTATGTGAAAAAACATTAATTTTTTATTATTCATTAATTTAGGGAAAGGGGAGGGGGGGGGGGCAATTTTTAAATGTTAAAATGTAAATTTTTGGGGAGATTTGCATTAGCTGAAAATGTGCAAAAGAGATAAGTTTTGAAACTGTTATTTCGTCACTGATGCATTTCACAAATGCCATCCCGTTCATTTTCATTTCTCCCACCATCTGAGCAGTAGGCAAGGTCCTTATTAAATATGCAACATTACAGACAATACCATGTTTTACGATGTGTGCATATGTTGTTTCAAAAAAATTATAATAATAATAATAATAAAATATTTCTGCATTATGCCAGGACAAATGATTGTTGATAATGTATATTGTAACCAAAAAAAATTTAATAATTCAGCGTAATATATTTGTGCAATTATTCTCTCTAATAAATTTATATATATATCTATATATATATATATCTCTCTATATATATATGTATATATATAATGTTATTTTTTTTAAACAACTTTTTTCAAACCTGTTGATGCGATTTACCTGAAGAATTATTTGAATAGTTTTATTTTTATGTCACTTGTCAAAATATGTTCTAATGTACATATTTTTGTTGTTTTATAAATACAGTTTTGAAAATTTCTTACCAGATGAACTAATAATATGCCTGTAAAGTATATATATTACCATTATCTAATGTATTTATGGTTTCTCCCTATTCAGACTTCAAGTATATTAATTATATAAATATATTAGCAACATATACTCTGTGAGTTGCCCATAGCCAAAACACTGTAAGCCATTTCAGATGGAAGAAAATCTCGCTTACATTAGTGTTGCCCCTTCTTGAAGTTAAAATTGATGAGAATGAAAAAGTCAGAAAAAAATGGTTCTAAAACCCAAATGTTCTAATCTGTTCTAATCTGCTTTGCAAAAAGAGTTAAGGACCTTGTTGTGATGCTGCTTTTGTTGTAGAATTATAAATGAAAAAAAATTATCTCAAAGTTTGGGAAACTAAAACTTAAAAAATAAAAAGCTTAATGAATTCATGATGTTGCAAGAGCGATAACCTATTTAAAAAAAATTAATATTATTATTTTTATAAGGTGTCTTCTCTTTGTTAGATAAGTGCTCTTTGTTGTAAGGTAATCCATCATCACCACATGAAACCACAGTTAATTTAGAAAGTTTTGCTAATTTTTGTGTGTGATTTAACATATTTAAAATCTGAACTTCAAGGAAAAGAAGACGATAGTATAATGGCTTTGTGATGTTTTGGCTTGGACTAAGATATACATTACTTGGAAACTTTGCTAAACTATACAATAAGCATCCAGGGCATTCACCTGGAACAACTCAATTGAGAAATGTGTATTTAACAAAAAAAGAATCTTCTTAACTATATCTGTCGTAATACTTACAGTATCAAACTCGGGTTGTGATTTTTTCTATTACATTTCTTTTTTTTTTCCTTTTCGTTTTTCAGATTTTATTGTGAAATTTTCTTTGTTAGGCCTCACTGAAAATTGATCAAATGTCACACAATTGTAAGGACATGCAGAAATTGTGATCAGTATAATTTTGTGAAAGTGTCTTTTTAACCCAATTTTTAAATTAAATTCAAATTCAGCATGTGAAAAAAATGTATACATCTTACCTTTGGCTGTATGGTAAAAAAGTGTTTTCTGAAAGTAAACTTTGTTATAAATTTGCATTTGAAGTTGTAAAGCGTGAAATGGAGTAAATTAAATTAAAAAAAAAAATATGGCTTCGTGACATCAAGAGATGAAGTTCAGTATCAAGAAGATGTAAAAGTCTCTGTCAGAGAAGATGTCATTTTTATCCATTAAAGCAAAAGTAAATGGTCAAAGCTGGCAAGTTGGTGCTTCCTGCCTCTCATACAGAGAAACTTTCTCAGTGTGGAGCGTAATAAAAAAAAAAACCTGGCTTTGATTTGATTGGCTAACCCTTGACCTAAGCTTGCTCTAAGCTTCCTTGACTTGACATGTCCTCAGAAATGAATGGACTTGATCAATGTTGTTTTGCATGGTAGTGAATTAAATCAGATACAAAAAGAAAAAAAAAAAAAAAATTGAATGGGAGTTTTTTGTTGTAGATGTTGTAGACCATTTTCACTGATTTTGTTTTATTTCCCCATGACTTTTGTATGGATTTTTTTTTAAAAATTGTCGGCCTGTATTTAATGACTGTCCATATGTAAATAACTGTACTAATAGTAGACGAATAAAAAAAAAAACTTGCACGGAGAGGTTGACTGTGAATAAACTTATTTATATTAGCAAATGGTTTTATAAATAAAATTTTAAAAATCTAAACATTGAGGGACTTGCTTTGTAGGGAGATGCTAAATTTTGAATTTTCCTTTTTGTTGATTTTGTTTAAATTTATTTTTCTTTAAATTTTGTGACATTTGTTGCATCTGATTAAAGCAATGTAAATGTGCCATGTTTTTAGGTCTGTTCAGCTGCCTGGTCAGTGCTTGCATCAGAGCACATATCGGAATAATTTACTTAAAATACCTATCATCATATTATAACCACACACAAAAAAAATGTTAAATGATTTTCAATGTCCTCTTAAAGTTATCAATTATCAATGAGAGAAAGACTTGTTTTCCCCTTTTTGCACCACAGCAAGACATTATCTCCCTTCACCACTGCTATCATATAAGTACCTATTTGAAATCAATACCATAACCATTTTATCACACACACACAAACTGTAGTTACGGAAATTTATTTGAAAGAAATTTTGTTGACGGAAAATTGATCGACGGAAGTTTGATCGAAAGGAAATTTGGTCGAATCCTTTTTTCAGTTCACACGTAAATAAATTTTACTCAAAATTTTATCGTGTAAACTGAAAAAAAGATTTGATCAAATTTCCGTTCTATGAAATATCCGTCTATCAATTTTCCCTACATGAAATTTCTTTCAAACAAATTTCCGGATACGCCAAACTGTGAGCATTTACATAATTAATCTCTAAGCATATTCTCTTGTAGCAAAATGGAAAGGGGGAGGGGGGGCGCTTTACTGGGTTTTTTAACTCCATAACTGTCAAGTCTATAACTGTCAAGTCTATAACTATCAAGTACTACGTTTGCTCCGTATGGTGTCAAGCCATTTCAGCATTTCGATTTGCTTGTCTGAAATAACAAAGCCCCCATACAAACTGAATTTGCAGCCCCTTACAAGTATACATTATCTGAAATAACAAAGCCCCCATACAAATTGAATTTGCAGCCCCTTACAAGTATACATTTTCTGAAAGTAAATTGGATACAAAAAAATCAAATGGTATGAAAAATAATTTAAAAAAATTTATATTATGTAAGTTGACCTTGACCCTGACAGAGTGAATAAAATTGTGCAACTCAAATTTATGCATTCAGCCAACCCCAATCTCACTTTTCTGTTCCATGTATCATTATAGCAGGTTTTTGAATGTACTAGACTTTCAGAAAATGTCAAGTTTTATGTACTTATTTGAAAAATGTAATTTTGGTGAACTATTTTCATTGGCTACCTTCAATCTTCCACCCTAAAAAATACAACACATAAACCACATAGTGAGTTTAAAAAATTCCTTTTTAAATCAAGTTATTCATTACATTTATATTGATTAATACTCCCTAATATAAATTTAATCTCTTTAAGTCAGGTCTTTGGGATCTAATACAGCTAGTGCTCGACCTTACGACGTATGCAACTTACGACCATTCGACTTTACGACCATAAGCACTATCCATATTAGATTTCAGATTTAGAAGCCAAGAAACAAAATGGTGTAGAGAAGATAAAAAATGGCCTAAAATGAACATCGAAAATTATGATTTATAACAATAATAAAATAAATTTATGATATAATTTAACTTAAATATTTTGTATAACATCACTTCACGTTACTGTACACATACCAAATCGTGTTATGACCGGTCTGTCGGAACCGATCGTGGTCATAAGTCGAGCACTATCTGTATCATTGTATGTGTCTTTTCTGTTCACTCTCTGCCTTACCCTGAATAAATTAGTCTGTAAAAATACAACTGAGCTTAGGGCTATAATTTTAAATACCTGATTCTTATAGAGCCATCACAGCTAGAGCTAATTCTGTCATTACTAGCATGAGTCATTGTTTTCATTTGAATCCATTTGAAATTATTCCAGTAAAAAAAGTCTGTGTTGGTTTTGTGATCTAGAGGGGGACTGCCTCCGGACTGACATAATGGCAGTCACAAAAACTGAGTCAATGCTCTTCCCTATTAATCACAAAACAAGCCCTGGTAATAGAATGTCACACTCGCAGATAGAAACAGAAATGGGAAGCAAACTCATTTCTATAGAGTAATTACCCCTTTGAAAAAAATAATTTTGCTAGCTATCGATTGTAATCGGCCAGTGCACCGCAGAGAGGGACATAAGCGCTGATGATTGACCGTCATGACAGTTATAGGCTTAAAGAGTTGTGCCCCACCACCCACCAAGTTACAGGGTTAAACATTTATGTGTGTCGTCCCCCCCAATCATGTCTTCTGAGACTGACAGAACTTATCTGATATATCAATATATAATTTACTTGAGAAAAAAACCCAGTTTCATTTCCCCTCACAGACATGACTTGGGCATTTGTTTATGAAATTTGATTTCATTTCTTTAAGATCTTTTAAATAGCGAAGAAGCAAAAAAAACTGTTGTCGTGAAGTTAGAAAATTGTATATGGATCAGAATTTGAACGCACTCGGTCAAACAATTTGATGTGGTATAAAAAATGTTTCAACTAATAGTTTGACGTAATTAAAACCTAACGCTCACTAATGATTTTACAAATAATTTCTTATTGCCTGTAAAATAACAAAAAAATAATACATTTGAAATGATTTCTAGTGTGACCTTTTTTTTTTCGTATTTTAAAAAATTTTTTTTTTTTTTTTTTATAGCTCCGTGTTTTCAGCTCTTGAAGAAGAAAATCTTTAAGTTTGCTTCATAATATATTATTATCATGTTGGTTTTTTTTTTCCAGTCTAAATTGTTGAAGCGTATGCATTTTCTTTGTGTGTTTGTTGAATCCCTTGTTTCTGCTATCTGAGTTTGAAAGTGTGCTATAACAGGCTCATCTGTTCACAGAAAGAGCATCATTTTTTTTGTTTCTGTTATCCTTATGTTAAATTGTATGTTTAGTTGAAAACTTTTATGCTTTTTTACTAAGTGATTCGGCTGTAACTGTAACTTGGCAGGAATGGAAGATTTTTACTATTTCTTTTTTTTTTTTTTTTTTTTTTTTTTTTTAAAATACAAAATATAAACTTTTTACAAGAGTTTTTCTTGGGTTTTTATTTGACATGTTTGATTGAGACAACAAATAGGGAGGGTACACTTGACCAAGATTAATTCTACATAGTTTTTTTTAAAGTTTTAAAGGCTAGATTAATTTGTTCTAAATGCTCTCGACATTATTTGTCAGTCTCACCTATAACACAGCGATCACAATGCTGATTTATGCTACAATCATGATATAGAAAGTTAAATTATTTGATAGGAAGTTTCAATCATTTGATAGGAAGTTTCAGTGCTTGCATCAGAGCACATATCGGAATAATTTACTTAAAATACCTATCATCATATTATAAGATCATTTGATAGGAAGTTTCAATCATTTGATAGGAAGTTTCAAACATTTGATAAGAAGTTTCAAACATTTGATTGGAAGTTTCAAGCATTTGATAGGACGTCTCAATCATTTGTTAGGAAGTTTCAATCATTTGATAGGAAGTATCAATCATTTGATAGGAAGTTTCAATTATTTGATAAGAAGTTTCAGTCATGATATATGAAGTTAGAACCACGATTAAAGAAAGTAACAATCATGATATGGGAAGTTAAAATGATATGGGATGCTATAATCATGATATTAGAAGTTATAATCATGATATTGGAAGTTAAAATGATATGGGATGTTATAATGATGATATTGGAAGTTATAATCATGATATGGGGAGTTAAAATCATGGTGTAGGACATTAAAATCATGATATGAGAAGTTAAAATAATGATATGGGAAGTTAAAATAATGATATGGGAAGTTAAAATAATGGTGTAGGAAGTTAAAATCATGATATGGGAAGTTAAAATCATAATGTAGGAAGTTAAAATCATGATACGAGAAGTTAAAATCATTATATGTGAAGTTAAAATCATGATATGGGAAGTTAAAATCATGATATGGGAAGTTAAAATCATGATATGGGAAGTTAAAATCATGTAGGAAGTTAAAATCATGATATGAGAAGTTAAAATCATGATATTGGAAATTAAAATCATGAAATGGGAAGTTAAAATTATGATGTAGGAAGTTAAAATCATGATATGTGAAGTTAAAATAATGATATGGGAAGTTAAAATAATGATGTAGGAAGTTAAAATCATGATATGAGAAGTTAAAATCATTATATGTGAAGTTAAAATCATGATATGGGAAGTTAAAATCATGATATGGGAAGTTAACATCATGTAGGAAGTTAAAATCATGATATGAGAAGTTAAAATCATGATATGTGAAGTTAAAATCATGATATGGGAAGTTAAAATAATGATGTAGGAAGTTAAAATCATGATATGAGAAGTTAAAATCATGATGTAGGAAGTTAAAATCATGATATGAGAAGTTAAAATCATGATATGAGAAGTTAAAGTCACAATGTAGAAAGTTCAAATCATGATATGGGCAGTTAAAAATCATGATATGGGAAGTTCAAATCATGATGTGGGAAGTTAAAATCATGATATGGGGAATTAATATGATATGATTTGTTGTAATCATGATATTGGATGTTATAATCATGAAATGGGAAGTTAAAATTATGATATTGGAATTTAAAATCATGATATTTGAAGTTAAAATCATGATGTGTGAAGTTAAAATCTAATATGGGAAGTTCAAATGATATAGGAAGTTAAAATCATGATATGAGAAGTTAAAATCATGATATGAGAAGTTAAAATCATGATATGGGAAGTAAAAATCATGATATGGGAAGTTAAAATCATGATATGGGAAGTTAAAATCATGATATGGGAAGTTAAAATCATGATATGGGAAGTAAAAATCATGATATGAGAAGTTAAAATCATGATATGGGAAGTTAAAATCATGATATGGGAAGTAAAAATCATGATATGGGAAGTAAAAATCATGATATGGGAAGTTATATTAAGTAATGCACGTTGGATTTATTCACAATGACAGAAAAGTGAAGAAACATGCAGCCAATGTCTGCGGCAGAGTTTTATTCAGCACATAGGACTCAATGCCAGAGAGCAGAGTTTCAATTAACAAATGGGATTAAAGATAATAACATGTTACTCTATCCTGCAAGGAAATTACTGTAACAATTCATGTTAACATTTTTCCTATGGCCTTCTGGCTTTTACCAAAGTTCAAGTGCAACTTTGGTGTGGGTTGTTTGACTTGAAATTTTAAATAAAAACAGCTTAATTGACATATTGTCACGAAGCTTCATTAGGACTTGACACAATTTTTTTTTTTTTTTTGTTACCAGCTTAGTGGGTTGACTGAAAACTCAAATGTGGAGAAAATGAACTTTGTTGGGGGGGGGGGGGGGTAGGGGGGGGGGATGAACCTTGAGTGATTAAACCAAAGCAGGTGAGACCCAGACCACGAGATTATTATTATTTTTTTCCAAACTTGATTTAAGGTGCTGCTTTTATGTCTGCTAGCGAGTTGCGCTATATGCTTGTGTGTATGGAATGCCTGTGTATACATTTGGGTATTAAAGTTACATTTATTGTGATAAAGGACTTGAGTTCATTCAGTGATATTAAGAATAGTACGGCGTATCACAGCGTATGAAATAACTCGGCGAATTACCAATCCAGGAGAACAGAGGAGTTGACATGTGGGCTCCTCGTCCGTGATGGGTAAACCTCGTCATTTTGTTACCTTGAGGTCAAGTACAAGAACTTTCTTCTTATTATTACTTCCACTTTGGTGACCTTACAATTATCGTTGCATGTTCCCGTGTTTCATGTTCGGAGCCCCACTGCCACCGTGTATCAAGTTTGTACGAATTACATACGCCAATGACTCAATTGGCTACCTACGTCCTTTATCAGGCTAGTTGCGCTCTGCTCTGTATCAAGTTAACTACGTCCTGTCTGTGGTAAGCTGCCACCTTCGAGTCCAGTTCCCGCGAAGTACCTACGTCCCGAACTGTATCAGGTTAACTACTTACTGCCCTGTATCCACTTACCAACGTCGTGTCCAGTGAGCTGTCAACGTCCCTTGGCCCTGTTCGGTCATTCAGTTGACAACGTCCTGTCCTGTATCCACGAGCCACCAACGTCCTGTCCGGCACCAAGCTACCTACGCCGCATCCTGTATTGGCGAGTCACCGGACTGTCCAGTGTTGGCGAGTCGCATACATCGTACCCAGTGTCCAGTGAACTGTCGACGTCCCTTGACCTGTCCGGCCACCAACAAACTAATGACTATATACCGTGTTTTTTCCAAGATCCATTAACAATTATTGAAGTTCTTGCGTGCCCCTTGACAATTAATGATAGGACCTCTTCTTGTATGCAAGCTATTGACATATTGACATTTCATCACGCCACAGGACTCGTGTGCCCTCTGTGTTATTTATTATTTATTTTTTTCTAGTAGGACATTCCACAACCCAGACAAGTTCAAGTAGGACACTCCACTACCCAGACAAGTTCAAGCAGGACATTCCACTACCCAGACAAGTTCAAGTAGGACATTTCACTACCCAGACAAGTTCAAGTAGGACAATCCACTACCCAGACAAGTTCAAGTAGGACATTCCACAACCCAGACAAGTTCAAGTAGGACATTCCACAACACAGACAAGTTATTAACTTTTTTTTTTAATTTATATATTTTTATGCACATTTGATTAATTTTACTCTCGTAAAAATTTAGTCTGTACCAAGAGTTTCTTCATAGAGACCGTGGTTGGTCCTAGCAAATCATATCACTTAATGGGAACTAGAAGCAAAGCCAAAACAATGAGCACAAAGAAAAAAAAAAGAATCTATTAGTAAAACAAGGGAATTAGTCTCTCATACGGGAGAGAAACTAGAGGGGTATAAAGGAGTGAAGTTTGAAGAGCATCGCTTCGCACGTTGAGATGACGCATCACGACAGGGCGGACTTCCTGGCCCAAGAAGGCGTGGCCCAACCACAACCCGATAAGCCAATGACGCAGATGGGAGTCATCGCTTGGTTAAAAAACCACTTTCGAGAGAAATGGTTGAGCGATTGGGCCGCAGGAGAAACCGGACGACAGCTCCACCGGAAAATGCCACGACCGAGCAAAAGTGACCCCTGGTGGACACTAAGGAGAGGCGACCAGAGTTTCATCACCCAGATGAGGACAGGTCATTGCACGACGAGCAGCGACCACCATAGGCTGGACAACCGAAAGGAACCAAACTGCCGTTTCTGTGGCCAAGGCAGTCGAGACAGTGGCTCACTTGATGGTTGCCTGCGGGAAGGGGATGGAGGGTCGAGACCCAGAGGCCTGCCTTGAAGATATGACTTACGGCGATGCCCACCAGATGAGGCAAGCCGCCAGAATAATAGCCAGGGCTATACGATATTGAATCTTAGCCCAAGAGGATGTAATATATTAAGTATATTATTTCGAGTGGCTTTCACGAGTGACGGGTGGCAAAGTGAACGAGAGCACCCGGGGGTGGCAAAGTGAACGAAAGCACCCGGGCGTCACAAACCCTAGCTATATTTCTGGCTTCATGCGATGCTTACATTACTAGATTTTTAACAAGCAATTCATCAGCAAAACAACATGAACTTGTTATTAGAATTTCTGGTACTTGTAAATTACTTGTAATTTAAGTTTTTAAACAGAAAGTGGTTGTGTAAGAAAAAACATTCCCAAAAATAATTCTGGCTAGTTTTATAAAATTTGAAATAAACGTCTCAATCATATACCCACATATAAAATACAGACTGCAAAGAAACGTGTTGATAATTTTTCAAAAGTGTATCATTGAGATGACTGCGTTCAGGTTAAAGCAATAAGAAATACAGCACACGACGTAGGTGATACCCTGATTGTCTTAGGTGTTCCCCTGACCTGTTACACACAGTGTGCATTACTTTACTCTATAACTTTTAATGCTTTGTTTTCTATGCCCGATACAATTGCAATCAGTACGTGACCACGGGTATTCTATGTGCTAACCACAACACTCCACATACATATAATTAATTGCATTCATATGATACTTTTGGGGTTTAAAAACGTAGACAAGATTCCAGGCTAATATTAATATCTCTAATTATAATTACATTATATTGAAGTGAATTAATTACTATTTATATATGCTGTTCATAAAACAGATTTTGTTTCTTTTTTTTTCTTAATGTTTAAAGATTTTTTAGATGATAATTTTTTTAACGCCTTTAAGTTCTTATAGTGAAATAATTTTTTTTTTATGTTGTATGATTATATTCCAGGAGAGAAATCAGATACCGAAGAAAGTGAAGATTATTTACGTAAGTTTAGAAGTATTTCCAATTATTAAATCAAATTTAACGCTTACCTACTTTTTAAAAAAAACGTTTTGGTGTCGAACATTCGTGCAAGAGTACACAACACATGCTGCAGATAGAACAGACATGACATGTTTATTGAAGTGATCATTGTCACGGTCACATCGTGTCATTACATTTTATGTGTATGTTTGGATTAGGGTAAGAGAGCGCTCGTGGGATTGCCTTTATTTCCCACGAGTTTTCTCAGGCATATATGACCGTCTTGGCGTTATTTTCTAATACAAAATCTTAATTTTCACTTATTATCCTTATCCTCTACCCAGAATGGGCCCCGCGCAGGCCGTTTCGCATAGGGCCCCGCAATTGTTAGGGTCGGCCCTGATAGAACATGTCTTTCAGAAAATATCATAAATTAATCCATTTCATTATCAATAAAGTTCGCCATACAAAACTAAGAGAGATAAAATGTGCCTTTCTTTTCTGACGGATAAAATATTTATCTGTCATCTTTTGACATTAATTAGAAAATTAAATTGTAAGTTTCCAGGCATTACTCAGAAATATGATATTTTATCATGACATTTCCTGGTCTTGTTGTTTTCACTTAGGTAATCATACGCCAATAAATCATGATACAAATGATGGCGGCACTTCGAGAGTGGCCAACATTAAAATATTATAGTGACTACTATGTTAAATATTGTATTAAAACAATCGAGTGTGGCCAACATTCATATATTATAGTGAGTACTTTGATAAATATTGAATTGGAACAAAAGTTGTTACTGACATTGATGTGTGAAATTGAAAGAGATGGAGAGAGAGGGAGAGAAAGAGAGAAAGAAAGATATCGATTGAGAAACAGAGTGAGATTGGGAGAAAGAGATGTGACTTTAATTTCAATCTTTGAATTCAATTTATCGTACAGCTTTTTTTATCATAATTTCTTTTTTTGAGCTCAGGACAAATCATATTTAAAAAAAACAAACATTTTAAATCTTGTGAATTAAAAAAAAAATATATAAAAAGACCAGTTACGTTTAACAAGTGATTTAATGCTGCTATTGACGTGCAACGAAACATCTTCACGTATTTTGTTTCAAAGATTTCTTTCTACACGCATGCTCATCTTGTTTGTTGTTTTTGTCCCTATTTTTTTCTTTCTTGTTGTGTTTACAACGATGATCTTGGTCAGTTCTCTACGGTTCAACGCTCTCCTCCATTCAGGATTTTGGTGAGGGTTATTTTGGGGAGAGTTAGGGGTGGGGCTTGCGATAACAACTCTACTTTTGTCAAGAATTTAAACCTTACGTCTTTCATATTCAAAAGTGAAAATAGAAAGAAAAAAATAGCAACCAAACAATAAAATATATATAGAACTTTAATCAAATACAAATAGCGACATTAAATTTTTGTGGATGACATAATAAATAGATTTCTGAAGTAATACAACCATTCCACAATATTCCGTTTGTGGCCGAGGGCCCTAAATTCATTTTTTAAAAATAGTATGAGTTATTTAAATGAAATGTCCGTATGCGTTCCCATATCATTCATCTGATTGCGATAAAACGTTGATGAGTTGTGTGCATGCCCGCAAAAGGTTTATGTATTAGTAAAATCATTTTACAATATTCCGTTTGGGGCCTGGGGCCCTGCATTCTTTTTTTAAAATATGAGTTATGTAAATATAATTTCAAACAGAACTATTGCATGCGTGGATGGCATTGAATCAATTACAAGCTGCGACATTTAAGTTTGTGTGTGACATAATAAGTATGTTTCTGAATTAGTACATCTATTTTACAATATTCCGTTTGGGGCCGCGGGCCCTACATTTGTTTATATATACTAAATGAGCTATATAAATATAATATCAAACATAGCTATTGCATGTGTGGATCAATCGCTACAAGTGTGTAGACTAAATTTATTCGAGTACGCACAAGACTGTAAAAAAAAAAATATATTGTGTATAAAAAAGTACTTCAAAAACATAATTAAAATACAAACACTTTATTTCTATGAGTGGCCTTGCAACGCATTCCGGGTTCATGCTAGTAGCATATAATTTGATTAAACAATAATATATCATTAATGGTAATATGCATATTTTCTAATTGAAATTATCACGATGATAAACACTTTTAACACCTGCGGTTAATCGCGCCTGGATCTGGACTGAACTTATCTTTGATAACTCCCTGGTTAACGTAAATGAACTGAACGTATGATTGAGAACTCGGTGGTTAACATAAATGATCTGCACGTATCATTACATCTAATCTAAACACCGAGTGTTACACACTAAGTATTACACACTGGTTAAGTCGTATACATTAATTCCTTTTACACATTCAGTCCAACACACTGGCTCATGTTATGCATTAAGTCTTACACACTTGTTTATGTTACACACTTGTTTATGTTACACATTCAGTCGTACACAATGGTTCATGTTACACACTAAGTCTTTCACACAATGGTTCATGTTACACATTAAGTCTTTCACACACTGGCTCATGTTACATA
This sequence comes from Omphiscola glabra, assembly GCA_964017045.1. NCBI lineage: Eukaryota > Metazoa > Mollusca > Gastropoda > Lymnaeidae > Omphiscola > Omphiscola glabra. Next base: position 22,707,864 of record OZ024810.1, on the reverse strand, counting down.
TTCAATCAAATGATAAGAATAATTTGAAGAAAGAAAACCAACTCCCAATTAAACAAATCAACAACAACACATTCAAAAACTACACATTCAACTACTACACATACAACTACTACACATACAACTACTACACATACAACTACTACACAAACAACTACTACACATTCAACTACTACATATTCAACTACTACACATTCAACAACTACACATACAACTACTACACATTCAACTACTACACATTCAACTACTACACATTCAACAACTACACATTCAAAAACTACACACTCAACTACTACACATACAACAACTACACATTCAACTACTACACATTCAACTACTACACATTCAACAACTACACATTCAAAAACTACACACTCAACTACTACACATGCAACTACTACACATTCAACTACTACACATTCAACTACTACACATTCAACTACTACACATACAACTACTACACATTCAACTTCTACACATACAACTACTACACATTCAACTACTGAAAATTCAACTACTACACATAGAACTACTACACATACAACTACTACACATTCAACTACTACACATTCAACTACTACACATACAACTTCTACACATACAACTACTACACATTCAACTACTACACATTCAACTACTACACATTCAACTTCTACACATACAACTACTACACATACAACTACCATAAATTCAACTACTACACATTCAACCACTACACATTCAACTACTACACATTCAAAAACTACACATTCAACTACTACACATTAAAAAACTACACATACAACTACTACACATACAGCTACTACACATACAACTACTACACCTACTACACATTCAAAAACTACACATTCAACTACTACACATTCAAAAACTACACATTCAACTACTACACATTCAACTACTACACATACAACTACTACACATTCAACTACTACACATTCAAAAACTACACATTCAAAAACTACACATTCAACTACTACACATTCAAAAACTACACATTCAACTACTACACATTCAAAAACTACACATACAACTACTACACATTCAACTACTACACATTCAACTACTACCCATTCAAAAATTACACATACAACTACTACACATTCAACTACTACCCATTCAAAAACTACACATTCAACTACTACACATTCAACTACTACACATTCAAAAACTACACATTCAACTACTACACACTCAACTACAACACATTAAAAAACTACACATTCAACTACTACACATTCAAATACTACAAATACCAATACTATACAATCAACGACTACACATACAACTACTACACATACAACTACTACACATACAACTACTACAAATACAACTACTATACAGTCAACTACTACACATACAACTACTACACATTCAACTACAACACATTCAAAAACTACACATACAACTACTATAAATACAACTACTACACATTCAACTACTACAAATAAAACTACTATACAATCAACTACTACACATTCCCATCAATTTCATTTATAGATGTCGGAATTTTCTTTCATCTTTATCATTTCCAATATATTTATTAAAAAGTAGAGAGTACTTACTCCTAATATAAAAATGGTCTAAAGGAAATTTTCATTTTGAAATGAATGTGAAAGAAAAGTGTGAAGATGTATTTGTTCATCAATTTATTATTTCATTTTGTTTCTAAGGATTTATTTATTTCGAACACAAATTTTCAGCAGTGTGCACTTCTTCTCTTCAACCCTGTAGGATCTTTTAGAAGACTGCAACTGTGGGATGTGTACATGACCTGCAAACACACAAGACAAAAAAAATATAGTAAATAGTAGAACAAGTTAAGTGGAAGCCTGAATTGAAACACAGGACAATGGGATATGAACTAGGGGTCGCAAACCGGGATCCCGAATTTCGAAAATACCGGAATACCGGACCATAATTCATGCTCGAAAATACCGGGATTGGATTCATGAAAACCGGGATTTTCGATAATCCCGGGATTTTATTTTAAATATTTTTTAAAATAGTTTTTCTTAGTTTCCACGTCATAGTTAAAGCAAGACATTATAGCAATAATTTTTGAGATGTGCAAATCCATCACACCACGTGTCACAAGTTCAAAGAAAGCCGACCGATCTTTGTACTACTGTGTCTTATTGGTCAAGAATCATGACGTTTGATTAGTTTTGTTTTTTCATCGTGCTTGCGTAGTGTGTAAGTGGAGACGAGTCACGACCTGAAGGTACAGGAGGGAATCCCGTATTATGGCGCATTACTCAAATCACGGGGTCAACTTTTAATTTTAAAAATAATGCTGATTGCTTGATTTCTTTTAATTATGCCAAAAAATCTAAAGATTAAAAAATATGAGTAAATCCGTATTTGATAATCCAATACCTTAAGTTTAAGACACAGAAAAATAATGCTACTTCTATTTTGTGATAACAATATTAATAATTTATATTCAACTCATAATTGATTTTCTTGCTATTTTGTCTCAGATTGAATTTCCCAGTTTGTATGTACCGTACTTAGTCAAACATTTACATGACAATTTAAATATTAAAAAAAACGTTTTACACGTCAACCCAATTCTATTGAATTAATATTTTTTTTAAAAATGATTTATTTTCCAAGGTTGATAGAAAGAAATGGGGGACCCTGAAAAAATGAAACTTAAATTTAAAAAGCATATGAAACTATCGGAAAAAGAGACATCAGTGTGGCATTATTTCTTGAAAGCTACAGACAATCTCTCAGCTAACTGTATTAGATGTAAAAAGATATTTAAAACATTAGGAGGAACAACTTCAATCTCAATTAAAGTCTGCACATTCCAATGATTACTTGGACGTATTTCTAAGGCCAGATTGCGACCAGATGCGAAAACGTATCGTGGATATTCAAAAGCTTGGTCAGACAGCGGATTCCTCGTTGGAAATATCTTTGAACAATGAAATTGAACATCTTGGATCTGAGCTTGATGAACTTGAAGATACACTGCCGCTTAAGAGACAATTAGAAATTGAAATACAAAAGAAACTTCAGGCTATGGATAATACTTCCAGACCAATGGATGGAGACATTGATACATTGGTAAAAATAGAAATGGGTTTATTTGAGAAAGGCGGTTCAAGAGGAAAATATCTAGAGATTACTTATGATAACCTAAGGTCTATTCCTCCGACCAGTGTAGAGTCAGAGAATGTGTGCTCGTCATCAGGTTACTTTTGTAACCATTTGCGGACAAAGTCAAATGACCAAACATTAGACACGTTGTCATTTTACGATTTTATCATTTATATTTTGACCAAAGATTAAAACAACACTGTTCATTTTAATATTTGATTAATAAAAATTCTCTAAATATCGAAAATATCGAAAATACCTGGATTCCGGTATTCGTAAACTTCAATATCGAAAATACCTGTTTTGGCAAAAGCGACAGGTTTTGCGACCCCTAATATGAACGCTTCGGCTAAGAACCTTCCTCAGCAGACAGGACAGGTGAAAAAAAAGGAGAAGAGATAGAAACGAGTTTAAACAAAACTTATGTGATCGCCATTGTTGTTGCCGGAAGACGGAATTTTCCAAACTCAAGATTACAGACAGTGAAAGAATGTATTTTTGTGAAGAGTAAGATCTTCAATCTTAACGGACAAAAATATTTTGGAGATATATGAAATATAAGAAATAAAAGAATGAAAAAATACAGCCAAATTGGGAATCATTAGTAGGAGAGTATTTGTTTAATTCCGTGTGGTGATATTGTGGCTGAAAGTTGGAGTATTTTTTTTTCCATGAACATGAATCAAACGCATATAAAAAACACGAATCCATGAGGAAGAAGAGTACATAGAACCAAATGGGCCTTTAAAGATGACGGAAATATCCCTCAGGACTAAGAATGTTAACAATGTTAAATCCGGTTTTCTGATTTGCAATAAAATGTATATTAAAGAAAGAGGGAAACAAGATTTTAAAAAAATAATAATTAAAAAAACAAAACATTTACACATATTATTTGATAAATAAAATACTTTTAAAACTATAAATATACTGTATAAAGTATATAATCGATAGGGTGCTCCCTATCACTTTGCGTATTATTATTATTATTAGTTGTCTTATATAGCGCGGTACCCCAGCCTGTCTGACCTGTGTGATAGCAGCTAAACGGATATAACAAGCCGTTTATCTGTTATGATTTGAATTTCGCCATGTTATTGCAGTCGTTTATTTTATGATAGATATTAAGTTGGCAGATCGGAGTCTCGTATAATTTTTGTCTCCCCCCCCCCTTCCCCCACTCCATCACCAAGTGACGAAAATTACAAAGTAAAAAAAAATATAAATAGGGAAAACAATTCTTTAAAATACATAAAGTGGTCCGAAATCCCCCCCCCCCCCCAAAAAAAAAAATCAACCCCCAATAAAAATGCCTCTCAGTCCACTCTCAGCGTAACATCATCAACAACAACAACAAAGCCCTTGTTGTAAAACCCAAAAACTAAATGATAAACCGAAGACCGATGTTAACATCCCCCATTAAGACTTTGTTCTTTAAGGTTAATATAATCGAAATTTATAGGGTGGAGTACAATCATTTGTGTAGGAAAGGGGGGTGAGGGATGTGGGGGGTCCGCTTAGGGGTGGAATATTTTTTTCTTTAAATAAAGGGGTGTTATTTTCAGCAAGCTGCAGATTTTTTTCTTGTAGAAGTGGTTGTCAAAAAATCAAGACCAGCCCCCCGGGGCGTCCCTATTCCCCTAACCACGTCACTAAGCACAACACACGCGATATTTAATTGACGATGTCCTTAAATGCTTATTATTTTTAGTGCGTCATTAACAGAAGCGAACCAAGGACACATGACGCACACGGTATATGGGCACCAGCAGTATGTATAGCAAGGGAGGGGATCATGTGATCCCCCCAAATTGAAATGAGGAAATGATTAACTACTGGACAGCCCTGGTGTAGAGCACCGCTTACCTCGCACGTTCACTCAAGATCTTTTGCATCGGAATGGTAACTGCACCAGGCCTCACTAGTTGACGACAGGGTGGGCACAGCGACTTGATCAGAACTGGACTGGTCGGTGAACACGCTGTCCGATTCAGTTGTGCAATGTAAACTCAAGTTGCACAGCGTACTGCTGGAAAGCTTGCTGCTGCGCGAACTAACACCGTCGTGGAAAGATCCAGGGTCTTTCTTCAACTCGCACCTGTCGCTCTCCACAGACGTGCTACTGAGTTCTGTGCTCAGCGGACAACTATCGTTCTCCACTGATGGGCTACTGAGTTCTCCACACAGCGAACGCCTATGGTTCTTCACAGACGAACTACTGAGTTCTCTAATCAGCGCGCACCTGTCTTTCCCAACAGACGGGCTACTGAGCTCTCGAATCGGCTCGATCGTACCGTCTCGTAGTATCCGGTACATTTTCGTGTCCCCCACGCTCATCTCCTTGTTGCAGTGGGAGCAGGACCGAACAAAGTCACTCTGGTTCTGCTGCGACGAGCTGAAACTTTTGCTCAGGAACTGCATCACCCGTTGGTAGCTGCTATGCTCGCTGGTCGCCAAAACGGGCTCCTCTTCAATTCCTTCATCGAAAAAATACGTCCTCTTGTACACGCCTTTGGTCGTGACCAGAGCCGCTTTCGGGTACGAGGCGTTTTCGCTTAACACCGCAATGCTCGAGCTCAGCAGCTCCATTGTGGCCTCCCTTTGTTGACCGCTGAGGCTCGAGACTTCGTCACGCTCTCTGAAGCCATTCGTAGCGCCGGTCGTGCCCTCTTTCGTTTTTTTAATCCCGACGTGCCTTCCCGATTCCGACCACGCCCCTTTGACGTCATTCTCCTTTAGGCTTTTGTTGACTCTAGAGACTCTAAAAAGTCGCTCGGAAAATGACGTCATCTTGAGAGTGCTCCGGGATGTTTGTGACGTCATGCTGAAGATGGGAAAAGGAGTCACGCTCTTAGACGCGCATTTCTTAAAGCGACTTTTGGCGCTGACCACCGCCTTATTACAAGGGGACCCCGCAACCGTTTTATAGCCAGTATCGGAGCACTCCCTAAATGCGCATTTATTTGAGTGACTACGGTTTCTGCTGCGCGTCTCTGCCTGAAGGGGTGAGCTAAGCTTAGACTCACAATGTGAGGATTTTATACGATCGCCTGCTTTGAGCTTGTTGATAGATTTATTAGTGAGAAGACTGGCCTTGACTTGTGTTGAGTCTTGGAGTGTGGGCTTAGAGTGTTGCTTTGTGGGACTGTTTGGGATTTGTTTTTTTGCTGTCTTCTTGTTCGTTTTAGAAATCGAATTTCTCCCAGCAAGGCTTGGCGGGCTCGTGCATCGCCGTGAAACGTATGATTTCGACGAAATGGATCTCTTAAGTTGTGTTCTATTCTGAATATTATGACGTTGCATCTCACTACTCGCCCGCTTATGACACTGCACCCCACTACTCGCCCGTTTATGACACTGCACCCCACTACTCGCCCGCGTGTGACACTGAACCCCACTGCTCGCCCGTTTATGACACTGCACCCCACTGCTCGCCCGCTTATGACACTGCACCCCACTGCTCGCCCGCTTATGACACTGCACCCCACTGCTCGCCCGTTTATGACACTGCACCCCACTGCTCACCCGTTTATGACACTGCACCCCACTACTCGCCCGTGTATGACCCTGGACTCCACTGCTGGTCCGTATGCTACATTGGGCCCCACTGCTGGCCCGCTTACGAAATAGGATCCCACTTCTGGACCGTGCATGACCCTGGACTCCACTGCTGGCTCGTATAGGATATTGCACTCCACTGCTCACTCGCGTGCGACATTGGACCCCACTAAAGGCCCGCGTGCGACATTGGACCCCACTACTGGCCCGGGTACGACATTGGACTCCACTGCTCGTTCTGGAAAGAGGGTTTTTCGTAATGAACACCGGTGATCGCGCTGTTCCCCTCTTGGCGACACTACCCATGCCACTCCTAGACATCCGAAACGTCCCATCATGCAAATCTTTATGGTACGAAGTGCAACAAGTTCTTTTATTCTCTGATTTTTTCGAACGTCGTGGGCTGCAAGACAAGGACCTCAGCTTAAGTTTGGCTGTATTTTTGCCAGCCGTCTCAAATGTTGAGCCGCTGTACTGTTTCATTTTACAGTTCGTCCCCTCTTTCAAGTAAGAAATCTCATCCTTTGACTGCCTCGCTAGTGTAGCTGCCGAAGTTCTCAACGACTTAATGTCTTTTTTAACATTGTGTATTGCACTGCGCGGACTGCACGTGACCACGGGCGGGGCGTGTCTCAGCTGCTCTTCTGTAGGAACGTTCTTTACCCCTAAGCGGGGCGCCGCATTTGGACTCACGCCCCGAGGGTCGCTGCTTGGCTTCTGGTAAGGGTGGAATGCACTGCAACTCAAGGAATGATGGAGACCTTGGTACGGGCTTATGAGAGATGACTCGTTGATTTTTTGCCACACTCCACTCTGGAGCACGCTTTGAACAAATTTCAAGTGCTGCACATGATTAGAAGCGCTAATGTTGCAATAGGAAAAGGGGATCGGCTGAAATGTGGCTTTTTGTTTTGGAAATTTCGGGGATGAGGACCCTTTTCCTTCGGGCAATACTTTTTTGATGGTTATATTTGCCTGCTGCTGGTTTGACTTCGAGGGGGACGCCAACTTCTTTGGACACATTTCTTTTGGTCGATGGTTAGTGCACGGCTTTTTGCTCACGTTTGAGCTGAGTCTTTTGATTTTACCAGACGCACACTTTTTATGCAGGGGAGCTATTTTACGCAACAACGGGTCAAAATATACTCGATTCTGAATCTTGGTTCTCAAAGACTTTTCTTTCTTCCGGAACGGTTTGTGTGGATGCTGAGGACTCAAGCCAAAAGATCGGAATTTTTTGGCACCCGGTCTCTTGTCCAGAGATGGATTGCACAGCTTGGAGCATTTGAAGAAACCTTTGCCCTTCTTGAGCATCCCTAGGGTGAGTCCGCGCTGCGATGGGCATTTGATGACTCGACGGGAACCCATGGACCGTGGCACGCGCTTGACCTTATCGTGACTTCCGCTCGGCGAGTTCAGTCTGCTGCGCGAGGAGGATCTGTTCGACTGACGGTTATGCTTACCAAACCCGCTAACAGTCATACTGGACAGCATTTCGTCACTGTCATCCTTACACACACGCAGGGCGGCTAAATTTTTCCCCGAGAGCCTACAGGACGTTCCTTCGTCTTTCATGTTTACGTGACTTTCAAAGAGCTCCTCCTGACAGAGCTCCCAGTAAGGATCAGTCTTCGCCGTGCTTTCCACGTCACTCGGGTCAGCGGGGACAATGTGCGGGACGAGGGTCGTTTTAAGCACGAGTTTCGACTTCCGTTTTGATCTTCGCGCGGTGGAGAAAAATGAGTTGTTGGATTTGGTTACTGAAGGCGATGCCGGGATGTCTCTGAACCCCACAACAGTTCCGGTGCTACTGCTCAGAAGGTAATGCCGCCTTGGGATTGGAGGTTTCCGAGTTACGCGATCGCCTCGTTTCTGTTCGAGGTGTTTAAGTTTGTGGCCCGGTAAGCTCTGAACTTGTATTGTGTTGATGCTCCGGGACTTTGGGAACTTCTTCCTGGTCGCTTTCTTTTTACTGAGTCCTGTTTCTGAGAGGTTGGCGCCGATTGCTCGGACTTTCTTTGGGAGCACCCGCTCCTTGCTAAATGGGCGCAGTTGGCTGATGTTAAGAGAAGCAACCCCGGGCAGCGAGCTGGTCAGTTTAGCTGGCTCGATCGGTCTGAAAGTGTAGTTGGCCATTTGTTTACAAACTCCCGGAACATAGTTTTTCAGTTTACATTTTTTGCGAGCTGCAACCGTCGGGTGGACATCGTCCAGGACTTTTGAATACTTCAAGACCATGGAGGGGGGACGCAAGATTTACGTTTTGGCTGGGAATAGATGAATGGTAAAGAAAAAAAAATCATCTATTGTATAATTGGGTCAAAGAGAGCTTAAAATAGCTGTAACCCCGTATTTTTCTCTTTAACTCTGAGACATGCCCAATAATGTAAACAGTAAAGTTGATGGAGGAATTCAGTCGAGTGCAACTCTGAAGTCCCGGAAGAAAAGACCAATAAAATGCTATAAATGTTGACTACTTGTAATGCGCCATATTTCTTTTTGGAAAGTTGTCTACAATGAAGGGAATAATCTGACCTCCAAAGGTTTCTATTTACCTAGAAACTACATCTTCCGGGAAATGTCAATGGAAACAAATACAGGAGAAGCTGAACTTTGAATTCAATAAACGCTGTTTGGGCCATAGCCCATTGCAAAGAATAATTTTTTAAAAAAATATATATAATACTAATAAAATTAATGAAACTAAAAATACTTGTTAGCGTTTGATAAGCGCTGTAAGCGAGTGGCATGTTTAAAGACATACGGGCCAATGAAACACACCTTGTATGTACGGAGCTATTGTTCTTCAATCAGTTATTCACTAATCTACTTACCAAGAGTAGACTCTGTAAAGTTAGACACAAGGAAGTCGATACGTTGAAATATCTCCGTCAGAAGTTCAGTTTCATCATTCATTGCAAGGATTGGAATACTAGGTCCATTGAACAGTCGTTTCAGAGTTTTGAAACCACCCCAAGAGCCACTTCATGAACCACTTCATGAACCACTGCATGAACTACTTCATGAACCACTCCACGAACAGCTTTATTAGATTTTTATTGGTATTTTAACGTTGACAAATTAAATTTACTTCTAAATTCCAGGTTGTTATTTTTTGGCCAACGAGACGCCTGTAAGAAGAGGTTGGTGCATTTTGTATTACTAAGAGATCTGTTTAGAATGTCATCTTGTATCTATGTATAAGCGTTACAGTGATTTTTAGTTTATATAAAAATAATTTATTGTATGACTGAACCAGCATGCAGCTGCTATCCAAACTCCTATTATTGTATGACTGAACCAGCATGCAGCCGCTATCCAAACTCCTATTATTGTATGACTGAACCAGCATGCAGCCGCTATCCAAACTCCTATTATTGTATGACTGAACCAGCATGCAGCGGCTATCCAAACTCCTATTATTGTATGACTGAACCAGCATGCAGCCGCTACTCAAACTCCTATTATTGTATGACTGAACCAGCATGCAGCCACTATCCAAACTCCTATTATTGTATGATTGAACCAGCATGCAGCCACTATCCAAACTCCTATTATTGTATGACTGAACCAGCATGCAGCCGCTACCCAAACTCCTATTATTGTATGACTGAACCAGCATGCAGCCGCTACCCAAACTCCTATTATTGTATGACTGAACCAGCATGCAGCCACTATCCAAACTCCTATTATTGTATGATTGAACCAGCATGCAGCCACTATCCAAACTCCTATTATTGTATGACTGAACCAGCATGCAGCCACTATCCAAACTCCTATTATTGTATGATTGAACCAGCATGCAGCCGCTACCCAAACTCCTATTATTGTATGATTGAACCAGCATGCAGCCACTATCCAAACTCCTATTATTGTATGACTGAACCAGCATGCAGCCACTATCCAAACTCCTATTATTGTATGATTGAACCAGCATGCAGCTGCTATTCAACGTCCTTTTGGCACAAGCTAAAAATCCCCGTCTTGTCTTTGAGCTTCAAGCAATAATTATCCACCCCTCCCTGCACTGGAGAAAAAAGGCAATGATATTTGTTTGTTATTAGTGTAACCACATTTTTTCTGTGCTAAGTTAAAAAAATATGAATTTCAGGATGAGTTAAAAAAACGGATATCAAGTATCTGATGTCTCGTTGCCGATTGAGTCACGTGGAAAACGGGTGTTGAACGCACCATTCACTCAGTGGCGTAGCTAGAGTTGGTGCCAAAAAGGGGGGGGGGTAATATTGTTGCAGGCCCTCAACAACTAAAAAATTCTACAGTTGGCTGAAAATTGCCATCCTTAAATGTAAAGATTTCATAAATATAAAGGGCTCTCCGGTGCTGACCGCTCCCTCCAACCCCCTTTTCCTACGCCAGTGCACAGGCTGGAAGCCTTTGTCATTCAGCCGATGAAAAAAGCACATCACCTGTTAGCTTAAACCTACCGCGTAGTGTAAATTGTGTACATAAAGTGGGACAATGTTAACTGGTGTCATGCGCTTGTTTCACTTTATGTGTGCCACTTAGAATGTTCTCACTCATCTTGTCAGCACCGTCAGCACTGTCAGCATTGTCAGCATGTCATCGATTTTGGCGTAAACTCAGATATTCCTGAACAGTCAGAGATTGAAATACATACGTATAAGCCTACTGTATACTGTCGACCTATTGTATAATAGACACATTTATATATTGGTGTAACCTGGGAAAAACATTATTGCCTAATAATAATAATAACTAATTTGAAATACCAACAACAATGCAATTATTCGGACGATGAGCACATTTAACAACTTACAAATCTCAATACATAATAATATACCAGCTAGGAAACAAAAAAATCATCTTTTTAGTAAATAACAAGTTGTGTAAAGAGAAAACTGGCTATTTAACATTCAACTAACCAATCAATTTAGCCTAAATTTTTATTATTTCAGTTTGGAGGCAAGCTGTTTCTGGTAGCATCTTTTCCTACTTACATTTTTTTTCTCTCTATTTCTTTATTTTAGAAACACTTCCTTTTCCGGTGCGACAATCTCCTCTCTAGAAGTCCACAAAATTTGAAAGTTCCCACTACAGAAATGTGAGATTTGCATTCTAAATGTATGATCTAGTCTTAAAAAAATGTTGCGAAACAATAAATAAAGATCAAAGGTCAAATGTATACTGTAAGATATGCGTTATTTAAAGTATTTATAAGTAGCTTTGCAACAAGGGTATGCTCGTTGTTTAAAACATTTACGATTAAGGGGCACAATCTTGGAAGGAGGAAAATTGGATCGCTATAAAAAAAAAAAATTTTTTTTAACCAAAGTAAATAAATTAATTCTTTTAAGATTATCTTGAACATACTATCTAGACTGACAGAGATATCGATTCACTTATGGGACGAAGCAGAGGACTCTATAAACCGGAACATCGTCTTCTTCTGTCCGTTTCTACCGGTGAGTCGTCAAACGGAACTATAGTTGACGGAGGTATACTTGACGGAAGTATACTTGACGGATTGCCGCAGGGTACGTGGCCTGCTGGATGTTCACATTGTGGAATTAAAGGATGTCTTCAACACAATCAATTCACCGGCGGCATGGTCTTCCACCGTCAATCCACCGAAGACGTGGTCTTCCACTGTCAATGCACCGGTGACATGGTCTTCCATTGTCAATCCACCGGCCCAGAAACGGGACTTAGCTGGCAAAAATTTAGATATTTCATTGCAACAATTGCCAATAGACCATCCACCTGCTACTCACAAACAAGAACTCCTGCTGCAGTTAAGTCTAAAGTATTCTAAAGACAACACCATAAAACATAATATTCCAAATGTAACAGGCTTTGGAGGTGGTCTTGCAATGTTCACTTCTGTGGGTTTTGGCCAAGACTTAGATCTGATTCATTCCTGAAACCAGAGCAGTTCAGCAGCCCAAGCAACCGAGCTAATCCTTCGCGTCCTGCCCGCCTGGGGGCCCCAAGGGCGGAAATTAAAACTTTTCATACATTTATTTCGAAGCTTAGCGGGGCCTAAAATTTGGATTTCCTCGGGGCCCCCCAAAAAAATACGCTGCTCGACCCTGGATGCAACGCATCTCTGTATGAAGTCTTAGTGGACTATGTGAGTGAATTTGATAGCCCACACTCACTTGGGACGATTCTCAAACAATAAGACCTACCCAAAGGATATTATGAAACTGTCACATCTGTATGAACCACTTAATCGCTCAAGTTGGAGATTGTAGTCAAGCAGAGCTGCAATGCTCAGGAATTGATTGGCCAATGAAAGACACCACACACGATGTCATTGAATGCAATGGACATTAGCACAGAAGCATTAGGTCAAGGCTGATGACCAGGGCCGGATTTATAGGCAGGCCGACTAGGCCGTGGCCTAGGGGCCCCACGAAATAAGGGGCCTCAAAATTGGGAGTAGTATATAAAAAATTGTTGTACATCAATCGAATTGCAATGAAATTATTATTGAAATAAAATCTTGAATTACATAAAAGTAGTAATATATTTTTGAATTTAAAAAAAAATTAGCAATATTTTTTATTTTTTCAAAATGGGGCCTCAAATTGTTCTTGGCCTAGGGCCCCTAAAATTGTAAATCCGGCCCTACTGATGACCAAGGATTGCTGTCCAGCAAGTACAAAGACATTCAGGCAAACACCAAGCGACCGTCTGAGCTTGACGCTACGGTCTGCTTATAAAGACAAACCAAATTTATCGGCCAGTGTAACGATGCACATAAAAACCACAAAAAAAAGCCAAAAACCAAAAAAAAAAAGCAATCCTTATTGTAACTAGTGACGTATTTGGCTGATAAACTTTTGGAGGTCGCAATGGATCGCTAATGTAACAAGGGAATCCTCGAAAGGATCCTCGAAGCTGAACAGGCATTTAGAATGTTGAATGAAGTCGAACAGGCATTTAGAATGCTGAATGAAGTTCAAACAGGCGTTTAGAATGTTGAATGAAGTCGAACAGGCATTTAGAATGTTGAATGAAGTTCAAACAGGCATTTAGAATGTTGAATGATGTCGAACAGGCATTTAGAATATTGAATGAAGTCGAACAGGCATTTAGAATGTTGAATGAAGTTCAAACAGGCATTTAGAATGTTGAATGAAGTCAAACGGGCATTTAGAATGTTGAATGAAGTCGAACAGACATTTAGAATATTGAATGAAGTCAAACAGGCATTTAGAATGTTGAATGAAGTCGAACAGGCATTTAGAATGTTGAATGAAGTTCAAACAGGCATTTAGAATATTGAATGAAGTCGAACAGGCATTTAGAATGTTGAATGAAGTCAAACAGGCATTTAGAATGTTGAATGAAGTCGAACAGGCATTTAGAATGTTGAATGAAGTTCAAACAGGCATTTAGAATATTGAATGAAGTCGAACAGGCTTTAAGAATGTTGAATGAAGTCGAACAGGCATTTAGAATGTTGAATGAAGTCGAACATGCGTTTAGAATGTTGAATGAAAGTTGTATGAAACCTAAATTGAGTAATTAGTTTTAATTTATTTATTACAGCTATAGAAGACGAAACACATTACGCAATGACAAAAGCCAGTGTCTCTTCAATGAATTTGAACTTTGTTTTTAATTAAGACAAATGTTTATAAAGGAACATACCATAAATATTATAACTTATAGTAGATAATATTCTATAGGCGTAAAGCCACTACACCGTGATAGGAAGGCAAGTACATTAGCGATTCGTGGGTTTTCTGAGCGGGTGCTATACTCAGAAGAAGCATGGAACCAGGTGCTCACGTATGAAGTGTATCCGCCACTGAAGACGTGGGTGGAACTATGATTTGTCCAGGCGAGAAGTGTTATATATATATATATATATATATATATATATATATATATATATATATATATATATATATATATTAGCAAAGTTGAGTACATAAGAAGCTTTCAGAGCAGTCAGGGAAATCGACATCCAGGTCCATATTCCTTTTGTAAAAGAAGACACATCTCTGAATGGGCTTACAGGAGCAGCGCATCGTGAGTCTCCGCGCAGGGTCGTGAGTCCCCGCGCAGGGTCGTGAGTCCCCGCGCAGGGTCGTGAGTCCCCGCGCAAGGTCGCACCGCGGTGCGTCCATCTGTTGACTTGTGATACGAAAGTTGCGTCTCGGTGAGTTACCGACTGAACACAAACAACACTTTAACAAAACTCGCCGTCTCGTTTTCACACCCCAACCACTTTCCCTGGACCACTTAGATCTCCAGATCCAGTCGTTTCCCACTGTCCAGAGATGCGTGTCTTCCAACGTACACAATCTCAGGATCACAAATATCAAAAAAAGATTTTTCTTTAAAACCTCCTTCATAAATACCGACATCTCACCAGTTGTGACAAACAACATGGTATTACTACAGTAAATAAATAAATAAATATATATATATATATTTATACATATATGTATTTATGTGATTTGTCAAACATGTTTATATATATATATAAACCTTCAAGTGACCTACATTAACCACTTTTGAATCAGCCCCTGTACATGCAAGTATACAAAAAAAATTGTCCCCTGCTTTTACACAGGGGTCTACACTCCCTTATCAGTAGCGCCTCCTGCTGTCCGTGCGCCTAATGTTGAGAACCGTCTAGAAAATACAAATCTTCAGACGTAAACACGAAAGTAACACACTTTTTAATAGGAGTCAAACTGTTATGAAATAAAATACCCACATATAAGATGTTAATTTTTTATCATTGCCACGAACTGTTAGAAAGCCACCTAATATTGGAGTGGCGTGCAGCTCAGTAAGCACACCAGGACGCTGGCCAACACTGCGAACCAGGGCACCACGGTTGTCATGCCGGCGCCAGAAATCTCACAGATTGCGCCGCTAAGACGGTCCGTCTCATCCGGACTACATCCGGGGCTGAAAAAAAACGGAGGGGACAACAATTACGTGAAACCCGGGATTATCTTGTATTAACATAAAGCCTAATCATCAATTGCAGGCCTGCACAACATAAGGCCCGTGGGCCGCATGCGGCACGCGAGCACCCCCTTTGCGACCCGCGAAGTAACGAAATATTCTTTATTATTAAAAAAAATTTCTTCATGGCTTTCCCCGTGCCCTATTATCTTTCAGCCCGCACTAGTTTTTTTAATACGTATTATGGCCCGCACAAGTTTTTCATAAAGTATTACTGTCCGCCTTACATTTTGAGCTGTGCAGGCTTGATCTATCGGATTATTCAAGGTACTATGAGCGGTCAACATCATCAAAATAAAACACAGTCATGTAAAAAGGAAAATGCCGTAGAATAGGATGGTTACGTAGAGAGTTTATGTAGAGAGTTTGTGTAGAGAGTTTATGTAGAGAGTTTATGTAGAGAGTTTGTGTAGAGAGTTTACTTATTGTGTCTAGATATAATATGGCAGCTTGCTTCTGTTTCTTAAACATACTATTGTAATATACTTACTTTAGCATAAACTATAACATTGTAATATATTAACTTTACCCTAAACTATAAATTTGTAATTTACTTACTAAGCCCTAAACGATAACATTGTAATATACTGACTCAGCCCTAATGATAACATAGTAATAAACTTACTTTACCTTAAGCTATAACCTTGTAATATGTAAATGTTCACAACTTTAACAATGTAATGTACTCACTCGTCCTCCCCCTTGTTCTCCGTGAGGCACGTCGTCACGTTGTGAGAGCGAACAATCTCGCAGGTGTACCTCAGGTACTCGCTCACCTGGTGAACGTCTGGGATCCTCGTGTTCCCCACGACCAGGTCGAAGCAGCCGGCGCTCAGCCTCATGGCGCAGTGATGTGACGTCATGTTCAGCACGGCCACGACGGCCTCATTAAGTTTGACCATCTTGCAGGACTCGGACCTCACAAACTGGCTGTCCGACTCACTGCAGTTAAGGCTGGAACGTAAAAAACGAAGAAAAAAACAAAATAAAGTTATTGAATAACATTTACTTAATTTAGGACAACCTTGGACTCACGACCAGTGGCGTAGCTAGGGTTAATGACGCCTGGGGTGGGCCAATATGCCCCCCCCCCTCACATCACGATATTTAACCCAACTGCAGACATATTATTATTTATTTCTTTTGGTTCATGGTCCAAGTCTCAGGGAATGGAATACAAACTACGTCGAATCCATTGTAAGTGTAATACTTAATATAACGGTAAATAGCTTGCCACGTCCTTTGTCAACCTGGCATAAAGCTTAAGGTCGCCAGATTTTGTTCTCCAAAATTACAACCTGGACAGTTGACATTTTAAAAAGCAAAAACAGTAACAAAAACAAAACAAAAAAACGTTTATCGCCATTAGTGCCCAAAATAAACAATTATTTATTTGTTGTTCCGCAGATAAGACTTCTGTCTGTGATGTGTCTTGTTACACAGATAACACTTCCATCTTTGAGATGTGTTGTTACACAGATAACACTTCCGTCTTTGAGGTGTGTTGTTACACAGATAGCACTTCCGTCATTGAGGTGTGTTGTTACACAGATAACACATCTGTCTGTGGGGTGTGTTGATACACAGATAACACATCTGTCTGTTGGGTGTGTTGTTACAAAGATAATACTTCCGTCGGGGGGGGGGGGGGGTGTTTTGTTACACAGATAACACTTTCCGTATGTGATGCGTTCTTTTGAAAAAAAAATATTTTTCTGATGCCAGTTTGGACGGATCACATGTTTTTATTTAGTTTTGGTCTATATTTATAACTGTATTTTTTTATATAATCCATATTATTGATAAATTAATCATTTTTTTTTATTTTATCGTCTCTAACTGTACTGGTTTCAACTCACGACTGACCCGGACAAATTTCCACAAAAAAACAAAACAGTGCTGCATTGGTATGAACAGTACAAATGCTCACATTAACAAAGTTTCATCTTGGTTCCGCTTAAAACATTTACTGCACCACCCAGTAATGGTCAGCCATTGAAACTCGGCCGTTGAATGCATTGATATGTAGAGTTATTACTTTTCAACAGGGAAAAGCATATTATAAGGTTTCAGATACTTCTTTCAGAAACAAGGGACGTCTATCAGTTTAAATTTATTTGTAAAGTGATTTTAGCCTTGTATAAATGCGAAGAGATTGGCCCGCGTTTTTTACCATGGCCGCCAACTTGATTGCCGTGACCCATAAAATTAAGACTAAGAAGTTTAAAAATAATGGAAAAAAAATTCCTAAATGTATTCCTAAACCTAACCTGAATCCTAAATCTATCCCTAAACCTAACCTGAACCCTTAATGTAACCCCAACGAAGTCGCGGGCCTATCTCTTCGCAATAGCCTAGCTTTGTATATCGATCACTATTTATGAAGCTTGTGTTCCGTTTTCTCGCTCCATATAAAATATATTATTGTTATCTTGATTGGATAGCCGTACAGAAACAGCAGCCCCTGTCCATGGTCTACACGTTATGCCCCTGGGTGCATCCTTTCGCTTGCTGGCACACGCATTCAACAATGGCAACTGTGAAACTACCTTTGTAAACATACCCGAGACACTCTTTCTGATCGTTTATAAAAGCACACGACAGGTAGTCCAGTGCGTCGCCGAGACACTCGGACACCTTTTCCAGACACCCTTGCTCCACGGCGTGGACGTGGCGTGCTGCAGGCGATAGTGAGATGATGAGCACCAGGCACCATGCTGACCTCGCCATCAAGATCTGTAGCCTGTGCATTGCGTCTGTAAAATTTTAATCCGAGATATTATTCAAACATGAAAATAACCGCGCTGTTAATATTTCTTCTTTACAACGTTAAAAATAAATTACTTTGTACATATTTCTTAATGTATTTTATTCAAGCTGGAGTTTTGTTATTAAAATACTGTTATGCAGTTTTTTTTTGTTTTTTTTTGGTGTTTTTTTTAATCTGTAGGCCAGTGCTACTATTCTTATATTTTTTACACGTAGTTAGGTAAAAGGGTCGTGTTTTCGATACAGTTTTTATTGTCTCGTGCTCACTAGAAAATATATTTTTTTTAAAAATTATGACAATGAAACATATTTAAGTTTTGTCTTTATTCAATACGATTCCTTTGGTTACACAGAGAGCAAATCTACACTTCTGTAGTCTTTCTTTGCGTAATCCATTTTAAGATGTTTTAAAATAGTTTCTTCTTGTTTAGTCATAGAAAGTGTATTTTCAAAAGTTATTATTATTTTTTTAAATGTTTTATTTCGGGCTTGTTTACAGCCACAGTTAATATTTCGGCGGGCCGGCCTTAGGCCACTGCAACCTATGCGGCCGCATTGTGCCCCTCACTTTCATAAGCCCCGCCCCGAATTTAATTTCTAATACAAAAATTTTAATTTTCACTTATTATCCTTATTCCTACCCAGACTGGGCCCCGCGCAATCCGTTTCGCATAGAGCCCCGCAATTGTTAGGGTCGGCCCTGTTTCGGTGTCTGTTTTTACCACACAAAAAAAATGAAGTTTTATTTGCAGGGCATAAAATTTAAATCCAACCCATGAATACAAAATGTAAAAAAAAAATTCAAGAAATATTTTAACATATTTTGTTAAAGAAAATCATTTAGAGTTGCGTGACCTACATCACACCAACAGATTACCAGGTGGCCACTTCAAGGAAATGGGTGGGGAAAAAAATTAAAAGGCTTACACGAGCAACATAAGGCCCCTTTTTTGGTATGAAATAATCACTACTTCAAAAGGAAAATCTGCAAGCCGCAAAACTCAGATCACTAGAAATATCACAGAGAAATCATAATCTCTAACCACGGGTCATGCACAAGAAAGTTAAAGGAAAAACAAAGCCATCCTTGGTGAATAAACAGTTTAATGTACACAAGAGGAGCGTCGTATTACTACACAGGAGAAGCGTTCTACTAATACATAAGAGAAACGTCCTACTAATACAAAAGACAAACGTCCTACTAATACACAAGAGAACTGTCCTACTAATACACAAGACAAATGTCCTACTAATACACAAGACAACCGTCCTACTAATACACAAGAGAAGCGTCTTACTAATATACAATAATGAAGAAAGTGAAATAAAATCTTTGACCTTAATCATGAAATAAGATCTTGGTTCTTAATCATGAAATAAGATCTTAATCCCTTATCATGAAATAAGATCTTAGACCCTAGTCATGAAATGAATGGAATATAAAATAACTACCTTACAAATTGGAACTTGAGTTTGCATGAACAGACTATCAACTGCTGTGTCTCCTGTCTCTCGCTTGGTGGGCGTCCGCCCCCCCCCCCCACACAATCACGTCATTATGGTCAACAAATTCAACAGCACGTTTCATCAGGCACAGCAAGGTGGCCTCAAGTTTGATACCGCCAACATAGGGGACATATGTCACCTGTGATGTTGACATGCCGATATGGACAGCTCGTGGAGCATTTTACAAATCATGTTAGGCGTTATTTTTCCTCTTGTCGTCTTATAGTTGGTAGAAGGTTACTTTAATTGAAATAATAGAATACCACTCTTTCGATCAGTGTTTCTCAACCTAATGCCGCGACCCATTAACACAGCTCCTCGATATTGTGGCGACCACCAACCATAAAATTATTTTTGTTGCTACTTCAAAAATATGGTCTTAGGCGACCTCTGTGTAAGGGTCTTTCGACCCCCAGAGGTGTCGTGACGCACACGTTGAGAACCGCTGCTTTATATGCACTCTGAAGGGTTGTTAAATAATTGCCACTGTTGTTAAATATACATCATATTGAGACAAAACAGCTACCCGTTGGATTCTCTCTTAACTAGTAACCTTAACTCTCATTTTTTTGTTCTGGCAGATTTTTCGCACTTGTACATTATTTAAATAAAAATTAATGTCCATGCTTATTAGCCGTTTTATGAAATACGGGCAATTGTTAAGGAGGCAAATAATCCATGGGCGTGTCTTATTGATAAAGAGAAACTTCTTGACCACTGGTCACGTTTTCATTTTACTTCTTTCAATTGTTTGATAGTAAACGTGATAGGTAGGATTTACATGTAACCGCAATATGGGGGTGGGGGTGGGGGGGGGATTTTAACGTAATGCTAATAGGGAGGGTTTGAAATGTAATTGCAATAGGTAGGAATTAAATGCAATAGTAATAGTTGGGTTTTAATGTAATAGTAATAGGTGGGTTTTAATGTAATATTAATAGTTGGGTTTTAATGTAATATTAATAGTTGAGATCTACATGTAATAGTAATAGTTGGGTTTAAAACTTAACAGAAATAGGGGGTGATCTAAATGTACTGTTGTAAAATTTAATTTACATTAATGTTATGTGTTTGTTTTTCTGCTTTTACCGCAAGAAATATTTAGCCGAAGAGTTAAGATTTATATTTTGTCTCATAAATTGTTCCTGTCCCATGAATTTAGCCCCCCCCCCCCCCCCCCCCCCCCGTATGTTGGGACAAACTGTTCTAACAAGGATTCATTCCCAGACACGCCTGTCATAGATGAATTATTTACGGTCGTTACAGTCGGCTCATTCTACGTCCTCTTCAAGTGTTGACGTTCGCTTAAGTGGTACGGGCCGACTCTCTGACACACAACTCGACTTGAAAGCGGCCCGTTCTTTTGTTCATCTGGTCACGCACCCCCACTAATGTTGTTCATCAAAGAGCGCCGCCTTTAAGACAAAGGATGGCACTTGACGAGCTACCATACTGTATTGATACAGAATCCAACCAGGAATTGTATGGTCTATATCAAGATCACACGCCAGTAGTATAAAAAAAGGTATGCTATACGCTGGGTAGGACATTTAGAAAGAATGCCAAATGACAGATGATTGAAGAGGGTGCATCACCAAAACCTCAGAGGAAAACGGCAGGGTGATGGATGGATGATGTGTAAAAAGATCTCCATCAGCTGGGAATCCAAGCAAGGTAAAGAAGAGCATTAGTTAGGTCTGAGTGGAAGGACGTAGTGAGGCAGGCCAAAGCCCTACACGGGCTGTAGAGCCACAGGGATGGATGGATGGAAAGAACGCGACCCGTAAGACTTAACGACGATACTCGATGAGCTGCCAAACTGGAGTGATGCAGAATCCTCTTGGCGATTACTGATTAAAACGGGGAGTTCGAATTGAGGATGTTTAACGGTTTGATCAATTTAGTCATCTGAAAATATTCGTGGACAAATCTAAAAATAATTGTGTAACCTCTTAGTCATTTTTAGATGAGAATGCACAAACAAAAGACCCATGCTAGACTCAACAGTTAACGTGTTTATCTACATTGTCCACTGAAGTTAACGTGTTGATCTGCATTGTCCACTGAGCTTGCATGCAAAAGAGTAAAGACGCTCCATGGGATGAGCTGATGCATGGAATTCATCCTGCCAAGTGTCGGACACGTTCAATCTCCAGAAGTGGTACCCCTCTACACGACCCTTACGAACTGCATATGCATGCGCCAGTTTCCTCCGTAAGGTACCTCGGTGTTACGATTCGAGAGAAGTTTCCTGGGACGAGCACATTAACAATGTATGAAACTAGGCAAAGAAAACCCCAGGGTTCTTAAGGCGAAATCTAAAGGTCGGAAACTCAAGTGTGAAGGAAAACACCTATAAAGCATTTGTCCGGCCGCCCTTATATTACGCAGCTTCAGTATGGGACACATTCACCCAGAAGAGCAACGACAGTTTGGAGGCCGTCCAGCGACGAGCAGCCCGCTTTGTCCCGAACCACTGTAGGAACTCCTGCATTAAACAGAAACTCGTCCCTCTCTCTCCTATAAGGCCATGACAGACTGTTCCAGACTATCAGGTAAAAAAGGAACAGTTGAAGCGACAACACTTGACACATTTGCGTCCATTGCCTTTCAATCCCCAGTTCATAATACCATCGCTGAGTAGCCCTTCCCCGAGTATCCTCTTCAAAACCATGCACAGAAACATCGCGAACACCCTCTACAGACATGGGAACCACAATCATCAATACAGTGATCGCTGGCCCTAAAAATATAGAAGAAGAAGGAGATAATTGCAACTTTTAATAGCTATGAATAGCAGTCAAAACTTTTAGAGCTTTTTGCAGTAAACTCTTTATTTATTTTTAAAAATTCGAAACGAACCCCTTGTTACAAGCTGATATCGTCAGTTCACATGATCAAATTTCGCGTCAAATTGTTGTATGAACGCACTATTTTGTGCGTGGTTTCTTTTTATGGGGAATTTAATCAAATACTAATGTGAAAGTTGTGACAAGGCTTCATACACGAATTGCATCAAATGCTCAAAGGAAAATTTGATAGTGTGAACCGCCCCTTAGATTGATTTTGTTTCTAAATATTTTCGAAATGGATTCGAATTTTGACTTTGTCACCTATTAAAGAATACAATATTAAATTTTGAAAAAAAAAAAAAAAAAAAAAAAAATTAAGCGGAATTGTGATCTTGAGATAGTTTCCTTTTTCAAATCCTTTGTATTAACTTTGCCTTTGTTCGTGTGTTTAGGGCAAAATCGTCGGACAGCTAATTAACCCACTTCCCGTTATCCTATCCAAGTGAAACTGGGCACATAGACTCGTTGCCGAGGACAACGCATTCATTCTATCAAATTTTCAGCCCACCCCCCTCCCCAAACCACAAAAATTCAGTTAATCCTGTTTTTCAACGAGAAGATGAATGACATATGATTTGTTCCATGAGCAGGCTAAGTGTTTTGGTGTGGAGATTAATTGCATAGCTGTTGTTATGTGATTTGTATTTAATTTGTGACGTCATCGGGTATGCAGTAAAAATAAGATGTATTTTTGAAGGGGGATAATGAAGAAAATGCGAAACGTCTCCCTGCCAGAAGTTGACCCATTTACAGAGCCGCTTCTCAATAAATGATACAGTTACATAACAGCAAACAAAAATTTATGTAAAGGATTTATACGGAGAAAAAAAAAACGTTGTTTGTATGGGTAGTTTAATTAATCGGTGTCTTAAAGTTTTGGGTTACAATTTAAATTTGAGAATAAAATATGTTTTAAATTATAATACTCTGAAAAATCTAGATTTAATATGTTTTAATTCCCCCAAATTTACCCTATTTAAAAAGCCTATTTTACCAATATATCGCATTCAAATGTAAGGAAGAAAAATATTGGGTAACATGCTTCCCTAAAGAAAAGGTCGCGTGACTTGAAATGTTTGAGAACCGGTGTACCAGAGCTTCTGGGCTTAATGAATTCAGTTTCAGGGCGGTTAACTAGATTTTACAGGTCCTAACTTATAGCGTGAAAATTGTGACATATCTGTAGTCTTTCTTTCTCAACTGTAAAAAAAATAATTCGATCGTCATTTTCTCCTTTTTAAAAAAAAAAACATGTTAAATATATATTTATTTCCTTATCTTAAACTGTATTCCCATTTTTTTTTTGCATCATTTTATTTTTAACTGCTATGTGATGCCATACTACTAAAAATAGTAAGCCCAAATCAACAGTGTATTTTGTTATTGTGATTTGTTCACTTTAGACTGAATATTTTAACCTTAAGCTTACTGTAATACACATTACATATCGAATATATATACACATATAAAGGTGAAGGTACTTTGTATTGTCTCAGTATTCCTTTTGCTATGTGGATGATTATGATGATATTATGATATCAAATCTCTCCGAACTAAACTCTCAATACTGAGTTATTTATTGAGTTTATTGAGTATTATTTTATTAGTCTATTAATTAGTCAATGAAATGGGTCATTGTTGGATCAATTATTCATCTATAACACAAATTAATTTAACATCTAGGAATCACTATTTACTTTTTAATGCAGACTCAATGTCTTTAACCGCACAGAATACGATGAAAACATAAGGTGTGACTGTGATACTAGGGATATCGAAGGTCTCACGCGCATGCAGTCTGCGCCGCATAACGAAAAATAACGCAAAACTTGTTTTGTCCCTTGATTTATATATTATATAATTATAATATGTAGTATAGAGCACGTTATTACTGGTATTTATAAATTATAATTAATGGAATAATAACACAATGAAAGAATTTGCTACTAATACTAATATTAAAAATATACTATTATCAAATATATATGCATTAGAAATCTGTTAACATTTATATCAACAAATATTTAATATATTTTTAATTAAATACATTTAATAAGCAAAAAAGAAATACATTTTAACAAACACATCACTTGAATAATATTAAAAAGAAACAAAAAATTGTATAGATTCAGAATTATGATTAGTTGTTAATGTCAGTTAGGCTTCTTTTGGGTGCAAGAGAAGATTTTAATTTTCTGTTGCAAAACTTGGAATTCCTTCCATATCCAATAAGGGGGAACGTTTAGATGCAGATGGCAGTGACAAAGTTTATGAAGGAGAGATTTATGGGCTTCATCAACAAGACAAAGTAGTCACTGTAGGGCATTCTACCCGGAAAATGACAGGCAGAAGATCCCCATTACCTTTTAAAATTTAATGACATACCCCGGTACGGGTATGCTTGTAATAGTTTTATGGGTGATATTAGTAGTTTTTATTTATACATCTCATGCATTCAATTATTTTTAAAAAGACTTCTACTTACCTTTAATAAATATAAGAATTGATTTAAAATTTAACTGAAGAATATAATTCATTAAATTATAAATAAACTTGTAATTTATTTTTTTCCCTTTAAAATATCATGATTTTTCCAATTTTTCTATTTGTGCTTTTTCTAACAAACGCTCAAATAAAATTTTCCAAAATACAAAGACTTATTTTGATGTAAAGGTTTTCTTGTCCGTTGTGTTGTATATTGCATTGAGAATGTCTCCAGAAAATCTGGTGGCATTATCTTTTAAAATAAAAAAGTTGTGGACAAAATAAGGCAGAAATATGGAATGTTGGTCACTACTTTTTTTCGTTAAATACAAAGATAAATAAAGGGGGCTAAAAAATTCACCCAAAAAATCATAACTTCATTTCTATAAAAGATAGAAAGATGAAATTGGTGTTTTTGCAAAGCTTATAGCTAGCCCTTTAAAATGATGTATGATTTGTGGCAATTGGACAATATTTAAAAATTTTGTCAAAGTACCTAGTGATACATAAACAAAATATATTATAAATTAGGCTGGTACTTCGGTAAGATCCGGGAAGTGCCGAAAACCGGGTATCGTGATTGGTCGTCAAAATGGCGACCTCCACATTTTAATTTGCTGAAGTAAGATTTGTTAATAAATTCTACTTCCACCCTCAACTTAAAGCAGACATGTTTGTTGTTTGTTTTACACTTTTCTTTTAGAAAAAATTTGATGGTTTGACTTTGAAAATTAATGTTAAATAATAGCTAATTTGACTCATTCATAATTTTTGTGTGAAAAATGTAAAGTTAAAAAAAGAAAATACAAATTTTAGATGTAGCCAATGTAGGCATAAATAACAACATATCCAAAATTCGTGAGGTTAGGACTTGTGCAAGGGTGAGATATTTTTGTTCAATATTTTTGTCACATGTGTCCCAAAATTACCTACTATCCATACGGTTTGTTTCTATGGTAAATAAACTTGATTTACTCTACAAATTCAGCCTATTACCCCATAATAACTCATTTAAAAACAAAAACAACTAAGTTAATAACTCAAATACATATTTTTAATGTAGTTTGATGCTTTTATGAGGCGTATTAGGTTAAATAAACCTTATTATTACAATTAATAGATATTTATTAGTTTTATATGCTGGTATAGCAATATATATATAATGTATATATATATGCATATATATATAGGCCTATACTTATAATAGTAGTACTAATGTAGGCCTATTAAGTAGTATTATTGGCCTACTAGCCCCACCCCAATAATTATTTGTAGGACCAATTATTCATAATTTTTAATGATATTTAAATGAATATTATGATGTTTCTGAAGGAATAAATTGAGTAAACATTAAAAAAAATATTCACTTACCTTTTATATTGAAATATCCTATATTTAATCACATATCACAATATTCCAAAAGAGAATTATTATATACACTGCAGTATTTTCAAAGACAAAACACACTTTCAACCACAATAATCCAAGAATTACTTAATAAGTTAATAAGGAAACGTGATTAAAACTTGTACTTACCTCAAGAAATGACTATATCTTAATTTTATTTTCTATTAACAACAAACCAAAGTTGATTGTATCAATGCATGTCGATTGTTAAAACATGATTAATAACTTAAAATAAATGACATACTAATTTTTTTGTCATACCCAGACATTCATATGATAAGTGACTAATACACATATATAGAAAATGGTAAAACAAAAAGTGTAATCTTCCATTTTAACTAATTCAAACAAATAATCACTTATTTATTTGTTTATACTTATAAATGTTAAGCAATTGCGCTGAAAATTTGAAATTAATATCTTAAGAATATTATTATAATTGTTATTTTGGGGAGATTTAAAAAATAAATATTTTAACAAAATTAATTAATTAATTACAAATAAGTGACAGTCAGCATATATTATACAACATTTATAGGAAAATAATAATGATTATTTTTTTAATTTTTGCAGAATATTAACAAAAACAAGCTTATAATTTGTGGCTTTATTTAGAAGTACTCTTATTTAACTATGTTCCCTGTAAATATTATATTTTTGTCTCATTTTATAATAAAGTTATAGGCGTTAAAAAAAAGCAAAATGAGTGTCACACAATGTGGAGGAAATCCCCATAGTAAAAAAGTGGTTTTGAGGTCCCTACTAAAAAATTCATAACTTTTGAACCACTTGAGCTAGAAAGTTGATCTTGGTGTTTTTGTAATCTACTCTCCAGGCTCTATCACAGCTGTATTATTTTTATAATTTTAAAAATGTTTTGAAATTTTCATCAAAGTGCTTAATATTATATGCAAACAGAAAAAAAGAATAAGTGTATTAGTATTAGTCTTGAAAATCAGATTGTGAGCAAAATTATAAGACTAGTCACAAAAAATAAAATTTGAAGTTCACCCCCACCTGTCCAAAACGTCTGCACACGTTTTTTTGGCACCATATTTTATTGGTTAGTGGGAATTTCAGATACCTACTTAAGAATAACTTTGAATAAGAGTGATTTCAGTGATGTAATTTTAAAAAAAAAACAGTGACTTCCAATAGGGCCTGCTGCACTACACCAATCTATAACCACTTAGTTAGTAGTTTTTGTCTATGAAAATTGGTGCACTTGTAGATCGATATATACCTGGGGGCTAAAATAAAAATGAAAAGGGTATAGATTAAATCCAGCTTAATCTAAATGGTGACATATGCCTTATATTAACCAAGGATTTTCTCAAATGTGACTGATTGTAAATCAAAAAGAAATAGATTGAAATATAGACAAATATGTCCTCAAGAGTGAAAGGATGGAAGCAGAACCCAAATATGGATCAAAATAAAAATAATACTTTTTTGAATGCAATACCACTATCATCAAAAATGTAAAAACTTGTATTCACCTGCGCCGATGCCAATTTTCCATACAAATGTTTTAGTAGTCTACCTTGTTTTACCAAGTGCTAAGACTACTGGGATGTGCAATTGTCAAAGAGAATTAGTATTCAATCAGGTTACATATAATAATATTTCATCAAGACCTAATATAACTTTTTCTGTGATTATTCAGATGAGATCAACTAGAGCTTGAAAAAGAGTTTTTGTATACCAAATTTATCATTTTTTTGCTAGGGTTGTATGATAATTTAGTTTATTCATTAATGCAAAAAAATAATGACTGTACTATACAATGTACTAATGTTTTTCCCCATGAATTAATTTAGGATAGCTGTCTTGTCCCAAGTGTTAATTAAGATACATTGATTTAGGATATAAAAAGAAAAATGCCTGATCAAAAACAAATATTTTTCATAGAGCTGTTAAAAATTCAGATGTATTAAGTTATTTCAAGGATCGGTCATAAGTAATTGAAGATAAATCTTATTAACCAAATTTAATTGTTATGGTTATAACTTTACAGTTGTACAAACAGGCATCATTCTGTTCAGCTGCTACAGAATTAATCTGCATCTTTATTCAAAAAAGCCTTTTTACTTGATCAGAGTTTAGTCTCTTTTTACCTTATCATGGGGTGGGGGGGGGGGACCCTGTTACGTTCATTTAAAGAAACATGATGATTTAAAATTTAGTTTTAGCCTACTGATTTTTATTTTAATGCAAATAAAAATCAGTTTAATATCTCATTGTAGATCTAAAAAGATATGAAAAATATCCTAATCTTAGGCTGGAGGCCTATCATACTGTAAAAAATGTTTTCTTATCATTTTAAAATTTAATTTGTTTTTTCAATGTAAGCCAAATGATCCTGTCTACTTTTGCCATCCATAATAATTATTCCATTCTGATATGGCCTAAGTGGCCAGTGACGTGTTTGCCAAAAAACTATATTCTGGTGCTCTGGAGTTCAAATACTTTCAATGTGCTGTAGCCATTGTGGCACATCTAATTTGAATGTGCTGTGGCCATTGTGGCACATCTAATTTGAATGTGCTGTGGCCATTGTGGCACTTCTAATTGGAATGTGATGTGGCCATTGTGGCACTTCTAATTTGAATTTGATGTGGCCATTGTGGCACTTCTAATTTGAATTTGATGTGGCCATTGTGGCACTTCTAATTTGAATTTGATGTGGCCATTGTGGCACTTGTAATTTTTATTTTAGGAATAAAACTGAAGGTATCAACTTTTTTTTGTTTAGTTGCAGATTTCCAGTACTGAGGAATTAAAGATGAAAACATCTATTCTTCTATTGGCTGTGTTTGGCCTTTGCCTTGGCAGTGCATTTGGATTGTCCAAAAATGCATTAATAAAGAAGTAAGGAATATTTAGTGTTGCAACTTGTGACCTTCTCGAGGCATGCAGAACTGTTATTAGTGTTGTTGGAACTACATTAGTTTAGGCTAACTTGTAAAATGTTTAACAAAATTATTTTTGTTTTTAGTTTTGAAAAATACAAATGAATCAACAAAGTTGTTTACATATATATTCAAGAATGATCAGACATTTGGAAAATTAGAATAATTAGCCTCTAGTTTTGCCTTATTTGTAAAGAATTTCTTATATATATATATATATATATATATATATATATATATATATATATATATATATATATATATATATATATATATATATGAAGAGCTGATTTTCAAAATGCTGTATATCCATTTTGGGGGTTTTGAGATTATTCAACTTTTTACAAAAAATTAATAAAGCGTTTAGAGGATTAAATCATTTTTAGACACGAATAAACTAGGAATATAATGTGTTTAGTATATAGAATTTACCATGTCCTAAACGAACCTGGTTTGCTTTACAAAATGGTTAGGTTTTTTCATTTTTTAAGAAATGGTGGATACCGCGTTTTGAAAATAAGCTCTTCATATGTTCTCTCCACTGTAATCTATAACAAAGACAAAATTGTTCTGGAAATCAAAGGAAACAAAATAATCAACAGTAATACATATTTTTTATATTTCATTTCTAAATTAAGAATACAATTATAACCATTTGTAATTAACAGTTTGGTCCATTCATTCAAAAGCAACATTAAAAAATTTAAATCTGAAATGTCTGTTTATGTTTATGTAAATGAGTCACCATGGAATGAGTAGTGCTTTTGTAAGTAAGCACTTAGCTTATCTCCCATGATAAAACATATTTTAATATTCATTATTTGAGATATAAAATCCCCCCCCCCCCCGATCAGATCCAAAGCAGACGTGATGAAAATACTCAGAGAGGTTGAAGGAAGTGTGGATGTCGGCATGAAATCAGGCAGACCGGAGATGTATGAACTTGAGGGTGAGGCAGACCTATATGTCATGTGATACAATGTCATGTCATTGCAATGTCATGTGATACAATGTCAAATACAGTGACACGTGATTACAATGTGCCAATAGATGCTGCATTATTTTTGCATTTCAAGATTTTTATGTGGTATACAACATTTTGTATGTGGTGTACAACATTTTGTATGTGGTGTACAACATTTTGTATGTGGTGTACAACATTTTGTATGTGGTGTACAACATTTTGTATGTGGTGTACAACATTTTGTATGTTATTTTATCTTGTCAGTTAATACAGGATATATTTTCCTTGGGGCCTGTTTGGGTTGATGCATATTTGTAGGCATGCACTTAAAATTTGATGAATTCATTCCTCTACAATTTGAAGAGAGTTTCCACTGCTTTTCAAATTTGAACATTTCACCAACCCACACACTGATTGAGATTGATTGCTCCAACAGAGTGGTCAGTAACCTCTCCGACAGAGTGGTCAGTAACCTTTCTAACAAAGTGGTCAGTAACCTCTCTAACAGAGTGGTCAGACATCTCTCTAACAGAGTATTCAGTAGCCTCTCTAACAGAGTGGTCAGTAACCTCTCTGACAGAGTGGTCAGTAATCTTTCTGACAGAGTGGTCTGTAATCTCTCTAACAGAGTGGTCAGTAACCTCTCTAACAGAGTGGTCAGTAATCTCTCTAACAGAGTGGTCAGTAACCTCTCTAACAGAGTGGTCAGTAATCTCTCTGACAGAGTGGTCAGTAATCTCTCTGACAGAGTGGTCAGTAACCTCTCTGACAGAGTGGTCAGTAATCTCTCTGACAGAGTGGTCAGTAATCTATTTTGAGTGAAGAACCATTTTATAAATTAAATCTGCTAAGAAAATATTTAGGGAGCCGCCAGCAGGGGGCAGACTGGGAGAAGGAATGTGGACACGACATCTGAAGGAAAGAATTTGGTTTTAACCCTTTTAAATTTGTAAACTGTTATACTGCAAAAATTAAATGTTTAAATATGAAGAGAGCAGCATGCTGGTTTGGAACACCAGTTTGCCGACCCCTGTTGTAAGGCATTAATTTTCTCTAGATCAGTGGTTCTCAACCTTCCTTATTCCGCGACCCTTTAATATAGTTCCTCACATTGTGGCGAACCCAACCATAAAATTATTTTTGTTGCTGCTTCATAAATATGTGTTTTCCTATGTTTTTAGGTGACCCCTGTGTAAAGGTCGTTCGACCCCAAAGGGGTCGCGCCCCATAGGTTCAGGACAGCTGCTCTAGATGAATATGTTACACATTAACTTAGAAATTAAGGCACAGTGTTTTTGTTGTCTTCCAAATAGACTGGAGATTGAAGGAGAACTGCTCATGTCAGAACTACACTTGCGGCTGTTGCCTGCACCTTGAGATTCCACAAATCTCCCTCAACGATACAGGTAAGAACTTTTGTATAGTTCCTCTAAACTGATAAAATTCTTTTTAAATGTACTAATTTGTGATGAAGATTAAGTTTATTTCTCATAAGTTGGGCCTATGTATGGAGAGGGGGGGGTGTGGTTAGGAGAGAGTATTGTCAAATATTTCTGGTCCCATGTCAGAGTATTCTGGCTCATACAAATATTTCACCTAGTCTAGGGTTGACGAGCGATAGATCTCAGAGTGTGACAATATCTCTGCTCTGATTGTCGGATGACCATTAGGATATCTCTGCTTCTCTGACTAGTCCAATTAATATACTCTCTTAGTTCAAGGCACTATACACTGAGTCCTTTGGATAATACTCTT
Organism: Omphiscola glabra; assembly: GCA_964017045.1. Lineage (NCBI taxonomy): Eukaryota > Metazoa > Mollusca > Gastropoda > Lymnaeidae > Omphiscola > Omphiscola glabra. The sequence continues at coordinate 22,675,573 of OZ024810.1, read as the reverse complement.
GAGTTTATTAGCATGATCACATATAGCAAGTCATGTAACATCAACTCCAAAATCCTGAGGTACACAGCAAACAGTTCACACTTCGTCTGCCGGACTCAGCAACACACACCCTCGTCCGTGAACATAGTAGTCTCTCTCTCGATCCAACTAGTTATCTCCCCTTTTATATCCTCACAAAACATGTACTCGTGATATGAAAATAGTTCACATTCGCTCACATTCGTTCACAAGTCCCATTTGTCCTCAAAATCACAACACACACACTGCCCTGTTAGCATGACCTCAGACCTGTTTACTTTTACGATTTTGGCGTACAATTTACGATTTTAAGGTGTATACATTATATGTACTGTATGTTTATTTTTTACTATTAAGATAAAGTATCGAACGATTTTGTGATGATATTGTACGATTTTAAGAGTTTGAGGGTAAACAGGTCTGTGACCTTGACAATTATATGAGGGTGTTGGAAGATAGTGTGTAGAAAGGTGAGTCAGTTACTATAAGGGAATAGTTAAGGAATATGGAAATGGTTTGAAGAAGTGAAAAGGGGGGGGGGGGTAGCAGCGCTTAAGTTCTGGTGCTGTGATGGGATGTACCTGGGAAGGGTGTTGGGGACAGATCAAGTTTTTGAGCTGACGATGATATCTCTGAGCATCCGTTGGTTTTCTAGGAGGATTCTACTGGTGTGTGATAAAACAAAAAAAGCCAGTTTAATCCTGTATCCCCACTGCAAAGTCTTAAAAATGTTGTCATCATCACATTTGGTATTCAATCCACAGGCTGTCTTAACTTAACTTACCTCGTGGATGAGTATGGATTTGAATTTTTATTCACTCTGGATGGGAAAATTATCATTGACAAAAAAGTGTCAGGTAGGTCCTCATTTTAGCATGCCCTTATAGTACACCCTTCCATTTAAACCAGTTATCATGCTGAAAAACAAATCGATTTATTTATAATATTATTGAATGATATGGCAAGGCCTATTTAAAAAAAAAAAGATTTTTAAAAAAGTTAAATTTTAAGGGGTGTAGATAATATGGCAAGTTAGAATTGACACAGGTAACTGAGGCAAGAATAAGTTTACAAATGTTTTCATGGTGAGTATTGAAAATATGTAGGGCACATAAACACATCACAGGGGTGTATGTCATGTATCTGAGGAAATCATTTTATCATGTCTTGTAATTGAGGCGGAGTTTTATGGGGTAAATGAATTTGTGACTATTCTTTAACCAGGGTGTCATGACATGACAGTTTTATCATGAATGGGGGTGGGGGTGAGTGTTAAAACTGCCCCAGCCCCCAAAATAATGGTTGACATCATTTATGGATGGCCCCAGATACGTGACATCAATTATGAATGGGCCCAGATATTTGACGTCATTTATTGATGGTCCTTAACTGAAATTCACCATAGTTTACATAATCTTGTTTTTGTATGACACATCACTTAGTAACGGATGCACCTCTTCTATCTGGCTCTTGAGAAATTACTATTGAAAAAAGAATCATTCTGTTATTACTTTAACCTTTTTCCACTTTGTTCTTCTTGTTTCCCCGGCAGTGAAAAACCCTCCTCCCATTTGTGCCGCGATCCCTTACATCCACAACCTGGCCAGCCTCTGCTTTCGTTTCTACAACCTGGACTACAAGGAGAAGCAGTTCTCGGGCTGTGCGGCGCTTGAGGCTGAGCTCGAAGGGATTGTCGTCAAAAAGATAGAGTTGGGCTGCTTCAAGATACCGCCCAGTGTTGCTCTTTACCGCACACACAGAATCGCCCAGCCGTAGACGCGTATTAAAAAATAGTTTTTTGGTCGTTTCGACAAAATTGTTTTTAAAAAAAAGAAATGACAAACATCTTAACTTTGTTTTGACTTTATTGGCTACTGGATTGGTAACATTTCTTTAAAAAAAAAAAGAAAAAAAAAAGAAAAACTTTTGTGATCGCAAAAATCTTTTGTTTAATACTGAAATTGATAAAATATTTACTCAAAGATCCCAGTAACTGGCTGAATTCAGAGTAGTTTAAATTACTTTTGAATATCAAAGTGACAGCTCTTGCTTTAGATTTATATGATCTTTCTTTTGATTATATAAAGTAACATAATGTTTTATGGAGGCTTTGTATCCAGTGGTGATTGTTAAGCTTGTTTTCTGTCACAATATTTGCAGTTGTAACTTTGATATTATCCAGGTTTCATGCTAATGATTATTACTTCTTGCGAATGGATTAGACCATTTTTTGGTCATGTTCCCATCGCACGCAAGTCATCACTCTCACGTCATCAGACTCTAGTCATCATACACAAGTCTTCACACTCAAGTCGTCAGACTCAAGTTATCAGACTATATATAGAGGCTTCAGTGTGTCAGCCTGTTACTTCATTGTGTCAGTCTGTTTCTTCAGTGTGTCAGCATGTTACTTCAGTGTGTCAGCTTGTTACTCCAGTGTGTCAGCCTGTTACTTCATTGTGTCAGTCTGTTTCTTCAGTGTGTCAGCATGTTACTTCAGTGTGTCAGCTTGTTACTCCAGTGTGTCAGCCTGTTACTTCATTGTGTCAGTCTGTTTCTTCAGTGTGTCAGCATGTTACTTCAGTGTGTCAGCCTGTTACTTCATTGTGTCAGCATGTTACTTCAGTGTGTCAGCTTGTTACTCCAGTGTGTCAGCCTGTTACTTCAGTGTGTCAGCCTGTTACTTCAGTGTGTCAGCCTGTTACTTCAGTGTGTCAGCATGTTACTTCAGTGTGTCAGCTTGTTACTCCAGTGTGTCAGCCTGCTATCTAACAATTGAACTAGAAACAAGACATGTGTTTTGATTACTTTTAGTTACAAAATTTCTAAAAAAAAATTATTGCTATTTTTTCTCCTCATGAAAAATTCTGAATTTGCCAGGTAAAGAGATGTAAAGTATAGAGTCTTGATTAAGAAATTCATCTACCTGAAGTTTCTTTGTCCTAGTGTTAGCACAGCTTACCACAAAGCCACTCAGTCAACTTATTTCTATTGTTATTAAATTGATATATGGGACATTTTAAAATAGTGGCTAAAGCCTGCAAAGATGATTGTTAGACCTGACAGTCTACTGCTCAGATGATTGGTTGACCCGACAGTCTACTGCTCAGATGATTGGTTGACCCGACAGTCCACTGCTCAGATGATTGGTTGACCTGACAGTCCAATGCTGAGATGATTGTTAGACCTGGCAGTACACTGCTCAGATGATTGTTTGACCTGACAGTCCTCTGCTCAGATGATTGGTTGACCCGACAGTCTACTGCTCAGATGATTGGTTGACCCGGCAGTCCACTGCTCAGATGATTGGTTGACCTGACAGTCCAATGCTTAGATGATTGTTAGACCTGGCAGTACACTGCTCAGATGATTGTTTGACCTAACAGTCCACTGCTCAGATGATTGGTTGACCTGACAGTTCACTGCTCAGATGATTGTTTGACCTGACAGTCCACTACTCAGATGATTGGTTGACCCGACAGTCCTCTGCTCAGATGATTGGTTGACCTGACAGTCCACTGCTCAGATGATTGTTTGACCTGACAGTCCACTGCTTAGATGATTGGTTGACTTGACAGTCCACTGCTCAGATGATTGTTTGACCTGAGAGTCCACTGCTCAGATGATTGGTTGACCTGACAGTGCACAGTTCCACTAGTTGTCCTTGTTGCTGACTTTACCTTGTATGTGTATAGAATCCTTCAGTCTTCATGAGACTATGGAGTAGCTATTGACACTTTATCAAATGGCTTGCGAGGCTGAACCATGAATGGTGATCTCTGCTGCACTTCTCGCAGGAGAAGCTGGATCCCTGGTTACATTTTTTCCTTTCCGTATTGCTCTTTGTGTTGCAAGGGCTTTGATTCATGCAACTTCTGTCTGTATGACTCCTTCATACGCTGCTGTTCGCCAGCTGGAAAAATGCTGAGTGAGGATCTCCCATTCGTTTCTATTATGGCTTCTCTCAAATTCCTTTGAAAATTTCCTTAAATGCAACCGCAATTGTCCAATAAGTCTTGCTGCTACTGCCAACTCTTGATACAGCAGATCCTTTGGATTACGGCCTTACATGGCCTAACCAGGGAAGGCGATTTTTGCTAAGAAAGGAGAACAGTATACATTTTGGCACATTCCAAAACCTGTGTTAGGCACCTTGTCCTGCCATTGAATAAGCAAAATGCGATGAAGACATCTGTGGTGGAAGCTGTTGAGTCTCGGCTCGTGACTGGCATATGTTGTTCGCACTTCACTGCCGTGTATGAGCGTACTAAGCACACATGCCTAATAGACGTTAAGTTTTGTACTTTCAGTTAGTTTAAAATTTTTTCACACTTTATTCCCTGCTTATTCAGTTTAGCTGTAGCTACTGCTGCTTTTGCATTCCTGTACACCTCTTGGTCAAGGGAGATTGACCTAGAGATAGTGGACCCAAGGTATGGGAAATTCTAAACTACCGACGGATTTTGCTATGACGATAGCATAATGTTTGGAGGGGGCTTCTTGCATCATGATGTGTTTTGTCTTTAATCTGCACTATTTATTTCGTACTGTATATTTTAAATATACTCGGAAAGTTTTTTTTGTTATAGCGGAAGAAAAATAATGCTCTCTTCACTGCATATTTGGATATTGCTTTACTGTTGATTCTCCCATATTATCTGGAATCACTTCTGAACTTTTACACTTCACTCTATGTAATTGTTTTGATCAAATATCTTTTTTTTTAATTGTGAACATGGTTTTTTTGTATTTGTATGAAATGGCTTTACGCATTTTTGTTTATGCATAATAATATGAAAAAAATTATGCTAATGTGGAAATGAAAACTGTACACACAGTCAGTGGCGTAGCGAGCTTAACTCGCGCCCGGGGCACAATACCTTTTTAGCGCCCCCCCCAATACCTTTTTAGCGCCCCCCCCCCATTCGAAAACCATACAATATTATATTAAAATATACCATTTGGTGCCCCTTTGTGAGTAGCGCCCGGGGCATGATGCCCCCCTTGCCCCCCCTCACTACACCACTGTACACAGTTTGATATTTTGATGAGTAAGTTTTTGAAAATATTTTCTTGTTTTTAAGAAGAAACAACTAAGTTGTTATATTGGTTGACCAAAAAAAAAATTCATCTGTGACCCATATTTTTGTAAGTAGATTATTTTGCCACTGTTAAATTTTGATGTTGACATGTTCTATAAGGTAGCAGTCTGGATTCAACATTTTTGACACATTCTACTTTAAGGTAGCACTAGAGTCAACACTGACACATTCTTCAAGGTAGCACTAGAGTCAACATTTGACACATTCTTTAAGGTAGCACTAGAGTCAATACTTGACACATTCTTTAAGGTAGCACTAAAGTCAACACTTGACACATTCTTTAAGGTAGCACTAGAGTCAACATTTGACACATTCTTTAAGGTAGCACTAGAGTCAACACTTGACACATTCTTTAAGGTAGCACTAGAGTCAACACTTGACACATTCTGTGAGGTAGAACTAGTTAAACCATCACCACGCCAAAGTTTGGTTTGTCCAGTGAGTTGATGGTTCAACTATTCCCTGTGATTGTAAACTGTTGTACTGTCCAAGCCTTTGATTCATGTGCTTGCAAAGGAACTAGTGTAAGCTACATTACTATGAGATACGTTAATATTTTACTTAAACTCTTGTGTTTCAAAATGAATCTAAATATGCTTGATTTGCTTTCAAATATTGCTTTTGGGGGCACAAGTAGAGCTATCAAAGAAATGCATTTCTTTTGCTGTTGGTTGAAATCATATGTCCATATGAATATAGACATATGAATGGTTTGTCATATGTCCATATGAATACAGACATGAATACAGATATATGAATATAGACATATGAATATAGACATATGAATGGTTTGTCATATGTCCATATGAATACAGACTTATGAATATAGACATATGAATGGTTTGAAAGAAATGTTTCAATTTTTGTTTGCCCATTTTAATTTTAGCAATCCACAAGTACATTCCACTTAAAGAAAGTTTTTATTGATATGGGGGTTGGGGGGGGGGGTGCTTCTATCTTATACAGCTTTGTTTCTGTTATCTAAAAGGGTATAATGAAACTCTCTTTCTTTACATAATCATCTAAGTGGTTGTAATGAAACTCTCTTTCTTTACATAATCATCTAAGTGGTTGTAATGAAACTCTCTTTCTTTACATAATCATCTAAGTGGTTGTAATGAAACTCTCTTTCTTTACATAATCATCTAAGTGGTTGTATTGGAACTCTCTTTCTTTACATAATCATCTAAGTGGTTGTAATGAAACTCTCTTTCTTTACATAATCATCTAAGTGGTTGTAATGAAACTCTCTTTCTTTACATAATCATCTAAGTGGTTGTAATGAAACTCTCTTTCTTTACATAATTATCTAAGTGGTTGTAATGAAACTCTCTGTCTTTACATAATCATCTAAGTCAGTTTTTTATCAACCTCACTAAAGTCAGGACCCTTTAATACACTTCCACATGCTGTGGTGCCCTCCAACCATAAATTATTTTTCTATGCTACTTCATCAATATGTGTTTTCCGATTATCTAAGGTGACCCCAGTGTAATTTATAAACATCATTCAATGTATAAACTGTGCATTAAATGTATCAACTGTGCATTGGATGTATCAACTGTGCATTGGATGTATCAACTGTGCATTGGATGTATCAACTGTGCATTGAATGTATTTGTAAACTGATATTATTTCTCCTGCTATGCTAATATGTGCCTGTGCTTTCATTCATGGAGCTGCATGATTTAATTTTTGATTGTATCAAAATGTAAATGTTTTGTTTCATTAAAAATAATTATTTTCACCTGTTTGCACTGGGTTTTTAAAAAATGTTGTTTCGTGTCCTTAAAGTTAAAACTATAAATTTATTAATCATGGTTCTGTCCTTAAGACCAGATCTTTGTTTATCAGATTGAATCAAACTGAGTATAATATTTTGCCCTACTTTGGCACGAATGTGTGATTTTCCATGCCAGTTACACATGTTCCTGTTTTTACCAGGGATGCATCTTCATCCTAATCCAAGTGATGATGATTGAGTTCTTTTATTGCGCTTGTGTCCATGCTATTTTAGCATGCTCACAGCGCTCAGATGTCATCAACTCTTTTAAAAGAAAAAAGTCTTTGATTGGTTTTTAAGTGCTTCCTTTGCGGACCACAGCTCCTTTAAAACCACCCGTGGATCCATGTGATCACAAGTCCCGTGGAGCCAGGTGCTCCCATGTGCCGTGGAGCCAGGTGGTCACAAATGCCGTGGATCCATGTGGTCACAAGTGCCGTGGATCCAGGTAGTCACGAGTTCCGTGAAGACAGGTGGTCACAAGTCCGGTGGAGACAGGTGGTCACAAGTCCCGTGGAGACAGGTGGTCACAAGTTCAGAAGCTCGTTGACTTACCCATTGGCCAAAACGCTCGTGTTAAACGAATAATGATGTCATACGAACCTAACCCCCCCCCCCTGCCCCCATGATGTTATACGAACCTCCAACCCCCCCCCCCTATGATGTTATACGAACCTCAAAACCCCCCCCCCCCCCCCATTTTTAGAAGTGAACCTTTTTAAAAAAAAGTCTTGTTGAAGACAAAAATAAAGAAATATGGACATTTGTATTATGCCAGTTATCCCCAAAGCCACATTTTAAAAAATAAATAAATAAAAAAATAACAAGAAATACAGAAGATTTGATATGCAGTACCGGTACCTGTACGTATAGAAAAGACAATAGAAAGAAAAAAAACCCACCATGTTATTTTGATCAGACTTTTATTATAATAATTTTTTTGTTTGTTACAAACAAGTTTTTGCTCATAGAGCCCAATGTTATGGACACGGCCCAATGGATTAATAATGTCAGAACCCATGAAGGTAGGCCGTACCTATGAGTTACGTTATGTACGTCTAATGTTTCATAGTCGTAACGTAAAATCTGTACGTAAAATTGTCTTAAATAAAACGTCTTCGTGTTGTCACAACGCAAATGATATATCTTTCAAACGCGCTGTTCATGTCATGGCTATTGCGTGTGAACTCAGTGGGATGTGTGTGGTGTGACATGACAAAATTATCGATTGTTTTGAAATAAATATGAAGCTTATGTTCAACGATTCTATTTTTAGTTTGTGTGTTATTTATGTGTATGTAAATATGAGATCTCTCAATACTAAGATAATAAGAGGGGTCATCTCCCTTTGGTATCTTTAGGTAATGGTATATTTTGACAGTGCTGATAGTTGTGCTGGGGCAATTCTAGCTATGAAGTATTCAAGATCGCAGAACAGGCCCTTATTTGTTCTTCGTGTTAAAATTGCTAGTGTTTGAATTGCTCGTACTTATAATGCTCCTGTTTAAATTCGTATTTAAATTGCTCGTCGGTGTCCCATCCTTTCACCCCCTCAACCAGTTTATTTTCATAAACAATTGTTTCAGGAATTTCAGTTCAAACCATAATATATTTGTCATTGAAGTCAGTGTCTTATTTATAGCCCTTCATTAAGAAACAACATGTATTAGAATAGTCGAAATTATTTTGACGTTTGAACACAAGTTTAAAAAAAATAATAAATAGTCTCGTAGATAATATTGTCATCAATATTTAGATGTGGAAAATATCCACATCTTATTATTTATCATCTTATCATCACCAAAGACTTAATTTTTATTCAACGGACAATGGTACCAGCATTCTGTCAAATAATACGATCTACATCTATGTCAGTTGACAGTCTTAGAATTTGTATTGAGCCACGTTGTTTGGACACTAAAATAAGAAAAAGATGTGACATTTTGTCATGTCTTTTCAGCTGTAGAATGTCGAATGATGACCGAACTTCTTACGGTGGAGTCAACACTCGGCTGCTCAGGCAAATGCTGCTCACCCAAGAAGACGCTGGCCATGTCGTAGTGGACTTTCATCTGACTCAGGATGGACCTGGTCATCTCCACCAGGAAGTCCATCGGCTTGTCCGGTCTGTTCGTGACCAGGTTGTACAGCAGAAACTTTGGACATTGGAACACAATAGTTAAGTAAAAGTATTATGCAGTGAACTGATAGTAAATTTTTGTCAGGTAGACAAGACGTCAGGGATGTAAGTAGACACATGTCAGAGACGCAAGTAGATGAACGTAAGGGGCAGAAGTAGACAGATGCAAAGGATGGAAGTAGATGTCCGGGACGTAAGTAGATAGATTTCAGGGACGGAAGTAGACATATAAATGACGTAAGTAGACAGATGTCAGGGACGAAAGTAGATAGAGTCAAACAGGCGCCCGAAACCGAAAATAAACCAAAAGTTTACTCTTCTGTCTGTGCCGAAACCGAAAGTGATCAAATGACAACTTCCGGTGCAGAAACCGAAATTCCGTCGGTTTCTATTTAGAATGCTCAATTGTATTGCCTTCTTGTGCACGCCCCCCTCCCCATTTTTCATTAATTTGACGAGTAAAGTTCCAATTTTAAATCATCCCCGATTTTATTTTTGGCCTCTTTTTTTGCCTTTGCGTTGTCTTCATGCGATCTTTGTTTCCGTTTACTTCTCCAGACAAACATTTCTGGATCATCTATCCAGCTTTATGAGAAGCGAAACTTACCTGGAACAGCTCCATTATACCGAAATGCTCCAAGTAGCGCTTGGTCAGAGTGCGAGGAGATCCCGTGGGCGGTTGGTAGCTGTCAAAGTCGGAGAACGGGCCGTTGTATTTCTTTTCATCTTTAGCCGCTAACTGAAGGAGAAGAGACGTTTGTCTCAATAGGTGTAACGCTGTCAATCATATCGACGACAGACAGACGGATTCAAAATGAAATAATCTGACCCCTTTGTGTGTGTGTGTGTGGGGGGGGGGTGTTGTGGGTGGGTGGGCGGGCGGAGGAAGTTGTGATGCCGTTCAAACATCACAGAAATGGAAGGCTGCAACATTGGTCAGCGAGAGGACAAAGGTAGTGGATGATAATAAACACACACAAACGCAAACACACATTAAATTATTAAGAAACACAGCAAACACAGCAAGAGCTACGCTAGCGAGTAAAAATTTGACATCGTTTGTAGGAAATGACAATCATAGTTTCTTTCAAGCTTATCTGCCAAAGGGCAATCCCCAACCTCCACACCCCCTCCCCCGCACACAATACAAAAAAAATCCACGAATCATCGGAAAAAACATTATCCTTTAAATTGGCTTCTAAAGTTGGTTGGCCGAGTGCTCTAAACTGGGCAATATCTCAAGTTGATCTGGAGTTCAATCCCCACCAAAAGCCCAGTCAAGCAAAAACATCACCAGAACCCCCGGGTGGATGGGACTCTCTAACATTGGATGGCAACTCATCTAAGAGAAGGAAACTCTGAGTTCAAAGCCCGGAGATGGAGTCCCGTAGGCGGATAACATTAATACAATGAAAAATTCAGACAACTCCTGCGACGCCACTGGTGCCAAGATGTATCATCCATATGATGCTCCCATTGGTTATCCAGCGGCGTTGAGAGGGGGGGGGAATTGCTTATAATCCTAGAAGAAAACTCCCAGTCCTGGTAGATTTCGTCATGTGAAGTCCACAACATAGTCGGACATTGTGACGGGCGGATGCCAGGGAAAAAAAGTTGCTATATATAGATACATCTGATCCTCATCCACAAAAACTCCTGAAACGACCCCCTCCCCCCCTTTTTTCAGCCAGTCTCATTGATTAAAAAAAGTGCAAACAATGTTTAAAAATTAGACCGGGTTCTATTATTGACCTACATTTATCAGTCTCGGGATCTTGTCAAGCAATGTCGGAAGTCGAGCATTCAAGGGCATTTTCACGGGCGTGTCCAGATCCCATCCATCGAATGGCTTCTTGAGCGTGATTCTCGGTCTGGGCACGACCACTGCCGGCAGCGATGTGGGCGCCGCCTCCTTCAACTGCTTCAAGTACGTCTCTCTCGCCGCCTTCCTGCTCCTGGCCGTGAACAAGTTCTTCCCCTTGATGGGTGGAAGGAAGGGTTTCAGCGGACCGCTGCGATCGGAGCTTGGCCTGCTTATAGAACGGCCGGGCGAGCTGCTTGAGAGGCTGGAGAACACTTCAAAGGAAGTCAGGTCGTCGTCTGACTGATAGATCGAGTCAATCTGGCAACACACAAAATAAGCGAGTCAATTAGGCCACACATAGAATATTCACATGTACAAATGCTTTTTTGGTAGCATCGTAGTTTTTAAAACAAAAAACGCTGGGGAAGTTTGGACATTCAAAAAAAGTAATTTTTTAAAATTCATATATTTTCAATTTTTTTTTTTAATTGCAAAAATGAGAACGGTCTTATTTTATGGGATTCAGTAGCGTAGGATAAGTCCCCACAGATAGTGTTGAGGTTGTTGCTTCCTCAATGTAAAAAAATCTGCGTTGGCAAAAATGCCAACCGACATGTTATAGGAGCAAATGTTACGCCATATTCGAACAGTCTCCCCCCCCCCCCCCAAAATCCCTTTACTGTGCACGTTAGATGAATATACACACCAACCCTTCACTTAAAAAGGCGCAAACACTCTTAACCTTTGATTAGGCGCATCACTTTACCAAAAGATGAGGTGCAGCCCTTTACCTAAAGAGGAGGTGCAGATCTTTACCAAAAGGGTAGGTGCAGCTCTTTACCAAAAGGGGAGGTGCAGATCTTTACCATAAGGAGATGTACAGCTCTTTACCATAAGGGGAGGTACAGATCTTTACCAAAAGGGGAGGTAGAGATCTTCACCATAAGGGGAGGTACAGATCTTTACCATAAGGGGAGGTACAGATCTTTACCAAAAGGGGAGGTACAGCTCTTTACCATAAGGGGAGGTACAGATCTTTACCAAAAGGGGAGGTAGAGATCTTCACCATAAGGGGAGGTACAGATCTTAACCATAAGGGGATGTACATATCTTTACCAAAAGGGGAGGTACAGATCTTTACCAAAAGGGGAGGTACAGATCTATACCAAAAGGGGAGGTACAGATCTTTACCAAAAGGGGAGGTAGAGATCTTCACCATAAGGGGAGGTACAGATCTTTACCATAAGGGGAGGTACAGATCTTTACCAAAAGGGGAGGTACAGATCTATACCAAAAGGGGAGGTACAGATCTTTATCAAAAGGGGAGGTACAGATCTTTACCAAAAGGGGAGGTACAGATCTTTACCAAAATGGGGAGGTACAGATCTTTACCGAAAGGGGACGTGCAGCCATTGCATAATATTTGGTGCAAATAAAAAAATAATCTGTTTAAAATATAAGATTAATTTTGATCCCAGAAATTTATAACAAAACGTCTTACATAAAATATTCCTTATAAAATGGATGGGACCGTTTTGGTGGATTGTTATGTTTGCAGCCGTGTGAAAGGCCAAAGACGTGTAGCAGACACACGCATGCGTTCGATACTTACACTTGGGTGTGGAATCTCGCTGAAACGTGCCATCGTCTCGTCGGTCATCTATAGAGAAAAAGTGTAAAGGAAAAACTTGAAAGCTTCGCTGGAAACGCTTAGAAACAATTCATTTATTTCAGCAATTTAAAATTAATGTTAAATGCACATGACACGGCTAATGGATCCACCCGGGTGGATGGGGCTCGTTAGCCCTGGAAGGCAACTCATCTAAGAGAAGGAAAACTCTGAATTTAAACCAGGAGCCAAAATGATCAATACATTGATCGTGGGGCCTCAAATATGAAAAAATAAATAAATAAAAATAATTGTGTTTTTAAAATCTTGCTTTGGTGTTTCTTATGAAAAAATTATAATACTAGACAAAGTGGTAAAAGCTCTTTGTTGTTTATAAAGTCAAATAACGTGTGAGCCTGAGTCTTTTCAATGCTACATCTCATTTAGTTCCTTGTTGTTGCTCAGTTATTATTATAGATTTACAGCCGATATATAATTTTCGGAGGTCTCTACTGACTTAAACTGACTGCATCATAACCCAAACCCCCCACCCCCCCATCCCCACCCCCAAACCATAATTTAGTGCCGCTAAACATCCCCCCCCCTCTATCATTCTAACTGTTATAATTCGAAATCTACAAACGGAGATAAATAAACCAGTTGGGGGACTTATCGCGTGGATAATAGCGTCGCAAACACAGAAGTCCAATGAAGACGAACCAACTATTCAGATCAAATAGACAAAAGCATTTGAAAGCGTACCTCACTAATCATGCTTTCACTGCTGGCAATGGAGTCAGGGGAGCCCTGGATTAAAATATATAGAGAAATTCAAGATTGTTTTATGAAATACCGCGTAAGCTACTATGTAATGTGAGGCAATAGCTACTAGGCAATAAGATGTAATAGTTACTAGGTAATGAGATGTATTAGCTGATAAGTAATGTGATGTAATAGCTGCTATGTAATGAGATGTAATGGCTACTTGGTAGTGAGATGTAATAGCTACTATGTAATAAGATGCAATATCTACTAGGTAATGAGATGTAATAGCCACTAGGTAATGAGATGTAATAGCTACTAAGTAATAAGATGCACTAACAAAATCAAATAGCGTGAAGAGTTTCAACTTCAGTTGTGTTTGCAGATAATCCAAATGAATAAGACAACACAACCCTAACCCTTACAACCCTAGCCATTATATCTTAACACTAACCCTTACAACCCTAACCCTCACAAGCCTAACCCTAACCCTTACAACCCTCACCCTAAGTCTTAAAACAAAATCCGAAATCATTCGTTTATTGAGTAAATTGCCGGAGAGTATAGTCAAAATTATTCTTTTCACTTATAACTTTTGGTCATGCGATGGTTTATCTATGAATATTCTCAAAGTAAAACCTTTGTATCAGAGCATCTGTATGTGAAGAGAATAGGTGTGTTTAAGAATAACTTAATTCGATCCAGTGTATTTTAACATCAGATACATAGCAATTTTAGTGGGTTGTCACCCCAGACTGGCCCACAGGGTTATATTGAAGACTGACTTTGGTTCTATTCTAATAATTTTAGCACTTTTTTTCATATACCCTCCACATTTGTTCCTTTCAGAATACGTCTATTAACAAAAAAAAAACAAAACAAATTGATCCCATGACGCCGTAGCTGCCGTCTCCGACTTCGATGGTCGAGTTCATTTTTGTAAAGCCCCGAATCGACGTTCTAACTAAGAATAGTTTACTTTATGGTAGGGCGAGTTAGAACATCTGGCAGTTACAGTTGGAAACATCGGGCAACCATGGTTGGAAAAATCGGGCAACCATGGTTGGAAACATCGGGCAACCATGGAATGAAACATCGGGCCACCATGGCTGGAAACATCGGGCCACCATGGCTGGAAACATCGGGCAACCATGGTTGGAAACATCGGGCAACCATAGATGGAATCATCGGACAATTATAAATGGAAACATAAGGCAAACATTGATGGAAACATCAGGCAACCATGGATGGAAACATCAGGCAACCATGGATGGAAACATCAGGCAACCATAGATGGAAACATCAGGCAACCATAGATGGCAACTTCAGGCAAGCGTAGATGGAAATACCAGGCAACCATAAGTGAAACGACATCAGGCAATAATAGTTGGAAACATCAGGAGTCATAGTTGGAAAATACCTCGGGAAAACATAGTTGAATATGACCTTGGGGCAAACATAGTTGGAAGCGACATAGGTCAAAGATTGAATCCGCAACGTCATGGCCAAGAGAAAGATGACGCGTAAAGGACGATACAAATAATCATAAAGATAAATTTAATGACTTAGGTGTCCAGAAGTAAAAAGGCAAAACGCCTCGAATATGGATAAGAGTAAATTTAATGCCGTGTGGTCGTAAGGAGATAGTTGAAGCAGGACAATGAAACATATTTGAAAGCAATGTATTCTTTCATTAAAGCACAAAGACCTGGTAGGAATAGTATTAGCTAACAAGGCCACTAACCGTCAGATTCCTATCTTTGTCGTCAAAGCCAGAGGATTTGGGTCCTATTTCTTGGATGTCGTCAAAAAACATTCTCATTTTGCCCCTCTTGCGTTCACCCATCTGCCGTCGGGCAGCCATCTTGTCTTCATCACGTATCCCTCTGAGTGCTCCCTGTCGTCCGTCAGATTCTAAAAGTCTCTGTTTTTCGTGTCTTCTAGCCTCGTTGTCGACGCTGGTCAAGCTCGCATCCGGTTTTGTTCGGTACAGGCGTTTCTTGCCGGAAACGTCAACTTCGATTTCCGGTGATTCTTCTCTCTCTCTTGTCCTTTCCCGTCTGCTTTTTACACGTTGGCTTGATGAAACTTGGTCAATACCCCGATCCTGACCTTCGTCGATACCCCGATCCTGACCTTGACCCGTCCGTTTTCTCCTCTCCCGGGGCAACTCTTCCCCGAGGTCGCCGTCTGAGGTTTGTCGTTTGCTTTCTTTAATACTTTGCTTTTCCGCTCCGGGTTTTTTAGAAATGACCTCATCACCCAGAGCCTCAGCCTGGCGTGCTTGTTTGCCCTGTTTCCGCAAGACCGGGGGGCTATGTTCATCTTTGCTTTCTTTCCCCCTTGCTATCTTGCCTCTCATAGGTTGGCTTGACACGTCTTCGTCTTGGCCTAGTTTTTCAAGCCTTCCAAACGATTTACTCTTTATGTTCACGGCTGAAAGAACCCCTTCGTCTGTGCCCAACTTCCCCTTTGCAATCTTGCCTCTTCTAGGAAAACTTGACAAAACTTCCTCTCTACGTAATTTTTCAAGACTTTCCGTAGTTTTGCCATGTTTGCGTGAGGCAGGGTGGCTCTCTTCCTCTTTGCCCTCTCTCCCCCTTGCGATCTTGCCTCTCCTAGGGGGGCTTGTCGCATCTTTCTCCGCGCTTAATTTGTTAAGCCGCTCAAAAGATCCACCACTCTCACTCGAGACTGGAGTGCTCTCCTCACCCTCTTCATCTTCATCCTCTGTGAACCTGCCAGCTCCACGTGAGCTTAGCGTATCTTCCTCTTCCTCTTCGCCGTTACTGCCTCTTCTACTTAACGCCGCACTCCTCTTACTCGATGCTGGGGTCCTATCAAACTTTCTCCCACGCCTTGCCTTTGATGACTTGCTTGGTTTAGGTGAGACTGGCGTTTCTATGTCGTCAGCTAAATTTTCTAACGCTCCCGTATCTGAACTTTTTTTAAGCAATAACGCCTTACTCGTCTTCCGTACAACCCCTCTCCTTTTTGACGGCTTGCCACTTCGAGGTGATGTAACAGCTATTTCCTCTTCACTTGTATTTTTACGATTTCCCGTTTTTCGTATGTCTTTACGTGCGCTAATTGGGCTCTCTTCTTCTATGCCTGGTTTCCCCATTGAGAGCTTGCCTCGTTTGGGTGATGATGCAGTATCTACCTCTTCATAAACAATTGTAGGTTTATCTTTTTTGCGCGGAATTGTCGGCTGCTCTTCTTCCATGTCAGATTTCCGTAATTTACCCTTTGACAGCTTGCCACGTACAGGCAATCTTGGCGTTACTTCCCCTCCAGTTAAATCTTCATGTCTTCCTGTTGATTTACTTTTTATAGGTGAGCTAGAAAGTGTATCTTCTTTTGCCCCCTCGTTACCCTTTGTAATCTTACGTCTTCTTGTAAGGCTTGGCATATCGTCCTCTTCCCTTAATTTTTCATGAGGCCCAAATGACTTGCTCCGTTTTCTCGATGTCGAGAAGCTCTCTTCACCTAAATCCTCTTTCTCCATTGCGGTAACGCCCTTTCGAGGTACACTTGTCATAGCGTCCTCTTCCCTTAATTTTTCAGGAGGCCCAAATGACTTGCTCCGTTTCCTCGATGTCGAGAAGCTCTCTTCACCTAAATCCTCTTTCTCCATTGCGGTAACACCTTCCCGTGTTAAACTTGTCATAGCGTCCTCTCCACCTAGTTTTTCAAAAGGCCCAAATGACTTGCTCCGTTCTCTCGATGTCGAGACGCTCTCTTCACCTAAATCCTCTTTCTCCATTGCGGTAACACCTTTTCGTGTTAAACTTGTCATAGCGTCCTCTCCACCTAGTTTTTCAAAAGGCCCAAATGACTTGCTCCTTTCTCTCGATGTCGAGAAGCTCTCTTCACCTAAATCCTCTTTCTCCATTGCGGTAACACCTTTTCGTAGTAAACTTGTCATAGCGTCCTCTCCACCTAGTTTTTCAAAAGGCCCAAATGACTGACTAAGTTTTCGCGAGATCGAAATGCTCTTTTCATCTGCTACTTCTTTCTCCTCTGCTGTCATGACTTTTCGAGTTGGGCTAGGTACATCTTCCTTTTCATAGAACTTTCCAGAGGATGCAAATGATTCTCCCCGTTTTCGCGAGTCTGGACGGCTCTCGCCGCGCGTGTCGCCTTTCTCCTGTGAGGAGGCACCACCTCCAGGTGATGTAACGTGCACCTCATCTAAATATCCCGGGGGGCTTAAAGACTTTCCTCTCTTAAGAGAAGACGGAAAACTTTCCAAGTCGCCTTGTTTCGGTAACAAGGTCCTGTCTATTCTGAACGTGCTTGGTGGGATCTCATCCTTCCCGACTGTGGCAGAGTCAAAGGAATCTTTTGTGCGCCTGCGACTTGTCGACGTTTGATCAACCCTACCCAAGGTTTCCAAATGCTTAAGACTGGATCCTCTTTTGGACAGCTTCTTCATCATCTGTATATGATCCTTGACGGAACCGTCTATGGAGTCGTCACTCAGCCGCAGCTCTAGGCTCGCCCTCGCCTTCCTTCTGGTAAGTTCGTAGATTTTGGCGTTCATCTTTTCGGTTTTGACCACAATCTCTGCCTGGGATCTGATGATGGACAGCTTATAATTCCTGTCCTCTTCCATCTCCTCGTCGTCGTCGGCGTCAAATGAAACTGAGCGGGGTTCAGCCAGAGAAAACTTCTTACCTACATCGGAAACTTTTCTTTTCAAACGCTTTTCCTCTTTTTCAAACTTCCCCAGTTGCTTGGTCGCTATCTGTTTGTAACGGTTTAGCTGCTCGACAGCCTTCTCCAACCTTCCCAGGGATTTTTTCGGCAGTTGTCGATCTTCGTCTAAACGTGTCGAACTTTCTAATGATTTTTTTGGCAACTGTCGATCTTTGTCTAAACGTGTCGACTTTTCCAGTGATTTTTGTGGCCATTGTCGATCTTCGTCTAAACGTGTCGACATTTCCAGTGATGGTTTTGGCAATTGTCGATCTTCGTCTAAACGTGTCGACTTTTCCAGTGATTTTTTCGTCATTTTTCGATTTTCGTCTAAATGCGTCGACATTTCCAGTGATAGTTTCGGCAATTGTCGACTTTCATCTAAATGCGTCGACTTTTCCAATGATCTTTTCGGCGATTGTCGACTTTCCCCTAAATTCGTCGACTTTTCCTCCATTTTGTAGAGATAATCCGACTCTTTCATCGAAAGCTTTTTGTAACTTGTTTTGCGCTCATCTAATTTGTCCATCAGCGCGGATGTCATTTTGCTGTCGTAAGACCTGTGGCCCGTTTCCTTGGAAGCCTTGAAGATGACCTCGGAAATATCCGAATCATTCTCCGACGTCCCCCTTTGGGCCAAAGAGGTTTTGCTTCCTTTCGGGCTCGAGATTGAACTCCCACGGGAGAGTGAACGGATCTCATGAGTCTTTCGCTGGAGAAAGATTCACGAAGATTGTTAAGACAGTATTTGAACTGAATATTTAAAAAAAAACAAAAAAACAACCAAGAACATGATGATCGAATTCAATTGCTTTATTTGAATCACTGACACATGTTTATTTTAAAATTAGTTTTCATTAAAGTTGTACACATTTGTCAGCTTCACAGATACCATAGGGGAAATAAGGAGCCAGTGGTAAGCCCCTCACTCGAGCTTTAATTAAGACGATGACACTTCATACAAAATTCACACAAATTCATTTTAAAGCGGAGGACGTTGCAGTTGCAATGAAGACATTTTTAACTAAATGGCATCATTAGTTCTTTTCGATTATTCTAAAACAACAACTGCAACAACAACAACAACAACAACACCAACATAATTCAAGCGTTTTCTGGCAACCAATGTTGATGATGACCATTCCCCCACCACACCTGCATCCCCACGTTGTCATATTTAAAAAAAAAACAAAAAAAACAAAACCGCTCTACTCCAAAAGGTCACCACATATTTAGAAAGACTGACGAATTGAACACATAAGTTAGAGTCTTACAGTAAAATTAACCCGTCATCAGAATGCTGTACATTTTAAAAGTATGTGACGACTTGTCCCCGATACGCCTTAGCTTACAGTGTCCGTGATATCTGCTCTCCGATACGCCCATGTATAAACGTCTAGTTTTATAAAGCCGAATGCACAAATTCTGATGATGATGTTGCACACATTATGATGACGTTGTTGCACACATTCTGTGACGATGTTACATACATTCTGATGAATTTGTTGCACACATTCTGATGACGTTATTGCACAAATTATAATGACGTTGTTGCACACATTCTGATGACGTTGTTTCACACATTCTGATGACATTGTTGAACACATTCTGATGACGTTGTTGCACACATTCTCATGTCGTTTTTGCACACATTCTGATGACGTTGTTGCACACATTCTCATGTCCTTTTTGCACATATTCTGATGATTTATGGCACACAACTTACCCCAAGCTCTTTGTTGATATATTCTTTGATGAAGGGTGACTCCTGATAAAATGCATGATAAATTAAATGAGATTTTGAATTTGTATATCTGCCTTAGTTTATTGTGTATTTTGTTCTCCAAATCTACTGAAAACATTTATTAGAAATTAATAAAACAAAGTAACTTTTCTATACATATATAACATATTCACCGTATGGAAATCAAAATTGTAGTATTGGCTGTACAGCCAAAAGTAATCTTGATTTTTAAAGAAATGTAATGTTTAAAGACGTGCATGATGCATTGAATGACCAATGTTGGATGGCGGACGACCCTTTAGGAAACTAGATTTTAACGTTGTAGTGTACTGGAGCTCCTGAGAAGTTTAAAAGCAATGATTGGGGTAAGACTGTGGGTTAACAAATGTGATCATCCAAAATGGGATTATCCAAAATGGGATCATCCAAAATGGGATAATCCAAACTGAATAGAAATGCGAGGGTTACAAATGATCTGGGGGTGTGGGGTGGGGGATTTAGAGATCATCAGGGATGACGAGGGTTAAACAGATCTCTCTGTCTATTTGTGTGTGTGTGTGTGATGAGCTGGCTAAGCGAAAAGATGGATTCTGCCGATGAACTGGCTAAGCGAAATTATGGATTCTGCCGACGAACTGGCTAAGCGAAATGATGGATTCTGCCGATGAACTGGCTAAGCGAAATGATGGATTCTGCCGATGAACTAGCTAAGCGAAATGATGGATTCTGCCAATGAACTAGCTAAGCGAAATGATGGATTCTGCCGATGAACTGGCTAAGCGAAATGATGGATTCTGCCGATGAACTAGCTAAGCGAAATGATGGATTCTGCTGATGAACTGGTTAAGCGAAATGTCAACATAAAAAAAGAAACTGCCCGCTATGTCCTAACTTAGACAAAATCTCGAATAAACAGTTAGTATCGTGTGTTTTTATGTAGATAAGATTTCTAATACGGAATAAGTAGCTTGGTAGGTCCTAGCTTAAACAAAATCTCGGAAAGGCAATTTAATATCGGTTTAGGTTCTAAGTTAGACATAATCTCAAATACGCAATTAGTATCGCGTTATGGACTAACAAGATAACATACGTCTTCACTTACAAAGCAGTGTCGAGTGACAAGTGTCGTGTGTCAAGTGTCGAGTGTCAAGTGTTGAGTGTCGAATACCAAGTGTTTTTTTGATAATTAAAATCATTTGTCATTAGACAGGAAGAAGGTGAAGGAAGGTGTTCAAATATAGGTTCTACTTCAGGCATCATCTCAATCTTCCTACTTCAAGCCTTTTCTTAATCCTCCAACTTCAGGCCAAATAGTAATTGTGCTATTTCAAGACATATCCCAAATCTTCATATCTCAAGCCATACCCTCATCTTCCTATTTCAGGACTGACCCTCATCTTCCTCATTCAGGTTTATCCCCATCTTCCTATTTTAGGCTTTATCACAATATCCTAATTTCAGAACTTATCCCCATCTTCCTATTTCAGGTCTATTCGAAATATTTGAGTATCAGAAACTTAAATGTATCCAAAAAAACAACAACAACAAAACAACACCAAATTAAGAAATGTTCGTACATACCTCTTGATTGGCGTCGTCCCATCGTCCAGTGAACCATTTAGAAACTACAGCAAATAGAAAAATACAGTGGCGTATTGCCGGGGCGTGGGGTGGGGGGATTTAGAGATAACCAAGAATGACGAGGGTTAAATTGATCTCTCTGTCTGTTTGTGTGTGTGTGTGTGATGAGCTGGCTAAGCGAAAAGATAGACGCTGCTGATACACTGGCTATGTGAAAATATGGATTCTGCTGATACACTGGCTAAACGAAATGATGGATTCTGCTAATGAACTGGTGTTTCGGTCGACAAGTCTTAGGTGGCTTGACGATTTCGAAGCGTTGGCCACCGACCCCCTCGACGTTAACCCGGGAAAAATGACCACCATAGCGTGTCCCGCGTGGAAGACAAGGGCAGTCATGGTAACTGCTGGAATAAAAGCTCCTACAGGGATGCCATCTACGATATTTCACAGATGGAAGAAAGGGCAGAGACAGGGTAGGGATCATGATTACAAATTGCCGTGAAGGCATATGAGGGGAAAGGCTGTTGTGGAAGCCTCTGGCCAATGCTTCTAGATACGCAGCCCTGGCAAGGCTGCTCCTAGGCAACCGTTTCGTCCCAGCTATTTCGCAAATTAGTTGCGAGGTGGAAACCCACAGTAGAATCCCTCTTAGAGGGCGTCCGATGCTTCTCCAGGAAGGATGGGGGGAGGCATTAGGACGTTAATATACCGTCCCGACCCCTGAGAGAGTGGGCCTGCGGACGGTTTAAACGCAGCGTTTTCGGTCGACCGGACGTCCCCGGACGGGGAGGGTCTCCATCGGCATGTCCGATCGAGCGGTTGCTGGTGGGGACGGTACACGCCCGGGAGGGGGGTTCTCTGGCGTGCCTCCACACGGTCCGGCGTCGGGGAGACTTGGCGCCTAGCTTTAATCAAATACAAATTAAATAGTGACATTAAATTGTGTGTGACATAATAAGTAGGTTTCTGAAGTAATACAACAATTCTACAATATTCAGTTTGTGGCCGGGTCCCTAAATGCTTTTGCAACCCTTATATTGTCTTTATAATTATCGGTTTCATTCCTATACCATTCATCCGAATGCGATAAAACTTATGCGCACTCCCGCAAATGTTTCTAAATTAGCGCAACATTTTACACTATTCCATTTGGGCCAGTGGCCCTAAATTGTTTTTTTTCTGACAATAGCTTTATAGCTATAATCTCATACAGAGCTATTCCATAGGTGGATTGAATTGAATCAAATACAAAGAGTGATATTTCAGTTTATGTTACATAGTAAGTAGGTTCTAGATCAGTTTCACCATTGTTCAATATTCCGTTTTTAAGTAGGGCTGCCCTAAATTATTTTCTATATTAGTGCTATAAAAATATAATTTCCGTTTGCGTCCCTTTACCATTCATTCGATTACGATAAGATGTCGGCGAGTTGCTGTGCGCATGCCCGCAAAGGTTTCTCATTTAGTGCAACCGTTTTACAATATTCCGTTTGGGGTCGTGGGCCCCAAATTCTATTTTTTCTTAATTGAACTATAAAAATATAAATTCAAACAGAGTTATTTCATGGGTGGATGAAATTGAATCAAATACAAATAACGACATTTCAGTTTGTATGTTACATAGTAAGTAGGTTTCTGAAATAATGCAACCATTTTACAATATATCGATTGGGCCGATAGCCTTACATTCGTTTTGCTTTCTTAAATGAGCTTCATTAATATAATTTCAAACATAGCCATCAAAACAACAGAGAGCAAATTTGTAGCAAGAGCAGAGGAAACACATTGTTGCATGTTTAGCGTAGAGAGTATTTTTGTTGTTTTTATAAATAAGCTTGAATTTTGTGACGTATTTTAGAATCGGATATGACGTTGTAAACGTGTTATGGTTTTGGATATGAATGATTGAGTAGTTCTATAATAGAGTGTTAGAATTTCGGAGTTGTTTTGTTTTATGAAAAGACATTTGACATGAATCGATGGTTTCTTAAGTAATTAAATTACCTCATAGACAATGAAGGTATTGAACTGTGGTGCCATCTAGATTTTAACGCTGGAATTTATGATTTATAAAGTAATGTGACCCCTATACAACTGGAACTGTACTGCCAACAATGGACTACGATGAGTCACTTCCTTGTTTTGTCACGTGATACGTACCAGCCATTGGTAGGCTTTCTGCTACACATAACAACACATAACAACAGATAAACAGCTGATCAGCCATTGCCATCATCATTAATTCTAAAGCAAAATGTTTGTCTCCATCAGGGCCTCCCCAATGTTAATTAAAAATTTTACTTTTCAAAATATTCTTGAATACACGCGTTTCTTTAAATGACATTCATTAAATGTGACAATAATTATAATTCAGTTATGATTAAAGGAAGAAAGTTGTTTGAAGAAAAATTTGTGAGCGACTAGTGTGTTGCAGACAGCCTACCGGAAGTCTTACTTGTTTTTACACGTATCACGTGACAAAACAATCGACTCATCGTAGTCCATTCATTGTACTTCCTAACATGTGGAAACTATTAACGTTAAAAATATCGTACATTAATGGACTACGATTTATTGAATGTTTTGTCACGTGATAAGTGTAAGTACGAGTAAGACTTCCGGTAGGCTGTCTGCAACACACTAGTCGCTCACAAATTTTTCTTCAAACAACTTTCTTCCTTTAATCATAACTGAATTATAATTATTGTCACATTTACTGAATGTCATTTAAAGAAACGCGTGTATTCAAGAATATTTTGAAAAGTAAAATTTTTAATTAACACTGGAGAAGCGGTGATGGAGACAAACATTGTGCTTTAAAATTAATGATAATGGCAATGGCTGATCAGCTGTTATCTGTTTTATGTGTTGTTATGTATAGCAGAAAGCCTACCAATGGCTGGTACGTATCACGTGACAAAACAAGGAAGTGACTCATCGTAGTCCATTGAATCAAATACAAACAGCGATATTTCATTTTGTGTGTGATGTAACAAGTGGTGTTAAATGTGAAATTACCATTGCCTATCGACATCTTCTTCTTCTATATATTAAGGGCCCACGATCAATTTATTGATCATTATGGCTCCTATGAATGTAGATGGGATTTTCAATGTCTCGGTGCCTTGTGTTGATGAGGATATTTCACTGGTTACAAGAGTAACTGTGTGAGGGTATCATGCACTAGGGGTAGGAAGGCCTGAGGCAAAAGACGCAAAAGAGTCAAGTGTTGTCGCCTCAACTGTTCCCTTTGGAAGCTTGTTCCAGTCCCTGATAGTCTTTGGTAGGAATGAGCAGTTCCTATACTGACTTCTCGCTGGTATGAGCCGTAACTGCCTGTCATGGCCTCATCGCTGTCTATGAGGGAGAGGGACGAGTTTCTGTTTAATGCCAGAGCAGTGGACTAGCCCATTATTTATCTTGTAAATCATGGAGAGCCTGGATAGTCGTCGTCGTTCCTCCAATAGTGACCAGCCCAGTGTTTTCAGCATGCTGCCAACACTAGAGGTATTCCTGTAGCGGTTCAGGACAAAGCGTGCTGCCCGTCGCTGTACTGCCTCCAACCTGTCGATGCTCTTCTTAGTGAATGGGTCCCAGACCGAAGATACATAATCTAAAAGCGGCCGGACAAAGGCTTTATAGGCTCTTTCTTTCACACCGGAGTTGCTGATCTTTAGATTACGCCTTAAGAACCCCAGGGTCTTGTTTGCCTGGTTGCACACATTGTTAATATGCTCGTCCCAGCGGACCTCTCTCTGAATGATAACACCCAGGTACCTTACGGAGGAAACCGACTCAAGCAAATGACAATGCAATTCATAGTGGTAGCGTAGAGGGGTACAACTTCTAGAGACTGACAGTGTCGGGCACTTGGCTGGATGAAATTCCATGTCCAAGCTCGCCTCCCACTCAGCTAACCGATTGAGATCCTCTTGTAGCTGGTCCTGGTCAGATCTGTTGGTGAACGTCCTATACACGGTTGTGTCATCTGCGAACAGTCTTGCGTGGGATGTCAGTTTCTCGGGTAGGTCATTGATATATGCTAGGAACAAACAGGGGCCTAGCACCGAGCCCTGAGGGACCCCTGATTTAACATTTACAAAGGACAAGCTTGCACCGTCCACCACTACGGCTTGACATCGGTTGTTGAGGAAGCTAGAAATCCATGTTATAGTAGTTCCTTGGATCCCATATCTCTGAAGTTTGTGTAGAAGCAAACTATGATTGACACGGTCAAATAACAGATATCACATGCATTTGAAATATTCGTCACAAAGCAATAATTTTGATGTCAAATTATTGATGCCGCCCAAACGAAAAGCTATTGGTTTTTCCACACATCAAGCGCGAAAGTAAAAACATCAATAGCTTCAGAAACATTCGTGCAAAAAGAAGCATGATTGGAAACCGCTCGAGTACGCAATATTCAAATCCGTTCATCTGAAACAGTCGAGCAACGTGAAGCAAGACTGGCAACCGCTTGAGTACGCAATGCTCAAGCCCGTACCTTTGACACAGTGGAGCAACGGGACGCAAGACTGGTAACCGCTCGAGTACGCATTGTTCAAATCCGTTCATCTGAAACAGTCGAGCAACGTGAAGCAAGACTGGTAACCGCTCGAGTACGCTATGAACACGCCAGTACATTTGACACAGTGGAGAATCGGGAAGCAAGACTGAAAACAATTCGAGTACGCAATGCTCAAAACAGTTCATCTGAAACAGTCGAGCAACGTGAAGCAAGACTGGAAACCGCCCGAGTACGCAATGCTCGATCCAGACGAACACTGCACGCTGACTTAAATCTTAGTGCATTCCATTACAAAGCTAAGTATGATTACAGTTTGCATCCAAGCGTGGTTATTGGAAAAATCGATAAATTGTGCGTATATTGCAGTGCCCTCAAATTTAAGACTGAAACAGCGGGAATTTGCTGGGCGGGTGGGAAAGTGAAATTGCCAGAATTACATTCACCACCAGGACCATTATCAACGTTGGTATCAGGTGACACAAGTCAATCGAAACATTTCTTGGCAAACATTCGCAAGTACAATTCATGTTTCCAAATGACATCGTTCTGTGCAACAAATATCGTGCGCGTGAATTACATGCCAGCATTTATAGTGCAAGCGCAAATTTATCATCGTGCAGGATCACTACTACCACTGCCAAACACAGATCACAAATTTCTTCAAATTTATTTCATGGGGAATACTGATGAACAAATCAATAAACGTTGTCATATCAATACGGGCACTAAACGAGAAATTTTCGCTGCATTACAAGCTTTACTTTTGTAACACAACGAATTAATTCAATTATTTAAAATTGCACTTGAACAAATGCATACAGATAACTACACAGTTGTAATTAGAGCAGACAAAACTCCTGTCGGCCAACACGAAAGACAATACAATGCACCAATAATTGATGAAGTGGCGATCGTTATAATAAGCGAGGAATTTAACTAACGGGACATAATTCTTCATCGCAGAAATGTTGATGTTCAGCGAGTCTCAGAAACTCATCCCTCATACGACGGATTGCAATATCCAATTTTATTTTTGCAAGGAGAAGATGAATATAATTTCAACATCAAATTGAGAAATCCACAAACAAACAAGGAATCGAATAAGAAAGTCAGTTTCATGAATTACTATTCATATCGTTTTATGATTCGTGAGAGTGCCGAAAATCATATCTTGAAATGTCGACAATTGTTCCATCAATACATCATTGATATGTATGCGAAAATTGAAACGAACGACTCCTCTACATTCGATTAAATCAAAGCAAGTTGCGTTCCGAAGAGTACATTCATTTACGTGATGTAGTTGTGAATGATGGCAATGTGAATCCAAATGAATTGGGGAAAATGGTTATACTGCCGGCCACATTTACTGGGAGTCAACGCCACATGCATGAATACGCACAAGATGCAATGACATATGTTCGTGCATATGGCTGCCCATATTTTTTAAATACCTTTACATGCAACACTACGTGGGATGCAATAAAAGAACTTTTGTTAACTGGACAATCATCATCAGATCGACACGATATTATTGCGCGTGTGTTCAAACAAAAATTGAAATCTTTAATCTATTTTTATTGTCAAGCATCATGTTTTTGGAGACACACTCTGTTGGATGTATTCCGTTGAATGGCAAAAAAGAGGATTGCCACATGCACACATTTTAATTTGGTTGATCGAAAAAGTCAAAGCAGATCAAATTGATATAGTCATTTCTGCAGAGATACCTGATGGCGACATTGATCAATACTTATTAGAAATCGTCACCAAAAACATGATGCAAGGTCCATGTGGCTTACTCAACAAAAATTCACCATGCATGTCTGATGGGAAATGTACGAAACGATGCCCAAGAGATTTAGTTGCGGAGACTGTCACTGACAATGACGGATATCCACTATATCGTCGACTATCAACTGAAGATGTTGGCAAATCAATCACTTTAAAAGTACGAAACAATGATGTTGAAGTCGATAATCGTTGGGTTGTACCGTATTCACCGTTACTCTCGAAAACGTTCAAAGCACACATCAATGTCGAGTATTGCAATTCGGTGAAATCGATCGTTGGGTAGTACCGTATTCACCGTTAATCTCGAAAACGTTCAAAGCACATCAATGTCGAGTATTGCAATTCGGTGAAATCTATCAAGTACATTTGCAAATATGTTAACAAAGGAAGCGACATGGCAATTTTTGCAGTGGAAAACACGCTCACTCGATGAAGTCTACCAATATCAGCTTGGACGCTACATTAGTAGCAATGAAGCAATATGGCGCATTTTATCATTTCCAATCCATGAACTACATCCAACAGTTGTTCATTTGGCAGTGCACCTTGAAAATGGACAGCGCGAGTACTTTACATTAGAAAATGCACGTGCAAGAGCATTGTCATCTCCGCCAACAACGTTAACTGCATTTTTCTCATTGTGCGGGAATGATATTTTTGCAAAGTCGCTACTTTACTCTGAAGTGCCAACATATTACACATGGAATGCTTTAGCGAAAAGGTTTCAACGTCGCAAACAGGGTAAAGCATTTGAAAAACACCCCAATTTATATTCAACCGACGCATTAGGCCGTCTGTACACTGT
Organism: Omphiscola glabra; assembly: GCA_964017045.1. Taxonomy (NCBI): domain Eukaryota; kingdom Metazoa; phylum Mollusca; class Gastropoda; family Lymnaeidae; genus Omphiscola; species Omphiscola glabra. The sequence continues at coordinate 22,647,196 of OZ024810.1, read as the reverse complement.
TCACACAAACAATGCAGAATGCTTTTACTTGCGATTACTGTTAATTAACGTACGTGGACCAACATCCTTCCAAGAATTGAGAACAGTAAACGGTTAAGTATATGCCACTTATCGTGAAGCTTGCCAAGAATTAAAACTTCTGGAAAACGATGCTCATTGGGACACTTCGCTTTCTGATGCATCGAATATTGCTCAACCACAGCAAATACGCACTTTGATTTAAATCATATTGACAACATGCTTCCCATCCAATCCAAAAGATCTTTGGGAGAAATACAAAGACTACATGAGTGAAGACATTCTACACCGTTTGCGTGCAACGAATCTAAATCCGGACATTCAATTTACATCAAACGTGTATAATGAGGCATTGATTTCGATTGAGGACATGTGTTTGGCAATCGCTAACAAAGCACTGGTAGAGTTGGGAATGACTGCTCCGAATCGATCTGCAAACAAACTTTTCCATCGAGATTTGCATCGAGAAACACACTTTGACATCGACGAATTGGGTACATTTGTTCAAATGAATCTTCCGAAATTTGTTCCAGATCGAAGCATAGTGTATGATATAATTATGAATGCAATTGCAAGTCAAAGCGGTGGATTCTATTTCCTAGATGCTCCCGGAGGCACAGGCAAAACTTTCCTAATTTCACTTATTTTGGCAACCATACGATCTCGAAAGAATATTGCACTGGCAATCGCATCATCTGGAATTGCAGCAACTCTGTTGGATGTTGGACGAACAGCGCATTCAGCACTGAAATTACCATTGCATATGCAAATAACCGAGACATCAACAACATAAAGATGTGAGAGGAAATGAACAGCTCTTTGGTGGCGCACTTATTTTATTATCTGGTAATTTTCGACAAACTCTACCAGTTATAGCACGCTCAACAGCTGCCGATGAATTAAATGCATTTCTCAAATCATCAGTTTTATGGGGACATGTACAGAAATTGACTCTGATAACCAATATGCGTGTGCAACTACACATTGATGCATCCGCTGAACGCTTCGCAAAACAGTTGTTGGTCATTTGGAATGGGAAAATGGCAATCGATGAATCTACACAATGTTTAACATTGCCAACAAGTTTCTGTAAAATTACAGCAACAATCGACGAATTGATTCATAAAGTTTTTCCGAATATCGCACAAAATTACAAAAATCATCAGTGGTTCAGTGCACGTGCAATATTGGCAGCCAAAAACAACGATGTCAATGCCATCAACTAAAGCATTCAAAATGAAGTCCCAGGCGAAACGACAACGTACAGGTCCATCGATACTGTATTGAGTCAATACGAAGTTGTCAATTATCCAACGGAATTCTTGAATTCACTTGACTTGCCAGGCATCCCGTCGCACGTTTTAACACTCAAAATTGACGTGCCTATCATTCTTTTACGAAACATAAATCCACCACCATGACGTTGTAACGGCACCAAGCTTTCAGTGAAAAACATGATGAACAATATCATCGAAGCAACTATTTTAAATGGAAAATTTAAAGGAGAAGATGTACTGCTGCCACGCATCCCAATGATTCCAACAAATATGCCATTTGAATTCAAACGTCTGCAGTTTCCTGTGTGACTCGCATTTGCAATGACCATCAACAAAGCACAGGGACAATCGCTATAAGTTTGCGGACTAAATTTGGAACACCAATGCTTCTCCCATGGACAGCTGTATGTGGCCTGCTCTCGCGTCGGAAAACCTTCCGATTTATTCGTGCATGAACAGACGGAAAACCAAAAAAAACATTGTGTATTTAAAAGCTCTTCAAGAAACATAATTAAAACGCAAAACACTTTCTTTCTTGAGTGGCATTGCAACGCATGCCGTGTACTCGCTAGTTATATATAAAACTATCATCAGATCATTTGTGATGTACGCGAGTACAACTTGGACCCTAACAAAAAAAATTACATAAACCTATCAAGCAAATGGTAGAGAAAAGATATCAGGGAAATCTATGGGCAAACAAATGATGGGTATAGATGAAGATAACGACACAACCAGGAGTTGTATAATCTGTATCAGGATCCGACGCTACTAGCAGAAACCAAAAAAAAAAAATTGGCTACGATGGGCGTGACACTTGGAAATAAAAACAAATGACAGTCTGTCAGACAGAGCAGTGAGGTCGGTGCACCACCAAAAAACCCCAGAGGAAAGACAGACCTAGGCTTAGATGGATGGATGATGTGGAAAAAAGATCTACAGCAGCTGGGAGTCAGATAATGGAAAAGAAAAGTATGAGTTAGGTCTGAGTGGAAGTAAGTGTTTAGGCTTATGCCCTACATGGGCAGCAGCGCAACAGGGGTGGATTGAGAGTGTTTTACAGTAGTGAGGACCATATATAATTGAGACCGTTATTGATGGTTTACATTATATTCGACAGTGTAAATTACCCCCTCCCCAGTTCCCACACATATAAATCCTACCACACATACAAAGCAATAGCATTGTTGTTATGCAAGACGAATTCGTGCATCATCTTTTGTGCCAATGTGTTGTACTTGAATAAAAATCTCTTAACGAAAAAAGTCTTAAGGATCTGTTGCAATGTTTATCTGTTTAATGAAATTGCTACGCAAAACTTAAATATGTCCTCTTTTTACTATGCCATATATACGACCCATGTTGACTAAATCTACGTTTTTGCAACCATACAGATAAAATGGACATAATATACCCCATAGATTTAAACTCTACAGATATAACAGACACATACTCCATAGATTTGATCTTTACGCGTACAATAACGACACATCCCAAAGATTTCATCTCTAGGCGTACCATAGCGACACATCCCAAAGATTTCATCTTTAGGCGTACCATAGCGACACATCCCAAAGATTTCATCTCTACGTGTACCATAGCGACACATCCCAAAGATTTCATCTCTACGCGTACCATAGCGACACATCCCAAAGATTTCATCTCTACGCGTACCATAGCGACACATCCCAAAGATTTCATCTCTAGGCGTACCATAGCGACACATCCCAAATATTTCATCTCTACGCGTACCATAGCGACACATCCCAAAGATTTCATCTCTAGGCGTACCATAGCGACATATCCCAAAGATTTCATCTCTACGCGTACCATAGCGACACATCCCAAAGATTTCATATCTAGAATTTAAATTACCTCGTTCAGGCTTGCTGAGGTTTGTAGCAGAAATATTTTCCCAGGCCTTCTTGTCATTTCTATCTTGAATCTTTCGATCCTTTTTCCACAAGTTCTTCAGAGTTTTAGCCGCCAGGAACATCTTTGGGACCGCTGTTGGGGTGACAATCTTCTCACCCAAAAAGGATAGTCTTTTGATACTTTCCCACGACTTGCGACTGTCACGGTCTGGTTCCTGGGAGCGGTCGTCAGCAGGAAGGGACAATTCTGTCGGAGAAAAATTTAATTAGGGACACAGCCCAAATTATAATAATAATAATAGCGTTTAAAACCATCGCCAACCATCACCAATAAATCACCACCACAACCACAAGCACCAGGAAACTCCGCCACCACTACTACCCGTAACACCCCCACACCCTAAGGTTACACCGCAACTACTGTCAGGTAACAACAGCGCCACCACTGCTGTCAAGGTCATGGCATCAGAGGTGCAGTGTCATTTGTAGCAATTGAGTCTAGTGAGCGAGGTGAACGCTTTTCATGTCAAGGACGGGTGCGTGGATTTTTGGGTGATAAAGGGAGACAAGGATTTGGAGGGTCAGAGTGATCTAGAGAAAGTGCGAGAGATAGAGAGAGAGAGAGATAGAGAGAGAGAGAGAGAGAGAAGGAGAGAGAGAGAGTTTTTTAGTCCGATACAGACTCGAGGATAATTTGCTGTTGGATGTCAAGTAGCAAGTTCGTTGCATGTACAAAATGAATATTTTAGTTCTATGAAAATAAATGCCTAATGCACAATGAACAACGCTCTTCCTTCTCTTGACCAAGGAAGATCTGCCATAGGAATATTAGACATCGGAATATTTCGTCAGCCGAATATTTGCCACCGAAATATCTGCCATCCTCATAAGATATTGAACCAGGCGGAATATTTGACAACTACAACAAGCTACACCATCACTACATCTCCAGAAAACAACACCACTACCACCAGGTAGCACCACAAAGACCACCAGAGAACACCACTATCATCAGGTAACACCAACACCACTATGGTAACACCACTACCACTAGGTAACACCACTACCACCAGGTAACGCTACCACTACCACCAGGTAACGCTACCACTACCATCATGTAACACCAACACCACTATGGTAACACCACTACCACTAGGTAACACCCCTACCACTATGGTAACACCACTACCACCAGGTAACGCCACTATCACTAGGTAACCTAACTACCCCCAGGTAACACCACCACTACCACCAGCTAACACCACCAATACAACCAGGTAACATCACCCATCCCAAAGGAAACACCACTACCACCAGTTAACAACCCTTTCACTAGGTAACACAACTACAACCAGGTAACGCCACTACCCCTAGGTAACGCCACTATCACTAGGTAACACCACTACCAACAGGTAACACCTCTACCACCAGGTAGCACCACTACCACCAGGTAACACCACTACCACCAGGTAACACCATTACCACATGTAATGCCACTACCACCAGCACCACAAATAGTTCTATCCCTTGCCACTTACTTCCTTGGCTTGTCCTATGCATCGATGTCTTGCTGCTGCTGGTGCTTCTGTCTGAGGATGTATTCAAACTTGTCAGCTTGTGTCATATTTCATGACTTTGTCTAGACTTTCAAACTTGTCAGCTTGTGTCATATTTCATGACTTTGTCTAGACTTTCAAACTTGTCAGCTTGTGTCCTATTTCATGACTTTGTCTAGACTTTCAAACTTGTCAGCTTGTGTCATATTTCATGACTTTGTCTAGACTTTCAAACTTGTCAGCTTGTGTCGTATTTCATGACTTTGTCTAGACTTTCAAACTTGTAAGCTGAGGTCGTATTTCATGACTTTGTCTAGACTTTCAAACTTGTCAGCTTGTGTCGTATTTCATGACTTTGTCTAGACTTTCAAACTTGTCAGCCGAGGTCGTATTTCATGACTTTGTCTAGACTTTCAAACTTGTCAGCTTGTGTCCTATTTCATGACTTTGTCTAGACTTTCAAACTTGTCAGCTTGTGTCGTATTTCATGACTTTGTCTAGACTTTCAAACTTGTCAACTTGTGTCCTATTTCATGACTTTGTCTAGACTTTCAAACTTGTCAGCTTGTGTCGTATTTCATGACTTTGTCTAGACTTTCAAACTTGTCAGCTTGTGTCGTATTTCATGACTTTGTCTAGACTTTCAAACTTGTCAGCCGAGGTCGTATTTCATGACTTTTTCTAGACTTTCAAACTTGTCAGCTTGTGTCATATTTCATGACTTTGTCTAGACTTTCAAACTTGTCAGCTTGTGTCGTATTTCATGACTTTGTCTAGACTTTCAAACTTGTCAGCCGAGGCCGTATTTCATGACTTTGTCTAGACTTTCAAACTTGTCAGCTGAGATCGTATTTCATGACTTTGTCTAGAGTTTTAAACATGTCAATTGACGTTATATTTCATGACTTTGTCTAGACTTTCAAACTTGTCAGCTGAGGTCGTTTTTCATGACTTTGTCTAGACTTTCAAACTTGTCAGCTGAGGTCGTTTTTCATGACTTTGTCTAGAGTTTCAAACTTGTGAATTGAGTTCATATTAATGTCTTTGTCTAGAGCTTCAAACATGTCAATTTAGGTCATATATATCATGACTTGGCCAAGGGGTTTAAACTTGTCAATTGAGGTCCTATTTCATACTTCGATTAGAGATTCAAACATGTCATTTGATGTCATATATCATGACTTTTTCTAGAGTTTCCAACTTGTCAATTTAGATTATATTTTACGAATTTATCTTGAGTTGCCAACCAAACAATGTCTATGGGGCTTTTGTCCATAGCGCTTCTGTCCGGGGTTTATTGTCAAATGAGGGCTTCATGTGGGAAGGGGGTCTTTTTCAAGATTCCTTTTTCAAGGATAAAAAAACACATTAAAAAAAACATTCATATCAATTCATCAACGTAGGCGATTCTATGGTAATAACTAACAACAAACCACCACAAGCAAACTTTTAAGTTGTCACTGACAGATGTTCTTGAGACTTGAACACGTTGATATTGACAAGTGTTTTTAAATGATCCCTTTTTTTTCTTTTAACAAATTTGTTCATCAACGGCTACTAACTGTCGTCTGTGAAATGTCGTCGGTGAAAGGTTGTCGGTGAAATGTCGTCGGTGAAAGGTCGTCGGTGAAATGTCGTCGGTGAAATGTCGTCGGTGAAAATATATAAGTGAAATGTCATCGGTGAATTTACGTCAGTGATATATCGTCTGTGAAATGTTATATATTGTTCATTAAATCCTGTTGCTGTAAAATATGAAAGCACAAACAAATTATTATGATACTAATTACCTGAACCTTTGATAATCTCCTCATCAACACTTTTTACTTCCATCGAGAATTTTGGTGGAAAATTTATTTCATCCTCCAAACTCGGGACATTTTCTGGATGGACAAAAAATGGGTAAAAAAAACCTAATTGGTAAACTAAGGCTTACTGCTATCTAAGCACTATTTTCATGACAAGAGGTCCCCAATGACAAGAACTATCCCATAACAAGAAGTATCCCATGACAAGAAAAATCCCATGACAAGACGTATCCCATGACAAGAAGTATCCCATGACAAGAAGTATCCCATGACAAGACGTATACCATGACAAGAAGTATCCAATGACAAGAAGTATCCCATGACAAGAAGTATCCCATGACAAGAAGTATCCCATGACAAGACGTATACCATGACAAGAAGTAACCAATGACAAGAAGTATCCCATGACAAGAAGTAACCAATGACAAACTTGTCAGCCGAGTTCGTATTTCATTACTTTGTCTAGACTTTCAAACTTGTCAGCTTGTGTCATATTTCATGACTTTGTCTAGACTTTCAAACTTGTCAGCTTGTGTCCTATTTCATGACTTTGTCTAGACTTTCAAACTTGTCAGCTTGTGTCATATTTCATGACTTTGTCTAGACTTTCAAACTTGTCAGCTTGTGTCGTATTTCATGACTTTGTCTAGACTTTCAAACTTGTCAGCTTCTGTCATATTTCATGACTGTCTAGAATTTTCAAACTTGTCAGCCGAGGTCGTATTTCATGACTTTGTCTAGACTTTCAAACTTGTCAGCTTGTGTCGTATTTCATGACTTTGTCTAGACTTTCAAACTTGTCAGCTTGTGTCGTATTTCATGACTTTGTCTAGACTTTCAAACTTGTCAGCTTGTGTCGTATTTCATGACTTTGTCTAGACTTTCAAACTTGTCAGCCGAGGTCGTATTTCATGACTTTGTCTAGACTTTCAAACTTGTCAGCTTGTGTCGTATTTCATGACTTTGTCTAGACTTTCAAACTTGTCAGCTGAGGTCCTATTTCATGACTTTGTCTAGACTTTCAATCTTGTCAGCTGAGGTCATATTTCATGACTTTGTCTAGACTTTCAAACTTGGCAGCCGAGGCCGTATTTCATGACTTTGTCTAGACTTTCAAACTTGTCAGCTGAGGTCGTATTTCATGACTTTGTCTAGAGTTTTAAACATGTCAATTGACGTTATATTTCATGACTTTGTCTAGACTTTCAAACTTGTCAGCTGAGGTCCTATTTCATGACTTTGTCTAGAGTTTCAAACTTGTGAATTGAGTTCATATTAATGTTTTTGTCTAGAGCTTCAAACATGTCAATTTAGGTCATATATATCATGACTTGGCCAAGGGGTTTAAACTTGTCAATTGAGGTCCTATTTCATACTTTGACTAGAGATTCAAACATGTCATTTGATGTCATATATCATGACTTTTTCTAGAGTTTCAAACTTGTCAATTTAGATTATATTTTATGAATTTATCTTGAGTTGCCAACCAAACAATGTCTAGGGGGCTTTTGTCCATAGCGCTTCTGTCCGGGGTTTATTGTCAAATGAGGGCTTCATGTGGGAAGGGGGTCTTTTTCAAGATTCCTTTTTCAAGGATAAAAAAACACATTTAAAAAAACATTCATATCAATTCATCAACGTAGGCGATTCTATGGTAATAACTAACAACAAACCACCACAAGCAAACTTTTAAGTTGTCACTGACAGATGTTCTTGAGACTTGAACACGTTGATATTGACAAGTGTTTTTAAATGATCCCTTTCTTTTCTTTTAACAAATTTGTTCATCAACGGCGACGAACTGTCGTCTGTGAAATGTCGTCGGTGAAAGGTTGTCGGTGAAATGTCGTCGGTGAAAGGTCTTCGGTGAAATGTCGTCGGTGAAATGTTGTCGGTGAAATGTCGTCGGTGAAAGTATGTAAGTGAAATGTCATCGGTGAATTTGCGTCAGTGATATGTCGTCGGTGAAATGTTATATATTGTTCATTAAATCCTGTTGCTGTAAAATATGAAAGCACAAACAAATTATTATGATAATAATTACCTGAACCTTTGATAATCTCCTCATCAACACTTTTTACTTCCATCGAGAATTTTGGTGGAAAATTTATTTCATCCTCCAAACTCGGGACATTTTCTGGATGGACAAAAATGGGTAAAAAAAACCTAATTGGTAAACTAAGGCTTACTGCTATCTAAGCACTATTTTCATGACAAGAGGTCCCCAATGACAAGAAGTATCCCATGACAAAAAGTATCCCATGACAAGAAGCATCCAATGACAAGAAGTATCCCATGACAAGAAGTATCCCATGACAAGAAGTAAGCAATGACAAGATTTATCCCATGACAAGAAGTATACCATGTCAAGAAGTATCCCATGACAAGAAGTATCCCATGACAAGAAGTACCCCATGACAAGAAGTATCTCATGACCAGAAGTATCCCATGACAAGAAGTATCCCATGACAAGAAGTTTCCAATGACAAGAAGTATCCCATGACAAGAAGTAACCAATGACAAGAAGTATCCAATGACAAGACGTCTCCATGACAAGAAGTATCCAATGAAAAGAAGTCTCTTATGACAAGAAGTCTCCTAAGACAAGAAGTCTCCTATGACAAGAAGTCTCCTATAGCAAGAAGTCTCCTATAACAAGAAGTCTCCTATAACAAGAAGTCTCCTATGAAACGAAGACTCTTATGACAAGAAGCCTTCTATGACAAGAAGTCACCTATAGCAAGGTCTCTCATGACAACCTATAAAGAGAGTAAATGTTTATCTGACCTAATTGATTGAGCAACATATAAAGAAAGTGAATGTTTATTTGACCTAATTGTTGAGCAACATATGAAGAGAGTGAATGTTTATTTGACCTATATTTGATTGATCAACATATAAAGAAAGTGTATTTTTATTTGACCTAATTGATCAAGAAACATGTAAAGAAAGTGAATGTCTATTTCAACTACAGATTCAAAACTGTACAAAAGGAAGTGAATTAATATTTGTTAATTATCATATCCTGTGATACTGTCACTGTCAGAGGCGAATGACGATAGTCCTGCTTGCCACACGCGAGATGTTACATTTTACGTCGAGAACCTATCGAACCTTTAACTGGGAATACAATAAACTTATATAATTAGTCGTGTGATACACGCATATAGCTAGTTATGTGATACACGTATAAAGCTAGTTACGTGAAACACGTACTATAAATAGTTATAAGATACAGATAGATACACCACGACACACGTATATATTTACTGACACACTCGGACAAAACAAGATGACATTAAACAGAAATGAACAAATCAAATTAAATTGATTTTCTTTTTTTTTTTGGGCATGCACCAATTTATTTAAATCAGAGAAGTCATACCCTATTTGTCAATTAATGTGCCCCCCCTACCTCCCGCCTGAATTTGCAAGTTTTATTTAAATGGCTATGCACTCCAGTGGCGCCTCCAGTTATAGACAACTTAACAAACCGACCAAGTTCCCTCCCCCCCTAAAAAAAACGCTCTGAAATGACGCCCCTGATAAAAATATAATATGATTTCAAATCTAAAATTTTAAAGATTGAAATAGCTATGCATAGGCGTATACGACAAAAATTAAGTTTCACAATATCAAAACACATTGATGCTCCATTAGGTTTCACAATATCAAAACACATTGACTATCCGTTTGATGAGAAAACTTCACCTTTCTTCACGTGTTTATTAGTTTCTTTTTTGTGTTGTTTTCCTCCTACGTCTGACTCAATGGAGGCTGTCTTTTCTGAAATAAATATGCATACTGCTAATAAATAGAGGTATACAGATATTATAGTTCAACCCCCTTCCTCTACCGCAACCACTGTCTCCACCACTAAACCCCCTTACCTTCAACCCTTACCTCAACCCGCACCTCCACCTCCTACCTCCACCACTCCCATCCGCCCCGCCTCCAACATTAACTGCACCCTCTACCTCAACCGCACTTTGACTCCTACCTCCATCCCTACCTCCACACCTACCCCCACACCTACCTCCACCCCTACCTCCACCACTAGCTCCGCCCCAATCTCCAACGCTACCTTCAACGCGACCTCCACCCCAACTTCCTTCATCACTCCATCAACCCACATACATCCACCCCCTACCTCAACCCCAGCCTCACCTTTATCTCCACGATCTTCCTCCACTACTACATCCACCCTTATCTTTACCATCATCCTCCACTACTACGTCCACCCTTATCTCCACCATCTTCCTCCACTAATACGTCCACCCTTATCTCCACCATCTTCCTCCACTACTACGTCCACCCTTATCTCGACTATCTTCCTCCACTAATACGTCCACCCTTATCTCCACCATCTTCCTCCACTACTACGTCCACCCTTATCTCCACCATCTTCCTCCACTATTACGTCCACCCCTATCTCTAACATCTTCCTCCACTATTACGTCCACCCTTATCTCCACCATCTTCCTCCACTTCTACAGTCTAGGACATGATAATTGATTTATGAGTCTTGGACATGATAAGCCATTTATGAGTCTAGGACATGATAAGTCATTTATGACTCTAGGACATGATAAGTCACATATGACTCTAGGAAGTTTGCCCACGGTCACAGTAGACTCAAAAGATTACTGTAAGACAATTCAATGTAAATTAAGTTATGGTTAGGTTGCTGTAAAAATGTAAATTATGAAATCAAATACCAATAGATTGCGAAACAAATTAATGTCGCTAGATTACTGTGCGACAGTTTGGCGTTGGATGAAGGGGAAATGCCATACAGTTATATGACTGAGCAAAAATATTATTCAATCACACTCATATGGAGAATGATTATGATTAAGAACATACTTGAAGAAAATAATTATGGACTTACATTAAGAGAATGATTATAAAATAATTAAGCAGCAGTTGAACGTTTACGCTGCTATCCCATATTACCCTTCCCCTTAAAAAAAAAGAACACACAAACAACAGCAACAAACAAGAAAGAATTCAATTTTGTTTGTCCTAAAAATAGCAGATGATTTCAATTATAAAATTAAAAAAAAAAATTAAACTCTATGTTTAGAATTATACGCTATAATAATACGTTTCACAACTAAAATGCATGCATATATACCACTCCATTCGTTTGATAAAGAAAATTCACCTTTTCTGAGGTCTTGATCAGATTTTCTCCGACTTTGTTTCCCTGCTAAATCTGACGCAAAGGAAGCCGTTCTTTCTGATTGAAATATAGATAAAACCAATAAAGAAAACCCTAAAAGTACTTATGGACATGAGGTGAAATTATAAATAAAAATCGTGATGAATGAAAAAAAGCGGAACAAAACGTAGCGGGATTTAAATGTGTGTCATGATATCATTTGTTCCAAGCTTTGATATATAGCATACGTACACTCACCCGCTACGTCCACCCACACGCTAAGTCCACCCATCCGCTACGTCCACCATTATGTCCACCTGCTACGTCCACCCACCCGGTACGTCCACTCGCTGCGTCCACCCACCCACTACGTCCACCCTAACTCCAACAGTATCCCAAACCTTTACCCCCACAACGACGCCCAACACTGTTTCAACCCTCTACCTATACCACTACCTCCGCCACTACCTACAACCCCCTACTTGCGCCTTCATCCCCAACCCCCATATCCAACGCTTCCCCAACCCCTATCTCTACCCCCTATCTCCATTATCTTCCTTCAACCCTAACTCCACCTATACCTCCGCCCCCTTCCTCCATTCCTTACGTCCACCCCTAATGCCCAACAATACATTCATCCCCTACGTTCATCAAATACGTCAAACCCTAACTCATTCACTCACCCTCCCCTACCTCAACCCCTACCCCTAAACCCTTACCTCCTTCCGTACATCCACCCTAACTCCACCCTCTTCCACCAACAAACCCTCCACCGCTACCTCCATCACTTCCTCCACGCCTTACCTCAATCATTTGATTGAGGATATACATTGAGACAATGATTACGGACTAATCATGTTGCTGTAGAAAGTTTGCGCTGTCATCCCATATTTCCATTACCCTTAAAAAAACAACAGCAACAAACAAAAAAAGAATTCAACTTTGTTTGTCCTTAAAATAGCAGATGATTTCAATTATAAACTTTTAAAAAAAATCAAACTTGATGTTTAGACGCTATAATAATAAGTTTCACAAATAAAATGCATGCACATTCTCAATTCCGTTTGTTTGATAACAAAACTTCACCTTTTCTAAGTTCTTGATCAGATTCTTTTCGACTTTGTTTCCCTGCTAAATCTGACGCAAAGGAATCCGTTCTTTCTGATAGAAATATAGATAAAACCAATAAAGAAAACTCTAAAAGTACTTATGGACATGAGGTGAAATTATAAATAAAAATCGTGATGAATGAAAAAAAGCGGAACAAAACGTAGAGGGATTTAAATGTGTGTCATGATATCATTTGTTCCAAGCTTGGATATATAGCATACGTACACTCACCCGCTACGTCCACCCACACGCTAAGTCCACCCATCCGCTACGTCCACCATTATGTCCACCTGCTACGTCCACCCACCCGGTACGTCCACTCGCTGCGTCCACCCACCCACTACGTCCACCCTAACTCCAACAGTATCCCAAACCCTTACCCCCACAACGACGCCCAACACTGTTTTAACCCTCTACCTATACCACTACCTCCGCCACTACCTACAACCCCCTACTTGCACCTTCATCCCCAACCCCCATATCCAACGCTTCCCCAACCCCTATCTCTACCCCCTATCTCCATTATCTTCCTTTAACCCTAACTCCACCTATACCTCCGCCCCCTTCCTCCATTCCTTACGTCCACCCCTAATGCCCAACAATACATTCATCCCCTACGTTCATCCCATACGTCAAACCCTAACTCATTCACTCACCCTCCCCTACCTCAACCCCTACCCCTAAACCCTTACCTCCTTCCGTACATCCACCCTAACTCCCCCCTCTTCCACCAACAAACCCTCCACCGCTACCTCCATCACTTCCTCCACGCCTTACCTCAATCACTTGATTGAGGATATACATTGAGACAATGATTACGGACTAATCATGCTGCAGTTGAAAGTTTGCGCTGTCATCCCATATTTCCCTTCCCCTTAAAAAAACAACAGCAACAAACAAAAAAAGAATTCAACTTTGTTTGTCCTTAAAATAGCAGATGATTTCAATTATAAAATAAAAAAAAAAAAATCAAACTTTATGTTTAGACGCTATAATAATAAGTTTCACAAATAAAATGCATGCATATTCTCAATTCCGTTCGTTTGATAACAAAACTTCACCTTTTCTAAGTTCTTGATCAGATTCTTTTCGACTTTGTTTCCCTGCTAAATCTGACGCAAAGGAAGCCGTTCTTACTGAAAGAAAATAAAAAAAAAACAAATAAAAAGAAAACTCTAAAATTATTTTGGACATCATGTAAAATTATAAATAAAGATCGTGATAAAAGTAAAATTATGGAGATTAAAACCTAGTAGGAGATGAATGTGTGTCATGAAATCATTTGAAATAGCGAGATTAAAACCTAGTAGGATATGAATGTGTGTCATGAAATCAGTTGAAATAGCGAGATTAAAACCAAGTAGGATATGAATGTGTGTCATGAAATCAGTTGAAATAGCGAGATTAAAACCTAGTAGGATATGAATGTGTGTCATGAAATCAGTTGAAATAGCGAGATTAAAACCTAGTAGGATATGAATGTGTGTCATGAAATCAGTTAAAATAGCGAGATTAAAACCTAGTAGGATATTAATGTGTGTCATGAAATCAGTTGAAATAGCGAGATTAAAACCTAGTAGGATATGAATATCTGTCACAAAATCAGTTGAAATAGCGAAAATTAAAACGTAGTAGGATATGAATGTGTGTCATGAAATCAGTTGAAATAGTGAGATTAAAACCTAGTAGGATATGAATGTCTGTCACAAAATAAGTTAAAATAGCGAGATTAAAATCTAGTAGGATATGAATGTGTGTCATGAAATCAGTTGAAATATCGAGATAAAAACCTAGTAGGATAAGAATGTGTGTCATGAAATAAGTTGAAATAGCGAGATTAAAATCTAGTAGGATATGAATGTGTGTCATGAAATCAGTTGAAATAGCGAGATTAAAACCTAGTAGGATATGAATATCTGTCATAAAATCAGTTGAAATAGCGATATTAAAATCTAGTAGGATATGAATGTGTCACAAAATCAGTTGAAATAGCGAGATTAAAACCTAGTTGGATATGAATGTGTGTCATGAAATCAGTTGAAATAGCGAAAATTAAAACCTAGTAGGATATTAATGTGTGTCATGAAATCAGTTGAAATAGCGAGATTAAAACCTAGTAGGATATGAATATCTGTCACAAAATCAGTTGAAATAGCGAAAATTAAAACCTAGTAGGATATGAATGTGTGTCATGAAATCAGTTGAAATAGCGAGATTAAAACCTAGTAGGATATGAATGTCTGTCACAAAATCAGTTAAAATAGCGAGATTAAAATCTAGTAGGATATGAATGTGTGTCATGAAATCAGTTGAAATAGCGAGATTAAAACCTAGTAGGATATGAATGTCTGTCACAAAATCAGTTAAAATAGCGAGATTAAAATCTAGTAGGATATGAATGTGTGTCATGAAATCAGTTGAAATATCGAGATAAAAACCTAGTAGGATAAGAATGTGTGTCATGAAATAAGTTGAAATAGCGAGATTAAAATCTAGTAGGATATGAATGTGTGTCATGAAATCAGTTGAAATAGCGAGATTAAAACCTAGTAGGATATGAATATCTGTCATAAAATCAGTTGAAATAGCGATATTAAAATCTAGTAGGATATGAATGTGTCACAAAATCAGTTGAAATAGCGAGATTAAAACCTAGTTGGATATGAATGTGTGTCATGAAATCAGTTGAAATAGCGAAAATTAAAACCTAGTAGGATATTAATGTGTGTCATGAAATCAGTTGAAATAGCGAGATTAAAACCTAGTTGGATATGAATGTGTGTCATGAAATCAGTTGAAATAGCAAGATTAAAACCTAGTAGGATATGAATGTGTGTCATGAAATCAGTTGAAATAGCGAGATTAAAACCTAGTAGGATATGAATGTCTGTCACAAAATCAGTTAAAATAGCGAGATTAAAATCTAGTAGGATATGAATGTGTGTCATGAAATCAGTTGAAATAGTGATATTAAAATCTAGTAGGATATGAATGTGTGTCATGAAATCAGTTGAAATATCGAGATAAAAACCTAGTATGATATGAATGTGTGTCATGAAATCAGTTGAAATAGCGAGATTAAAACCTAGTTGGATATGAATGTGTCACAAAATCAGTTGAAATAACGAGATTAAAACGTAGTAGGATATGAATGTGTGTCACGAAATCAGTTGTTCCAAGCTTGGATATATTATTATTAATATTAGTTGTCTTAAATAGCGCGGTACCCCAGCCTACATAAAAATATTAGCAAAAGAGACATAATCGTGACAATATCATAAAACACATTTAATGTATGTAATAAAGAACAGCTGTATAGAGACAAAACAAAAACAAATGCAAATTCAACCCATCCACCCCAGAACCTTTATATGTCAAGCCATGGACGGCGTTCAGCAGCATCGTTTATGGGTCAGATGTGGTGAATCAGTCGGGTTAGTAGAGTTTAAAGAGATGTGTTTTGAATGCAGTTTTGAAGGCCTGTGTGGTTGGTATATTGCGGATGTGTAGTGGCAGAGAATTCAATAATTGTTTGGGCGCAGAAATTGAAAAATCGTTCACCATATGTTTTAGTACGTGTCTTTGCAACGGACAGATACGCGTGTCTGCGGAGGAGCGAATCTGTCGAAGGGGTGAATAGACAGAAAGAAGTTCGGTTAGATAGGAAGGGCAGGAATCTGAGAAAAAGTTGTGACAGAGAACAGACAGCTTGTAATCAATGCCTGCCTGTATAGGAAGCCAATGAAGTAGGTGGAGTATTGGAGTGACATGATCACATTTGTTTGCCTTGAGAAATAGCCTAGCAGCTGAATTTTGAACCTTTTGTAGTTTGTCTGTGAAGTCTTTTGGTGAACCTGAGAGAAGAGAGTTGCAATTGTCAAGACGAGAGAGAACAAGAGCACAGACTAGTGTATTTGTTGCGCTAACTGTGAGGTAGTGGCGGATGGAGCTGATCTGACTGATAGCGGTGTATGCAGAACGGCAAATGTGAGAGATATGTTTATCAAGAGACATGTTGTTAGAAAGAATATAACCAAGATTCCTAGCAGAGGATGTAAACTGTATGTCGGCATTACCTACTTGAAATGAGTTGGGGAGAGTTGAGGTAGAGGATGATTTGTGATTGCGAATGAGGAGTGCTTCCGTTTTGTCATCATTAAGCTTTAACTTGTTGAGTGACATCCAAGACTTGACATCACTAATGCACTCCCGCAAAGTCTGGACAGCGGAGTCCACAATAGAGGGATGGGAATGCTTGTATAGCTGCGTGTCATCTGCGAATGACTGGCTCTCAACAGCATGCCTCCCAAGCAAGAGGAGCAGTGGCCTGGTATACAATGTGAATAGAACCGGGCCCAAAACTGACCCCTGTGGCACTCCACCAAATCAGCACTGCCGAAGAGACAGTCATCGATAGAGACCGCCTGCGTTCTATCGGAGTGGAACGACCTAAACCAAGCCAAAACTGAACCAGAAATGCCAAAATAATTTTCAAGGGTTTTGTAAAGGGTTCCGTGGTCAACAGTGTCTCTGAGATCTAAGAGAATCAGGATGGAAACATTACCGCTGTCCAATGCGAGCAAGAGGTCATTGGTGACTCTAAAGAGAGCTGTCTCTGTGCTGTGGAAAGGTCTATATGCTGACTGATTAGGACTGAGAAGAGAGTGGTCTCTGTGCTGTGGAAAGGTCTATATGCTGACTGATTAGGACTTAGAAGACAGTTGTCGTTTAAGTAAGCAAAAAGCTGTTTTAGAACTAGTTTTTCAATGACTTTAGATAAAAATGATAAATTAGATACAGGTCTGTAGTTTTTCAAGTTATTTTCGTCTAAACCAGTCTTCTTAAGCAATGGTTTGATGATAGCTGTCTTACAAATAGATGGAACAGTGCCAAGGAGACAAGCTTTTCCTCCACCCACTTTTCCCCATATAGTTTCCCTCCACCCACCTCCTACCTCCACCCACTTGCATACGTCAACCCTTCACTCCACCCCCCTACCTCACACACTACCCCCAACCCCTACCTCCTTCACCTTTTCTAAGGTCTTGATAAGATTCTTTCCGACTTTGTTTCCCTGATAAATCAGATGCAAAGGAAGCTTTTCTTTCTGATAGAAATATAAATAAAACAAATATAGTGAACTCTAAGGTATTTATAGAAATTATCTAAAATTATAAATGAAAAAACGTAACAAAAGACAAATACGGAGACAAAAAAATTAACAAATTATGAATGTGTGTCACGAATTCAGTTGACTACCCCCCCCCCCCCCCCGTTGCCCCCCTTTTTAAAAAAAGTAATAAATAAATACATTGAATAAATTATCCGGTGCTATTTATTCAATGTTTTGTTATTTAAAAAAAAATATAATGCGTTTGTAGTAGATTAATTTATGGCCAAGGGGAAAATACTCGTTCACGTAATATTCCTCTATAAACATGTTCACCTGAATCTTTGGGTTGCAATTGATCGATAACCTCAGACGCTTTACTGGAGAACGATGTTCCACTCCCATCAGATCCTTGCCACCAAAGAGAAAAATACAACGGTGGGGGGGGGGGGGAGTGGAGGGGGGGAATTATCAATTGTAGCAGTGCCCACCATAGAGATTTCTTTACAATGGGCAAAAACACAAAATGTCAAATTTTTTTATCATAAAAATGTATCAGTCATCTATTAGTTGACTAGTTCTAAAATGTCTGAAAAGAAATGGTGCGCTTGACTCATTTTGAAGTATAAATCCGAATGATGAATATATGAATTACATTTTATCACAAGTTATAAGAATGTATTAAAAGTTATAGGAAGGCCTAATTTACTTTAACTGATATTCTAAAAATCGTCAAGCTTGTAATGACAATTGTTCGTTGATTTCAAGGTAGCACGGATTCCTTGGTCCGTCATAATTTTTTTTTTAAAATTAGGAGGCTACCAAAATTTAAAAAAAAATAATTCTAGTTTATAAACGTCCATTTTTAGTGAATCTAATGAAAAAGATGCTTTTCTTACTTTTGCTGAAGCATAAGTTTGATTTTTTTCGGTCACATGCAAATCTTCTGCAATCGTTCTCTCTATTGATATTGTAAATAACGTATCTTGAGACACATAGAAATATATCTTACTTTCTAATGTGTCTCAAGTTGTTTTATCTTCGAAAGGTTTCTCTTAGGACTCATACCTATTCCTGGGAAAGTTAGAAAAACTATTTTTTGACAAAACCCCACCAAGGTCATTGGACAAAGAGCAACCAAGGTCATCCGATACAGATTGGCCAACACATATTTGGGGCTTGTATTTTTCTGTTATTCTTTTGATAAATCAATAAGTCCTCACACAGTTCTGCTCCATTGATATCAGCTCAGTCTGGTACATTGATATCAACTAAATCTGGTACGTTGATATCAAATCACTCAGGTACATCAATATGAACTCAATCTGGTAAATTGATATCAGCTCATTCTGGTACCTCGTTATCAACTCCATCTGGTAAATTGATATCAACTCAATCTGCTTCATTGATATAAACGCAGTCTGCTACATATTCTTAAGTTAATTACATAAATTGTCTATGCATTCTGTGAAAATATACTTGTTATGAAATCTCTGTACTTTTCTACGGTCATATAAACATCCATGTTATGTAGGCGACTTGTTTGCTTCATTCTTTCCACGTGATGTGAACTCTGTTTGACCCAATTAGGCTGTACCGCGCTATTATTAGAGTGCGGGTAGCTAAAAAATAGTCTCCCTTTGACCTCGGTTACAGTTGACAAATCTATAGTCTTTTGGTTTTCGAATATGGTAGAAAGTTGGAGAAAAGCCGGAAGCGAATATAAAGCGTAAGGCGTTTCTAGAGAGATCAATAGAAACCGACTATAAAGGCCGATGGATTGAATGAGACGGAGGCAGATCATTTATCACGAGATTCTATCGCGTTTGTTATTTTGGCTACGAGACAGAGTTTCGTTTACTGTGTGTGTTAATTTCTTCTCATCATTTTGCAACTTTTGCACATTGTATTTTATTTAACATCGTACCGGCACAAGCCAAACAATGTACTGTCAGTCGATAGCTTTAATTATATTTCTTTTGATTTTGTAATTTATTATAATTGACATATTAAAACTTATTAGTTGTAAGGGCCCTGGTTTGAGTATCTTATTCTCTGTTAATGTATTTATCATTTGGTATCGTCTTTTGTTTTGTACTGTTATTGAACGAGCCATACACTTAAAAAAGAGATTAATTTCTCCATATAGATAACAGTATGTAACAATCCAAAAGACTAAAAGTGAGATGTAAACTAATGATATGTTAACAACTAAAAACGCACAGTGAGATGTTAACTAATGATTAGCAGTGAGGTATTCACTAATGACTAACAGTGATATCTTAACTAAAAAGTCACAGTGAGATGTAAAATAATGATTAACATGGAGATGTTAACTAATGATTAACAGTGATATGTTAACTAAAAACTCAAAATGAGAAGTTAACTTATGATCACTAGTGTGTTGTTAACTAATGACTAACAGTGAGATGTTGACTAATGTCTCTTAGTGAGATGTTAACTAATGTCTCTTAGTGAGATGTTAACTAATGACCAAGTGTTAGATGCTAACATAATTCTAACATTGAGATGTTTCCTAATGAATCACTGTGAGATGTTCACAAATATTGGCAGTGAGATTGACACTATGAGCTGTTAACAAATTACTCACAATGACATGTTAACATATGACACACTATGATATGTTAACAAATTACTAACAATGACATGTTAACATATGACACACTATGAGATGTTAACAAATTACTCACAATGACATGTTAACATATGACACACTATGAGATGTTAACAAATTACTCAAAATGACATGTTAACATATGACACACTATGAGATGTTAACAAATTACTCACAATGATTTGTTAACTAATGACTCGCAGTGAGATCTTAAATGACTAAAAGTGAGATGTTAACTAATTGCTCACAGTGACATGTTAACTAATGGCTCAAAGCGACATGTTAACTATTGACACACTGTGAGGTGTTAACAAGCGACACTTTAATTTACCTTTGTGACTTAGTGATGGACTTAACGAGCTCTTTGTGGACGATTTGTCTGAAATAGAATCAAAACGTAAAATGCTGATCAATTCTTTTTTCATTAATTAAATTTAAATTGGCTTTTTTCTTGGGTGAGAAGAAAGGAGGGAGGGGGGATGAGTTAGTGTATATTTTCAATGACGACCATTTTACACCGATATCTATTTTTTTTTTAAGTATCACTCTAATTTTTTTTATTTTGTGTTATTAAAAGATAATTTAAAATCAAAATAAAAAAAAATAAAAAATTAATATTAGTTCTAAAAATTAAATAATAGTTCTCAACATATAAAATTTTAGTTTTAACCTAACAATTAAATACTAATACCGAGAGGTTAACTTATGACTTACATTGAGATGTTTACTAATAACTCACAGTGAGATGTTAAAATAAAACTTCACATAGGGATGTTAACAGGCCTGGATTAACCATTAGGCAAATAAGGCACGTGGCTTGGGCACCAAGCGTTTGGGGGCACCACAAGTCCTCAAGAAATATTTTTACGGTAAGTGAAAGATGCGGGGTCCCGAGCAGAAGGTGGCACCCATGTGGATTTGTGCCTTGGGCACTAAAATGGCTAAATCCGGCCCTAGATGTTAACTAATGAGCCACACAGTAAGATGTTAACTAATGAGCCACAGTGAGATGTTAACTAATGAGCCACAGTGAGATGTTAACTAATGTCTCTTAGTGAGATGTTAACTAATGTCTCTTAGTGAGATGTTAACTAATGACTAACTGTTAGATGCTAACATAATTCTAACATTGAGATGTTAACAAATTACTCACAATGACATGTTAACATATGACACACTATGATATGTTAACAAATTACTAACAATGACATGTTAACATATGACACACAATAAGATGTTAACAAATTACTCACAATGACATGTTAACATATGACACACTATGAGATGTTAACAAATTAATCACAATGACATGTTAACATATGACACACTATGAGATGTTAACAAATTACTCACAATGATATGTTAAATAACTAATGAGCCACAGTGAGATGTTAACTAATGTCTCTTAGTGAGATGTTAACTAATGTCTCTTAGTGAGATGTTAACTAATGACTAACTGTTAGATGCTAACATAATTCTAACATTGAGATGTTAACAAATTACTCACAATGACATGTTAACATATGACACACTATGATATGTTAACAAATTACTAACAATGACATGTTAACATATGACACACAATAAGATGTTAACAAATTACTCACAATGACATGTTAACATATGACACACTATGAGATGTTAACAAATTAATCACAATGACATGTTAACATATGACACACTATGAGATGTTAACAAATTACTCACAATGATATGTTAAATAACTAATGAGCCACAGTGAGATGTTAACTAATGTCTCTTAGTGAGATGTTAACTAATGTCTCTTAGTGAGATGTTAACTAATGTCTCTTAGTGAGATGTTAACTAATGTCTCTTAGTGAGATGTTAACTAATGTCTCTTAGTGAGATGTTAACTAATGACTAACTGTTAGATGCTAACATAATTCTAACATTGAGATGTTAACAAATTACTCACAATGACATGTTAACACATGACACACTATGAGATGTTAACAAATTACTCACAATGACATGTTAACATATGACACACTATGAGATGTTAACAAATTACTCACAATGACATGTTAACATATGACACACTATGAGATGTTAACAAATTAATCACAATGACATGTTAACATATGACACACTATGAGATGTTAACAAATTACTCACAATGATATGTTAAATAACTATTAACCCACAGTGAGATGTTAACTAATGGCTCACAGTGACATGTTAACTAATGGCTCAAAGCGACATGTTAACTATTGACACACTGTGAGGTGTTAACAAGCGACACTTTAATTTACCTTTGTGACTTGGTGATGGACTTAACGAGCTCTTTGTGGACGATTTGTCTGAAATAGAATCAAAACGTAAAATGCTGATCCAATCTTTTTTCATTAATTAAATTGGCTTTTTTCTTGGGTGAGAAGAAAGGAGGGAGGGGGGATGAGTTAGTGTATATTTTCAATGACGACCATTTTACACCGATATCTATTTTTTTTTTTAAAGTATCACTCTAATTTTTTTTATTTCCTGTTATTAAAAGATAATTTAAAATCAAAATAAAAAAAAATAAAAAAATTAATATTAGTTCTAAAAATTAAATAATAGTTCTCACAATAAAATATTAGTTTTATCCTAACAATTAAATACTAATACCGAGAGGTTAACTAATGACTCACAGTGAGATGTTTACTAATAACTCACAGTGAGATGTTAAAATAAAACTTCACATAGGTATGTTAACACGCCTGGATTAACCATTAGGCAAATAAGGCACGTGGCTTGGGCACCAAGCGTTTGGGGGCACCACAAGTCCTCAAGAAATATTTTTACGGTAAGTGAAAGATGCGGGGTCCCGAGCAGAAGGTGGCACCCATGTGGGTTTGTGCCTTGGGCACTAAAATGGCTAAATCCGGCCGTGGATGTAAACTAATGAGCCACAGTGAGATGTTAACTAATGAGCCACAATGAGATGTTAACTAATGAGCCACAGTGAGATGTTAACTAATGAGCCACAGTGAGATGTTAACTAATGAGCCACAGTGAGATGTTAACTAATGAGCCACAGTTAGATGTTAACTATTGACCCACAGAGAGATGTTAATTATGGACCCACAGTGAGATGTTAACTATTGACCCACAGTGAGATGTTAATTATTGACCCACAGTGAGATGTTAACTATTGACCCACAGTGAGATGTTAACTAATGAGCCACAGTGTGATGTTAACTAATGAGCCACAGCGAGATGTTTAAAACGGCACATCATATTACCTTTGTGACTTTGTGGTATATGTAAGGAGCTCTTTCTGGACGATTGTTCTGAAATGGAATTAAACTTAAAATGCAAATCCCCTCTTTTCGCATTGTAAAAAATGT
This sequence comes from Omphiscola glabra, assembly GCA_964017045.1. NCBI lineage: Eukaryota > Metazoa > Mollusca > Gastropoda > Lymnaeidae > Omphiscola > Omphiscola glabra. The sequence continues at coordinate 22,623,294 of OZ024810.1, read as the reverse complement.
AAAATTTTAAAGACAATTTAACAACTGTTTATATTCTTTTTTAAAGTAACACTTTTTGACACCTTTGATTTTTTTTCCTCTAGAATTTTTAAAAAATGTAATACAATAATTTAATATTAGTTCTGACAATTAAAGATACGTTCTTACAATTAAATATTTAATTCTAAAAATAAAATATATTTTTTTCACCGAACAATGAAATATTAGTTCTAACAATGAAATACTAGTTCTCACAATGAAATATTAGTTCTCACAATGAAATATTAGTTCTAACAATGAAATATTAGTTCTCACAATGAAATATTAGTTCTAACAATGTAATATTAGTTCTCACAATGAAATATTAGTTCTAACAATGAAATATTAGTTCTCACAATGAAATATTCGTTCTCACAATGAAATATTAGTTCTAACAATGAAATATTAGTTCTCACAATGAAATATTAGTTCTCACAATGAAATATTAGTTCTAACAATGAAATATTAGTTCTAACAATGAAATATTTGTTGTGACAATGAAATATTAGTTCTCACAATGAAATATTAGTTCTCACAATGAAATATTAGTTCTAACAATGAAATATTTGTTCTGACAATGAAATATTAGTTCTCACAATGAAATATTAGTTCTCACAATGAAATATTAGTTCTAACAATTAAATGCTAGTTCTAGCAATTAAGGAATAGATTTAACAATAAAACAACAGTTCTGACAATTAATCATGTCGTCGATTCAATGACATCTTTGATGCTCAATAATTATGAAGAACGACGATTTACTTTAAACCATTTATTTGTAGGTAGCTTAGGCAACAGCAGAAGCTGTAAACGCAATTTAGAAACACATTTTTTTTAAGCCCTTTGTGACGTGCGTTCTAAAATGAAACTTGTCTTACCCGAGTCTTCTGCCTTCATATTTCTGGACGACTTCCGGCTTAGTCTTACGCTCAACAAAGAAGGTTGTTTCCGTGCCAGACCTAAGGAAATGCATTGCTTGTATCAGTGTGTTGTTGATAGGCTTGTATCATGTTGTTATCAGTGTGTTATCTATATGCTTGTACCATGCTATAGTGCCCTTGATAGGCTTGTATCATGTTGACATCATTGGGTCATTGATAAGTTTGTATCATGTTGGCATCTGTGATATTGATATTCTTGCATCATGTTGGTGTTATTGTGTTATTTATATTTTGATATCATATTGATTTCATTGGGTTATTGATATTTTGGTATCATTTTGGTATCATAGTGCCCCTGATAGACTTGTATCATGTTGGTATCATTGTGTCATTGATAGTGTTGTATCACGTTGGTATCATTGTATCATTGATACACTGGTATCATGTTGGTATCATTGTGTCATTGATATGCTGGTATCATGTTGGTATCATTGTGTCATTGATATCTTGGTATCATGTTGGTATCATTGTGTCACTGATAGTTTTGTATCACGTTGGTATCATTGTATCATTGATACACTGGTATCATGTTGGTATCATTGTGTCATTGATATCTTGGTATCATGTTGGTATCATTGTGTCACTGATAGTTTTGTATCATGCTGGTATCACTGTGTCACTCATACACTGGTATCATGTTGGTATCACTGTGTTTTGATATGCTGGTATCATGCTAGTGCCATGTGTTAAGATGCTCATGTCTCCATCACACATCCATGTTCATGTCGACTAGCTAGCACTTTCTGAAACACTCATATCATCCTCATTTGTCTTATAATTAAATAAACATTTTAATATCCCCAGTGTTTTTTTATGATTCTAGAGTGTGCTCGTGAAATTTCGCCTACAATCAGCATATGAAAAAGAAAAGTTTTTTTTTTATAATTAAAACACATACTGTCTAATGCAGACAATGCTCGCCATGGCGCCATTTGATTGTCTCTGTAACTTAATAGGTTTAGGGTTCAGGTTAGGTTTAGGGATAGGTCTAGGGTTCAGGTTAGGTTTAGGGATAGGTCTAGGGTTCAGGTTAGGTTTAGGGATAGGTCTAGGGTTCAGGTTAGGTTTAGGGATATGTCTAGGGTTCAGGTTAGGTTTAGGGATAGGTCTAGGGTTCAGGTTGGGTTTAGGGATAGGTCTAGGGTTCAGGTTAGGTTTAGGGATTGGTCTAGGGTTCAGGTTAGGTTTAGGGATAGGTTTAGAGTGACTATTCACGGGTTGCGGCAACCAAGATGGCGGCTATGGCGTGGGTTTGTCTGAATTTACCGACAAACCTTTGGCTGAGCCAATTTCAAAGTCGTACATCTTCATTTTTTCAGCGTTGCTCTGGCTAATATGCAATTCTTTTCCGCCTGGAATAAAAAACAAAACAAATTGTTTCACACTTGGTGAAATGAAGCAGATTTATTTACAACTTCCGGATGCAAATGTAACATACGGTGTTCGACCTTCGGCCCGAGGAACACATGCGGTCGGATGAAACGTTTACTCCTTCCCTCACGACCTACTAGGCAGAGGCGTAGCTAGAGTGCTTGGCGCCCGGGGACAAGATTCATTTTAAAGCGCCCTCTTTTCCTTTTTTTCAACTCTCAAACCCATTATTTTCATCAATAAAATAATACCAAAGCACATTTTGGCGCCCCTAACTAGCTGGCGCCCGGGTACATCTGTACCCCCCTGCTCCCCTACTCTACGCCTCTGCTACTAGGAACCGCATTTTTAAAAACATATCAGACTATTAATAGATTTACTCTTAGCTTGCATCTTATTATCAGATGCTATCTATTACTTATACTCTCACTGCTTATCAAGTGTTATCTATTAGTTAAACTCTCCTCATTCATCAGATGCTATCTATTAGTTATATGCTCACTATTTATCAGATATTATCTGTTAGTTAGACTCAACGCCGATAGATTTCTAGAAGAATATCATTTTCTCGCCCACTCCCCTTAAATCCCAAACCGCCCTATCCCACAATTCAAAAATAAAATAAATACATGAAAAATATAATTAAAAAAAAAATTCTGCACAAAGTTTTCTCCCGATGCTTTAGTCAAACAATTGATAGAATGGAGTAAACTCTGACGATTAATCCAGCAAAGTAAGGCATTAATCCACTTTCCAAGCTTTGAAGAACTTTTTTCTTTTTGTGGAGATGTTCCTCCCTCAAAGGTCAAATCGATCCAAAGGAAACTAACTTCACAGCCCTCGCGAGTTTGGCATGCTTCCAATTTTACCAACCAGCCCTCCGTCAGGTATACTCAGGCTCATACTCTGACTCGTAGTTGCCATTTGATGACATACTCAGGCTCATACTCTGACTCGTAGTTGCCATTTGATGACATACTCAGGCTCATACTCTGACTCGTAGTTGCCATTTGATGACATACTCAGGCGCATACTCTGTCTCGTAGTTGCCATTTGATGACATACTCAGGCTCATACTCTGACTCGTAATTGCCATTTGATGACATACGCAGGCTCATACTCTGACTCGTAGTTGCCATTTGATGACATACTCAGGCTCATACTCTGACTCGTAGTTGCCATTTGATGACATACTCAGGCTCATACTCTGACTCGTAGTTGCCATTTGATGACATACTCAGGCTCATACTCTGACTCGTAGTTGTCATTTGATGACATACTCAGGCGCATACTCTGACTCGTAGTTGCCATTTGATGACATACTCAGGCTCATACTCTGACTCGTAGTTGCCATTTGATGACATACTCAGGCTCATACTCTGACTCGTAGTTGTCATTTGATGACATACTCAGGCGCATACTCTGACTCGTAGTTGCCATTTGATGACATACTCAGGCGTATAATCTGACTCGTAGTTGCCATTTGATGACATACTCAAGTGCATAATTGCATGTGGTGTAATTCCAATAATAATCTTACTTGTGTTTGTCACAAAGATAAATTCAGTCCATTAAAAAGATGGTCGACTTACAGGTTTTTTCTGTTTGCACGCAGCAACGAAAATGTGTTTCTCACCTTTTGTAACCTTGTGTCTCATTGACTTCAGGATTGTAACACCTGGAGCAAAAAAAAAATTATAACATAATGAAATCCAAACAAACTTGAACATTTAAAAAAAAATTATGGCGTTGCAAGGCGGCGGAAACTTGTGTTTAAGCGATCACGGTCATTAAAAGATAACAGTTTTGAAAAGGAAAATCGGTAGGACGGCGATTATTACAAACACCGGTTACCTGAAAAGCCGTTAGTTTTTTTTTCAATTACGATCGCTGGCTGTATGACTAGAAGCGTTTGGCGCGCAAATACGGGGGAAGGGGGCAGGGGGCGGGTAGGGAGGAAGATGGGGGCAGGGGGCGGGTAGGGAGGGAACCATTCCGAAACCTGCCACACAATCCAACGGAAAATAAATGATTTGTGTGCATAAATGCAGTGTACACTAAAGCACGTCGCGAGCACAATCTAAGAATATTTCGTACAGCATATACCACGTTCTTAAACAGTAACGCGCCCCCCCCCCCACACTTTTTACACACTAGATTTTTGTGTTCCAGTCATTGGCGTAACCGAGGCGCTGACTACACATTTGACACCACAAAAATAGGACCTCTCTTTTCATCGAACGCGAAATTTTAAACACGGGACGATAAGACTCGGCACTGTTCTACCATCAGGCAGACACCAGTAATTGAGTTTCTACATCAGCGGTTCTCAACCTGTGGGTCGCAACCCCTTTGGGGGTCGAACAGCCCTTTCACAGGGGTCGCCTAAGACCATCGGAACACACATATACACTACAGTTTTGAAGTAGCAAAGAAAATAATTTGTGGCTGGGTGGGGGGGGGGTCGCCACAACATTAGGAACAGTATGAAAGGGTCGCGGCATTAGAAAGGTTGAGAACCACTGCTTTACATGATAAGACGACTTGTTTTGACATGACTGGTGTGATTATTTGTTTTGTTTCTTGTCGACTCCAGAGCTACCAGGTCGCGCCAAGTCAGAAGACGCTAGACATCATCGGTGAAACACTTTTTAAAGAAAAAAAACGCATAGTGGGCTGAACACATAAACGTACACATCGACGCATCAAACAAGGCATTGACTGATAACTGAACACATGGAAATGCACACGAGCACAAGAATGGACGCACTAACAAGTGAATGTACACATTAACAAACGAATGTACAAGCTAACACAATAATGTACACACTAACACAAGAATGCACACACTAGCAAGTGAATGCACACAACAAGGAAATGCACACAATAAGAAGTGAATACACACACTAGCAAGTGAATGCACACAACAAGGAAATGCACACAATAAGAAGTGAATACACACACTAGCAAGTGAATGCACACAACAAGGAAATGCACACAATAAGAAGTGAATACACACACTAGCAAGTGAATGTACACACGAAAACAAGAAAGTACACAATAGCAAGTGAATGTACACTATCACAAGAAAGTACACAGTAGCAAGTGAATGTACACACTAACACAAAATAGTACACAATAGCAAGTGAATGCACACCTTAACAAGTGAATGTACACACTCACAAGGTAATGTACACAGTACACACTTACAAGTGAATGTGAACACCAACACATGGACGTACCTCTTGGCTCACGACCTCGTTCGCGTGCTGCCAACAACATCACAGCAGCTGTAAAATTGAAGCATATGTCCTTTGAGTTATTGAACTTATTGTCTCTTTGCGTCCAATAAAACAGTCACTTTGTACTGCAGCTCAAACCAGGAAAACCTACCCCCCCCACCCTGAAAGGTTTAAGCTGCCCCAGCCCCACCCCGTCTCCTAAACCTTGCTTAGTTCTGCGTGGCATTGACCTCGAGATGTCACTCTGGACATTGTTCGGACATGTTTTGCTATACAGTAATAATATTGATGATAAATAATTGTGTCGTCGCTAATAGATAAATGAAATGGTGATGCACTTTTTCTTTCTTACAGGAAATCCAATCATTGAATCCATAAACTTTTCAAAGAATCATTTTTACTGGGTCTATAACAATAGTTAATACAAAATAGGGTGCGTCATTCCCCTTTCAGTACCAGCTTCCCGTTATCAGCTCTAGCTTCCCCTTATCAGCTCTAGTTTCCCTTATCAGCTCTAGTTTTCATTTTATCAACACCAGTTCCCCTTATTAGCACCAGTTTCCCTCTTATCAGCACGTTATAATCTGTAACCCAAAAAAAAAGAAATAATTATAACAGCGTAGACGTGATGGCCGTATGACTAAAATAATATGATCTTCATGTGACCTTCACTTTTATTTTTATCTTTGGATAAGAGTTCAATCCCCACCGGGGCCAATTAAAACAAAAATTAGCATATTTATGTTTACCGCTGGCTCAAGCTTATAATTATATGTCAGAGAGGATCCTCAAATATTTTAAAATTCCATTGCTAGTAACAATGCTCAACAATAAAAAATATGCATGGTTTTTAGATGTGACCAACAGGCCCCGTAGAAACAAGGGGGGGGGGGGGGAGCAAAGAAGGCCACTGCTCCAGGTGTTATAGCATCAGGGGGTGCCGAATTCGCATATTTTCCATTTATATATACGATTTCATTTCATTTATATATATATATATGTATAGGCCTTTATTACATTGTAACTGATGATTAAACGGAACTGGTGGAAAAAAAAAGGTTGGGGGGGGCTTTGCGCTACTTTTAGGTTTCGCCCGCGCCACATCTTTTTCCGTCACACAGCCACGGTAGTTGAATGAAAGGATGGTTTGTCCGTTATCGGATGGTATCATATTTAAAGCGGGGGACTCCCCCTTCCCACCCCCCCCCCCACATCACCAATGATTTTTATTGGTTCTCAAAATGCTAAGTCTTGGGTACCGAGTAGCGAACCTTGTTTCGGATATTCATCTTCATCTTGCTCAGACGATGACCTAGTAGGATATGGACCAAACGGTATCTGAGATTCACCTGGAATAGTGCATAGTAAAAAAAGCAAGCGAAAAACAAAATGTCATGAAAGGAAAAAAAATAGTAAATAATAGATTAATGCCGCTGTCGGCGTATTTAAGGGTATAAAGCTTTAGAGTCTTCTTAAGACGAAATGTTAACATTATAAAACAGATCCCTAAGTGATAATGTGGTTTGAGAAATGCACGTTGTGCCACCTCTGATTAAAAAGTGTGGCTAGCGATGACCAGTCGTTTTTAGATAGATTTCATAATTTATATCGCAGTTGTATTAGAAAGCATTTCTACCTGACAACATTTGTATCTGACAAAATTTGTACTGACAACATTTGCATGACAACGTTTGTAATGACAAAATTTGTACTGACATTATTTGTACCTGACAAAATTTTTACGGACAACATTGGTACCTGACAAAATCTGCAATCGAAAACACAAGCAGTCGACGATATTGGCACCTGACAAAACTTGCACCCCAGAAAATCTGTACCTGACATTTAAATATGTATGGCATCTTTCCGTCTACGAGAGACGATAGATTATCTTGTCTGGTTGCAGCTCTTCGTGTGGCTAATATAAGCAACCGATAACACATGCACCTGACAAATGAGCCCATTACCACATGTGCACCTGACAACATATGTACCTGAAAGCACCATCACATCACGTGCACCTGACATCACGGGCACCTGACACCATGTGCTGAGAACAGCAACGACTTACCAGTACTCTGCTGTATTTGCTTTTTTGTTAAAGACCGTTTCCTCGTTTTGTTGTGCACTGAATGGAATGAGAACCATTGGAAAATTTAGTGGTCATACACATTCTTACGAGTTGTCATACACATTGTTACGAGTTGTCATGCACATTCTTACGAGTTGTCATACACATTCTTAAGAGTTGTCATACACATTCTTACGAGTTGTCATACACATTCTTACAATTTGTCATACTCAATCTTACGAGTTGTCATTTCCATTTTATAATTCTAACTCAACGTGATATCAAGCTTAATCAAAACAAACATTTCTATACCAACTTAACCATAAGCATCAATTAATCTCAAAACGTAATCCCACGATTAACACCCTAACAATGGGCACAATTGGTTTAAACACAGGACCAGCCTTTATAGACACACAGCGATTTTTTTTCCCCACCAGATGAATCAACACAACAAGAAATCCATTTGAAATCAATCAATCAACCCAACAATACTGCCAACAACATCGAAAACTCAACCGTCGACAGTATCATCAACAATATCACCAAAATATCATCAACAATATTGGCTCGGACGTATTAGATGTACAAAGCTGTAGAGGGGCAGACATAGACTTAGACCACATGCTTGTAGGAATCAAATATAAACAAAGAATTTCTAACATCCACAAAAACAAAAAAAACAAACAAAAAATACAATACAACAGCCAGAAATTAAGCAGGGACCCGAAAATTGCCGAGGAATATCAACAGAAGATTGAAATTCAACTAGAAATATCCCAGAGGGAATCCGTCAGCAACGATGATATAAACCAGCTATTGGGAAAAGATATATCAGCTAAATGTATTAGATGTAACAAGGTACTTAAAACATTGGGAGGAACACCGTAAGGCCTTCACTCTCATTTAAAGTCTGCACATTCCAGTGATTACGTATTTCTTGGGCCTGATTGCGACAAGATGCGACAATGTATCGTGGATATTCCAAAGCTTTATCAGACAGCAGATTCATCGTTGGAAATATCTTTGAACAATGAAATTGAACATCTTGGATCTGAGCATGATGAACTTGATGATACACTGCCACTTAAGAGACAATTAGAAATTGAAATACAAAAGAAACTTCAGGCTCAGGATAATACTTCCAGACCAACGGATGGAGACATTGACACATTGGTCAAAATTGAAATGGCTTTATTAGAGAAAGGCGGTTCAAGAGGAAAATATCCAGAAATTGCTTATGATAGCGTAAGGTCTATTCCCCCGACCAATGTGGAGTCGGCGCGCGTGTTTTCTTCATCAAGGTACTTTTGTAACCATTTGCGGTCAATGTTAAGTGACCAAATATTATACTTTGTCATTTTTACGATTTCATTATTAAAATTTAACCAACGATTAAAACAACAGAAATGATTTTAATATTTGATTAATTAAACTATTTAACTTAAAGAGTTAAGAATATATTTTTGTTCGTTTGATAAAGTCTGAAGATAAACATTTGTGTTATTGTTAAAAGCTTATTAAAAATCAAAATGTGACATTTTTTCTGAATGTTTTTATTTCTTTGATAAAACCTCACCTCTAATCTCGAATCTCGACAAAAAATTATCTAAATACCGGTTTTGGCAAAAGGGACCGGCTTTGCGACCCCCAGTGGTAACGAACTGTATAGGCAAACACACGACCTCATATCCAGAATCTTGCAGAAGGAATAAAATGCCAATAGAATTGGACACTGCACTCATAATCCCCATTCACAAAAAAGGATCTAAGCTGGTCTGCTCCAATTACTAAGGAATCTCCTTCCTGAATGTAATGTACAAAATCCTCACAAAGCGTATAGCAAGAAAACTTGAAAGGGATAGTGAACAGATCCTAGGGGATTTCTAATGCGGATTCCGACAGAATAGGTCAACCACGGATCATAATTTTAGTATCAGATGTCTCCTGGAGAAATTTTACGAATATAACATCGACGTACACCAACTATACGTATATTACTCAACAGAATATGATAGCGTAGACAGCAATTACTTATGCAACGATCTTAAAGAGCGTGGAGTCCGTAACAAGCTTACTCGACTCATACATATTGCTAACTCCAAAAGTAGAATGAAAGAGCAGCGAGAATACTCAAGGGCGTTCCCAGTCAATCAGGGCCTCAGACAAGGAGAATCACCATCATGTATACTGTTTAACATTACACTAGAAAAAAGAATTATTAGAAGCATACGCGTGAGCACCAGTGGAACCATAACAAGCTACTTCCAGAGAGGTATTACAGAACAACAACCGTCAGGAACCTTATATAGCCAGCCATTGGAGTACCTGGCATACGCGACGATAAAGCGCTACTGGGTAGAAACAGTAATGACATAATTAAAGCATTCAGGGAACTTGAAAATGCCTCAGCCAAAGCTGGTCTTGATATAAATGAAGCGCAGACAAAATATTTGATGATGTCACGAAACACCCACGCTGATGACAACATCAATATAAACAGCCACAAATTTGAGAGAGTGGCTACATTCAAATATCTAGTAGCAACTATAAACGACTACAATGAAATAAAGTCGGAGGTGAAAGAAAGGATAACAACAGTCAACTGTTCCTATTTCAACCTACAAAAGCTACTGGGAAGCAAAAACCTCTCAAGGGAAACAAAAAAGACAATATACACTACTATCATAAGACCAGTAGTAACTTACACTAGTGAGATCTGGACCCTTACCAAAAAAAATACAGAGAACCTTCTCAATACACGGGAGAGGAAAATCCCCAGAAAAATATACAGCCCAATGATGGAAACTGATATTTGGAGAATCCGTACAAACCAAGAGCTATACCAATTGTACAAAGACCCACCCATAGTCATAACAATAAAAAAGGCAGACTGCGCTGGGCAGGACACATTGAAAGGATGACGGAATGTAGAGGCAGAAACCTAGGGGCAGACGGCTGACCGGTCGCCCAAGGCTCAGATGGATCGACGATGTGGAGAGGGAGTTACACCAGTTGGGGTTCGCGCATGGAGGCGGAAGGTCATGGATCGAACTGTCTGGAAGGATGTGGTGGAGCAGGACAGGGCCCTACATGCTGTAGCGCCACTGATAATGATTACCAACAATATTACCAACAATATCACCAACAATATTAACATCAATTTTACCAACAATATCACCAACACCATATGCCTACCGTTACCCCTCTCCCACAGAAAACAACCCCCCCCCCCCCAACCAAAAAAAAAAAATACATCATCTGCATGATTGATCTCTGAATGCAAGCCTTATATTTACAGCTGAACATCAAATCAGATTCTATACACAGGAAAGGAATTTGGACAGAGGCCAATAAAGAATATGAGAGAAATTGGTCGCCAGAAGCCATGTACATAAGCCGCTCTGAATTACTACCTATTAATAACAGTTATAGATACTATATCACTAAACATAGCGGCATCCGTGGGTCTAAACCTCTGCAAGCAGACGAGAGGCGTCCCCGGAGATGTTCAAGTACATGGAATACATGGCATGTGATGGGTTAAAGTTGACATGTACATGGAATACATGGCATGTGATGGGTTAAAGTTGACATGTACATGGAATACATGGGAACTGATGGGTTAAAGTTGACATGTACATGGAATACATGGGAATTGATGGGTTAAAGTTGACATGTACATGGAATACATGGGAACTGATGGGTTTAAGTTGACATGTACATGGAATACATGGGAACTGATGAGTTAAAGTTGACATTTACATGGAATACATGGGAACTGATGGGTTTAAGTTGACATGTACATGGAATACATGGGAACTGATGGGTTTAAGTTGACATTTACATGGAATATATAAGATTGAATTTATTATAGTTGAAATGTTACTAGATTACTGAACATGGTGGCACCGTGGGCTTGAACACTTGCAAGCAAATCAGAGGCGTGCCCGAATATGCTGTAGTTTGAAAAATGAACTTACCAGCTGTCGTCATTGCACTTTTGCGTCTTGATGTGTCTGGAAATGCTGAAAAGTAGGTACAATATACGTTATGTTTTGGGTTAAATTTGTCATGTACTTGGAATATATTACATGTGATGGTTTCAAGTTGACATGTACATGGAATATATTACATGTGATGGTTTCAAGTTGACATGTACATGGAATATATTACATGTGATGGTTTCAAGTTGACATGTAGATGATATATAGGTTGACGCAAATGGTAGAGAAACGGTAGACACGTAATTAAAGTAAATCGGCGTGAATGGTATAATATAGATCTAATTTGTATGGTTACTTTAGATAAAAAACGAAATTTAATGTGTGGTCAAACGTTGCTGACCACGCATTACTTTATATTTTAACTGTCGTCCTGTTGCTTGTTTACAAGTGTGCCGCCAGGTCACAAACACAAAGTAAGCTAAGCTGAGTGTAATGTTATGACATGCCAGATTCGTTAGCTAGTAAGGCAAAGACCGTGCCTAACAGCATGAAAAGATTAAGATAGAAATGGACTTGAATGTCACGTGGTTAACAAAAAAAAAAGCATGATACGAATGAATAGTAAAATTTGATATATTAATAAAGTCATTCTAAGTGTGTCTTTTAGTGTGTCTTCTAGGCGGTCTTCCCGTTTGTCTTCCAGTGTGTCTATAATGTGACTCCTATTGCGTTTTCTAGTGTGTCTTCTAATCTGTCTTCTAATGTGACTTAAATTGTGTCTGTGATGTGTCTTCTAACGTGACTTCTAATTCTTTTTCTAGAGTGCCATCTAAATGTGTTTTTTAGTGTGACCACTGCTGTGTGTCATCTATTTCTGGCTAAAAATGGGACTTCTGGTAAGACTTCTAGTGTGATTTGTTATGCATACGACGTGTGTTTACGTCAGGAACTCTAGCAGACAACAAGCGCGAGACCGCATTTAGGGTGGGGCTGGCTAAAAATAGTCTCCCTCGAACTTGTTGACAACTAAATAACAGTATTGTCCGTTTCCTTCAGAATTCTGTGGAAAAAATCTGGAGAGCTCTGGGAAGGAAACCATCGTGTAAGGTAGTTCTAGAGATATCTGTAAAACCGACTATAAAAAGGAGAGGAGAGCTATTTTAAGAAGCATATCAATTATCACGAGATACTTGAAGTGTGCTGGGTGGCCGAGTGGCTAATCTCAAGTTGATGGTCTGGAGTTCAATCCCCGCCAAGCAAAAACACCACCAGCACACTTGGGATGGGACTCGCTAACCTTGGACGGCAACAACAAACCCGGAGCTTTGATTAATGTGCGTGTAATCAGTGTACAACTTTTTGCACATCGGTACAAATCCAAACAATATAATGTCAGTCAATAGTTTTTACATTATATTTCTTTTGATTTTGTAATTCATTATAATTAACATAATTCCACCATGTTAATTGTAATTAGCCCTGGTTTGAGTATTGTATTCTTTGTTATTGTATTTATTATTTGGTATCCTCTTTTGTTGTGTTCTGTTTTAGAACGAGCCATACACTTAAATAAGAGATTGACTTCTTCATATTGATAACAGTACGTAACAGCTTATTATTGTGACCTCTAGTTGACTACTAGAGTGCCTCCCATAGTTACTCCTAGGGTGACTGCTAGAGTGACTTCTAGTGCAACTTTTAAGTGCGTCTTCTAATGTGACTTTTATTGTGTCTTCTTGTGTGTCTTCTCTTGTGACTTCTACTGTAATTGTATCTTCTAATGTGTTTTCTAATGTGACTTTTATTACGTTTTCTAGTGCGTCATCTAAGTGTGACTTCTTGTGGGAATTGTATTATGACTTTTAGTATGAAATCTAGTGTGACTATTATTATGACTTCTACTACTTCTAGGTTGACTACTAGAGTGACGTATATTGTGATTTATAGGGTAATTGCTACTTTGACTTCTATTGTGACTTCTAGTGTATCTATTATTGTGACTTCTAGTGTCATATTAGAGTGACTTTTTGTGATTTCTAGTGTGACTTCTTGTGTGACTTCTAGTATGACAACAAGTGTGACTTCTAGTGTGACTTTTATTGTGACTTCTAGTTTGACTAATAGAGGGACATCCATTGTGACTTATAAAATGAACGCTAGTGTGATTGTAGTTTGACTTCTAGTGGGACATCTAGTGTGACTTTTATTGCTACTTCTTGTGTGACATGTAGTGTCACTTCCGGTGTGACTTCATAGTTTGAATTCTAATGTGAATTCTAAGTGTTACTTCTAGTTTGACTTCTACTGCAACTTCTGGTGTGAATACTAAGTGTGACTTCTAGTTTGACTTCTATGCATTAAGCAATACATAAAATACAAGGCGGTATTACAAAGTTAACAAAGGAAAGGTATTAACTGAACAGCTGAACGAACATGTAAAGAAATACAAGTCAAGGCAATGCAAACCAAATTGGTCCGGCCATGCTCACCCCGTTGCGATTGTCTTGCTAGCACTAAAGGATAAATAATTGGTTAGACTTCAAGCCGAATTTTTTATATTTGGTAAATAATTTGTCATATATAACCCTTAATATACAAAGTTGCCAAGGGCCCTTGGAGAACCCCAGATATTGATTTTATGCTTTCTGCAAAAACTACAGACACCATTTGACTCACCACTTATAATGGGCCCCAAATCATCTGAATAAACACTGTGTTTAGCGCTTTAAACTGTTTTTTACAACACACAAAAAAAAATTTCTAAAGAAAAGTTTATATTTAAAGCGACAATGGAAGGTGTGAGATCCAGGCCTGGTGGTTTGTTTTGAAGAAAAAAATGTGAAAGAAGCATTTCGAACCGTTTGAAGATATATCCGATGATGAGGAGCTAGCCGCATTTGTGGCTAACGTACAGTGAGGTAGTATGGACAATGAAAAGAAGCAAACTATGGGATTTAAGTTCTGGGCAGCAGCAGATCCGATGACGTACAGTTGTGCAATGTTGAAAGTCTACCCTGGATGGATTCCATGAAATGCAGCCGAGGCTCCCCCTGGCTGACTGTGCCCTCCCCTCCCTAGTTTTAAACAAGTCTAATGTTGTGTTTGAAGTGTGAAGTTATCTATAAAGGACTTGACTATATAAGGACTTGACTATATAAGGACTTAACTATATAAGGACTTGACTCACCTCCCCTTTCCTCGGCTGTAAACAAAGAAAGAGAAAAACACGTGATTAACGAATCTGACTAAAAAGCGGACTAAAAATATGACTGAAAATTTGACTAAAAATAAAACTAAATACAGGACTGTGCATTACGACATGTTAGACAAGGGACTTCAGTAACAATTGTTGCGCATCGGATGTGTAGTTTCATTGCGCGCGGTGTGTTTGTTAGAGTTAGTTAGTAGTTAATGAACGCCCTTTCCGCTATTTACTTGGTTACGTATATAGTTATTATGAGAACATGTGTATTTGTATCAGTCCCGAGACGTCTTCACCGCCGTACAATTTTATCCGGCCCGAGAGAGAATTTTAGGCAAAAACTATTTATTTAAGGGTTGTGCGATATAAAGTGGAAATCGGATTCCGTAAAAAGCAAACTTGCCGAACGATAGGCTACCTGAGAGCATTCTCGCTTCGATCAGAAAATGAGTGTAAATAAAAGGCGTGTAGTGAGTAGATGTTCGTCGTTACAGTAACATAGCAACGTTCAGTCGTGTAGTGAGTGGATGTTCTTGGTTACAGTAGCCTAGCAGCGTTCAGTCGTGTAGTGAGTGGGTGTTTGTGGTTACAGTAACCTAGCAGCTTTCAGTCGTGTAGTGAGTGGATGTTCTTGGTTACAGTAGCCTTGCAACGTTCGGTCGTGTAGTGAGTGGATGTTTGTGGTTACAGTAACCTAGCAGCGTTCAGTCGTGTAGTGAGTGGATGTTCTTGGTTACAGTAGCCTAGCAGCGTTCAGTCGTGTAGTGAGTGGGTGTTTGTGGTTACAGTAGCCTTGCAACGTTCGGTCGTGTAGTGAGTGGATGTTCTTGGTTACAGTAACCTAGCAGCGTTCAGTCGTGTAGTGAGTGGATGTTCTTGGTTACAGTAACCTAGCAGCGTTCAGTCGTGTAGTGAGTGGATGTTCTTGGTTACAGTAGCCTAGCAGCGTTCAGTCGTGTAGTGAGTGGGTGTTTGTGGTTACAGTAGCCTTGCAACGTTCGGTCGTGTAGTGAGTGGATGTTTGTGGTTACAGTAACCTAGCAGCGTTCAGTCGCGTAGTGAGTGGATGTTCTTGGTTACAGTAGCCTAGCAGCGTTCAGTCGTGTAGTTAGTGGGTGTTTGTGGTTACAGTAGCCTTGCAACGTTCGGCCGTGTAGTGAGTGGATGTTCTTGGTTACAGTAACCTAGCAACTTTCAGTCGTGTAGTGAGTGGATGTTCTTGGTTACAGTAACCTAGCAACTTTCAGTCGTGTAGTGAGTGGATGTTCTTGGTTACAGTAACCTAGCAGCGTTCAGTCGAGTAGTGAGTGGATGTTCTTGGTTACACTAACCTAGCAACTTTCAGTCGTGCAGTGAGTTGATTTTCCGTCGTTTCATTAACCTAGCTTCATTCCGTGGCTCGTATGAGATTGGCTCATAAGAAATGAAAGTAGTGTAGGGTTTTTAATTAATACAATTGATTGATTTATAAATACACCAAACCAAATTTCAACTTAGTTTAATTAATTATTTAATCAGTTTGCTTATTTATCATTCCAAAAATTAGCTTTTTATCAATTTTTATAACGTAATAAAAGTCAACGTTAAAAAAAATATATTAAAGTAGAAATTGCTGTTAAAGTCCTCACGTCTCTCTCTTTTTCGCTCTCTTTCTTATTCTCACTCTCTCCCTCTTTCTCTTTCCCCTTCTCTATATTTCTCTCCCTTTCTCAGTCATGCTCTTTCTCTCTTACTCTATCTCTTTCTCACTTTCTAAATCTCTTTCTCTATCTCTCTCTTTCTCTTTCTCATTCTCTCTCTTTCTCCCCCTCTCTTACTCTCTCTATTTCTCCCCCTGTCTTACTCTCTCTATTTCTACCCCTCTTCCTCTCATCTTTCTTTCGCTCTCTTTCTCTCTCTCTCTTTCTTTCTCTCTCTTTCTTTCTCTCTCTTTCTTTCTCTCTCTCTTTCTCTCTCTCTCTTTCTTTCTCTCTCTCTGTCATTCTATATCTCATCATCTCTCTCATTCTCTCACCAAGCACATATATCTGGAGTCTGACAGCTGGAAGAAGCACCTAAAATTTTTCCGTTTCAAGAGATTGTATGTTTTAAAAATTATTTTTCAATTTTTTAAAGATGGGAAGATTGTTTTGATCACTAGTTACTAAGTCGGGAACACATGTAGGGAGAATTTGATTTTATCAATATTTGTCTCACATTAATAAACACATTTTTTGATCACTGAGAACAAAAAAAGTCTGTCAGACTGCGAGTTGGGTACTTATTTGAGCTGTTAGTTTCATTCAGGGGCGTAGGATATCTAGTTGAAAATGCCGTTGGGAAATCGAAAAAGAAAACCCGAGTGCTTTTTGGGGGTTCTAGGCAGAAAGCGAGGAAAGGAATTGGAGAAAGTAACACTGGTGAGGAGCATTTGTTGGCGAAAATTAGGTAAGGAGCATTGGTGGGAACATCGGTGAGGAACATGCGTTAGGAATATCAGCAAGGAACATAGCCAGGGAATATCGGCGTTGAACTTAAGAGTGGCTTATTTGTCTGTTAGTCAACTTACCACTTAGGACACGATCCACAGACTTCAGTTTTCCCATAGAATCGTGTTTCATCATGAACGTCTTTTTGTCTGGGGTTAACAAATAAGAAAATATGAATTAAAAAAAACAAAAAACAAATCTCTAAAATATTAAGAAACACAACAGAAAGTCTTCTGCTTAGCAAGAGTTGCATTTAGCATAGCCATATTAGAAGTTAGCTTATTAAGAGTAGCATTTAAGTTAGCCAAAGTAGCAGTTAGCATAGCCAGAGTACAAGTTAGCTTAGCCAGAGTAGCAGTTAGCTTTGCCAGAGTAGCAGTTAACTTAGACAGTGCAGAAGTAAGCTTAGCCGGTGTATAAGTTAGCTTAGCCACAGAAGCAGTTAGCATGTCAGAGTAGCGGTTAGCTTAGCCCAAGTGGCAGCTAGCTTAGCCATAGAAGCAGGTTAGCCAGAGTAGGAGTTAGCTTTTAGAGAGAGTATCAAATTCACTTTGACAGAGTAGCAGTTAGCTTAGTCAGAGTAGCAGTTAGCTTAGTCAGGGTAGAAGTTAGCTTAGTCAGGGTAGCAGTTAGCTTAGTCAGGGTAGCAGTTAGCTTAGTCAGGGTGGCAGTTAGCTTAGTCAGAGTAGCAGTTAGCTTAGTCAGGGTAGCAGTTAGCTTAGTCAGGGTAGCAGTAAGCTTAGTCAGGGTAGCAGTTAGCTTAGTCAGAGTAGCAGTTAGCTTAGCCAGAGTAGCAATTAACTTAGACAGTGCAGAAGTAAGCTTAGCCGGTGTATAAGTTAGCTTAGCCACAGAGGCAGTTAGCATGACAGAGTAGAGGTTAGCTTAGCCCAAGTGGCAGCTAGCTTAGCCACAGAAGCAGGTTAGCCAGAGTAGGAGTTAGCTTTTAGAGAGAGTATCAAATTCACTTTGACAGAGTAGCAGTTAGCTTAGTCAGAGTAGCAGTTAGCTTAGTCAGGGTAGCAGTTAGCTTAGTCAGGGTAGCAGTTAGCTTAGTCAGGGTAGCAGTTAGCTTAGTCAGGGTAGCAGTTAGCTTAGTCAGAGTAGCAGTTAGCTTAGTCAGGGTAGCAGTTAGCTTAGTCAGGGTAGCAGTTAGCTTAGTCAGAGTAGCAGTTAGCTTAGTCAGAGTAGCAGTTAGCTTAGTCAGAGTAGCAGTTAGCTTAATCAGGGTAGCAGTTAGCTTAGTCAGAGTAGCAGTTAGCTTAGTCAGGGTAGCAGTTAGCTTAGTCAGGTTAGCAGTTAGCTTAGTCAGAGTAGCAGTTAGCTTAGTCAGGGTAGCAGTTACCTTAGTCAGGGTAGCAGTTAGCTTAGTCAGGGTAGCAGTTAGCTTAATCAGGGTAGCAGTTAGCTTTGTCAGAGTAGCAGTTAGCTTAGTCAGAGTAGCAGTTAGCTTAGTCAGGGTAGCAGTTAGCTTAGTCAGGGTAGCAGTTAGCTTAGTCAGGGTAGCAGTTAGCTTAGTCAGGGTAGCAGTTAGCTTAGTCAGGGTAGCAGTTAGCTTAGTCAGGTTAGCAGTTAGCTTAGTCAGGGTAGCAGTTAGCTTAGTCAGGGTAGCAGTTAGCTTAATCAGGGTAGCAGTTAGCTTAGTCAGAGTAGCAGTTAGCTTAGTCAGGGTAGCAGTTAGCTTAGTCAGGGTAGCAGTTAGCTTAGTCAGGGTAGCAGTTAGCTTAGTCAGGGTAGCAGTTAGCTTAGTCAGGGTAGCAGTTAGATTACGTACAACGAGTTGTGTTGGCCTCTTAATGTTTCGATTTGACCGTTAAAGGTAGCAAAGAGAACTGCTATGTATTACATTATATTATTCTATTTAACGTTTCATATTTACCAACTAATTAGCTTTAAAAATTTTTTCTGAAAGTAATTTTTAAATTCACTTGTTTATAAAACATTAAACATGTGTATATACTATTTTAAAAAAAATGTCGAAAGCCTTTCAATTATAGCATGTTGTTGAAATTATCTTACCATCGACAAATATCTCTCTCTGCATCGCTGAAATTCCGTGAGACAAGATTGAAATAGGTGGATTAGTTCAATATGAGTTTTAAAAAAAGAAAGAATTACAAAGGAAATGATTGTGTCCGTCAGACAACAACTGTTGACCAAAGCACTCTGGTAGTCGGCCTTGAATGATCCATTCAGAGGCGTAACAACGGCTTGGCATTGGGGCAGTTGCCAAGAAGAGCGCGGGCCTGCGCCAGTTCAAAAGCGCGCCGCTAAATCTCTAATTTTTAATTTGTATTTGAATATCAAGGGCGCCAAAAATAAATTAGCCAAGGGCGTCAAAGACCTAGTTACGCCTCTGGATCAATTTAACACTCTACGAATGAACCCTAAACCTCGAGTTCTGAAGCTCTTGAACGACTTCTTTCATAGCAATACATTTAATGAAAACATAGAGTTCAGATGGTGCTACTTCTATCCTATTGTCATTTAAAAAGTGTCGCGGTCACGGGTTACTTTGTTTCTATAGAATGTTTTAAAAGGTCTATTTTGTTCTTTAAAATGGGTTCGCGAAAGTTATTCACCTGTGAAATAGATAGCTCTATCGCTTAAGTCAGTGGTTCTCAACCTTTCTAATAACTTCCTTTAACGAAGTTCCTCATGTTGTGGCGATCCCTAAACACAAAATAAGTATCGTTTCTTCGTCTAATTTATAGAGTATACGTGTTTTCCGATGGTCTTTGGCGACCCCTCTGAAAGGGTCGTTCGACACCCAAAGGGGTCGCTACCCACAGGTTGAGAACCGCTGGCATAAGTGGATGGGAATCAATTATATCACGGCTTGAGAACTACCGATCTACCAGTTAAAAATAATTGTTGTAAGTTGGATTTTTGTGTTGATATGGGAATGCACAAACAAAAGAAATTTGTCGATTAAGAAAGTCGATGTGAAGCAGACTATCTTAGAATGGGTTTTCACGAACTGTCTCTGTTCTGCATCAACTTAAAATGCTTAAATAAACTACAAGCCCCCCCATAAAGTAGCAATGTATTCTAAAACTAAGAAAAGAACATATGCTTTCTGATTGAACTAACTCTCTTAAGACAAAAAGCAAATTATCCAGCCAGAGCTCATTAAGTCTTCCACAACGTCCACCCCCAACTTCCTACTGGCCTTCAACATAGTCTCCCGCTAGCCTTTCTTCCAGTCGGGCCGCAAAGCGGCACGTTGGGGGCATTCCGGCCCCGTGAAAGCCCCACCCACCTTCCACTCGATTGACCATTCGAGTGAGGCGGCATCACTGGTCGGTTGGCGGTGCTGCTCTCCCAGCACCCGGTCGATTGGCGGTGCTGCTCTCCCAGCACCTGGTCGGCTGGTGGTGCTGCTCTCACAGCACCTGGTCGGCTGGTGGTACTGTTTTTACAGCACCATCAGCCGAACCTTACATGGGCTGGGCTGGGTAAATTTTAACGTAATTTGAATTACAAAGAAAATTGTAGAAATATGATCTTGGAAATGCGACTTATTAAATAAAGTAAAAACTTAATGAACGACCCTAGTTTTGTTAACTCTGTCTTTAAGTAGCTTTTGTTATAAAATGTCTTGCTAATTTTTACCTACCTGCCAATTTCTGTCTTTTTTTTTTTTCTTCCGCTTTGACCAGCACTGAAAATATCAACAATTCATTCTATGAGATATGGATTTATTGTTATCATTATTGGAACGAACATCGCCATTCTTTGTAAGTGGCGACGGAAGTAGAGGATCGTAACAAAAGCTACGTAATGCTGTGAGCATGCTAAAATGGTATGGATACAAGCACAATGTAAGAATTCAATCAATGCTCACGATATTTGTTTTAACGCGAACGACAATTACAAATTACAAAACATCTT
Organism: Omphiscola glabra; assembly: GCA_964017045.1. Classification (NCBI taxonomy): domain Eukaryota; kingdom Metazoa; phylum Mollusca; class Gastropoda; family Lymnaeidae; genus Omphiscola; species Omphiscola glabra. The sequence continues at coordinate 22,602,140 of OZ024810.1, read as the reverse complement.
GCAGTCAGACGACAGTAAAGAATCACAAAACATCACCCTGTCGCACAATCGAGGTTCTTTCGCCACGCCAAGCACACACATTTTATGCACCAACTCCCAAAAAGCAACTTCGTGAATTGTTGTCTGATAAACAGAAAAGTTTATCCCCACAAGCTCGGACAATACTATGTCATACATTCTAGCATGGTGTAGATGGTGTAGATTTCACAGGAAGAACTCACAAGGCCTGGGGAAAAGCTGTGTCCATGGACAGCAAATCTCCTCTCACCACGCACCTCGATGAGGCAAGGTAACATCATATGTTGATGATACAGCTTGGGACAATTAGCGTCCCAGGACTTGCCGGAATTTGCATCTAACAATGCTATCCACCTACGGAACTCCATCTCCGAGTTTGAATTCAGAGATTGCCTTCTCTTAGTTTCACAACAATGAAATATCAAGAGCAACCCTCGAGTTTCCATCCCAGCGTTAGCGAGTCCCATCCAACCGGGATGCTCTAGAGGTTTTTGGTTGCCTAGGCTTTGGTGAGGATTAAAATCCAGACCACCAGGTATTTAGACTGCTCGTCCACTCAGCACCGTGTAATGGCTGTACTGTATTTGTAACCAACGTTAAAAAAATTGAGTCCCGATGCTTTTCTAGAAAAACGAAATTTAACAACTTCCGGCAGTGAAGAAAAATACGCATGAATTATGTCAGCGTTACTTACAGAATGTCATCAGTTCCTCATCCAGCTCCAGTGACCATGGTATGCCCCGTTTACTGAGCCCTGTAAGAGAAAAAAGGTCAAACAAGTTGCAGAGATTAAATACACTCTCGCATTCGTTTTAAAACAGCGGTTCTCGAGAATTTCTGCTGCGTGGGCCACCTTACCGTTCACTTTACTATAAAGTTACCAAAAAAAATGCAGCTGCAGTACACCGTGATACATGTTCACGGGCCCCCAAGGGGTTTGTGTAGCGAATGTTAATTTTGTCATTTGGCGTCTAACATGACCACTATTCTTGTATTAAACATCTCAGCTGATGGGACGCGTCTAGAGCACTACTAGCGATTACGTTACTGCAGCAACAGTATCCTTTAATTCGGTGGTTCTCAACATCTTGGTCGAACGACCGTTACACAGGGGTGGCCTAAAATCATCGAAAAGCACATATTTATGAAGTAGCAAAGAATTTTTTTTTATGGTTGGTCACCACAATTTAAGGGGATGCGGCATTGGGGGCTGTTGAGAACCACTGGTTTAATTGGTCCATGTGTTCTATAGAACCAGTGCATAACGCTGTATGGATTTTCATAGTACTCACAGAATTTATCTTCAAAACGTTTGATGTCTTTATCTGTTAGTCCCAATTCATCTGAAACAATAGCGGATAATTAGTTGATGAATTTCTAAATACACCTACAAAAGCAAAGAAACTTAATCGATATAATAACAATACAACCTGGGATTAGGAGGTGGCTGACTTCAGGTCAAATAATTAGGTTCGATCTAACTATGTTAAACCGTCATCAGACATCCAGAAATCGATATTCAATAAAAAAAAAAAATGGTAAATTAAAGTGATATATTTAAAAACAATTGGGTACCAAATAATTTTCATTAGATGAATATTCAACCACTTACAAATAAGAAGCAAATGGTATTATAAGAATATGTTTTGTTGCTAATCTTAATGTGGATGATCACAAATTAGAATGCGTGATGACTCTAATTATTCTGTGGCTGCTTGCTAATTATAAAATGGTTTGTTGCTAATCATAATATGAGTTGTTGCTAATTATAATATGGGTTGTTGCTAATTATAATATGGGTTCTTGCTAATCATAATATGAGTTGTTGCTAATTATAAAATGGTTTGTTGCTAATTATAATATGAGTTGTTGCTAATTATAATATGGGTTGTTGCTAATTATAATATGGGTTCTTGCTAATCATAATATGAGTTGTTGCTAATTATAAAATGGTTTGTTGCTAATTATAATATGAGTTGTTGCTAATTATAATATGGGCTGTTGCTAATTATAATATGGGCTGTTGCTAATCATAATATGAGTTGTTGCTAATTATAAAATGGTTTGTTGCTAATTATAATATGAGTTGTTGCTAATTATAATATGGGCTGTTGCTAATTATAATATGGGCTGTTGCTAATCATAATATGAGTTGTTGCTAATTATAATATGGGCTGTTGCTAATTATAATATGGGTTCTTGCTAATTATAATGTGTGTTATTGCTAACTATTATTAATAAGTGTCATCAAAATGAGCGTAGGTTTGACAGGTCCAGAAATAGACATGTTTAGAAATAATGTTTTCGGTCTTGCGAATATAATGCCAGCTGGCCATGATGTAAAGCGCAGGTTCTCGTGAACCTCAGCCAGTTTTCTGAAAGTCCGATAACAAGATCCCCAGGCTTTTTTCAGGGGTGGTGTTGGGGCAAAACCAAACTTGACAGACTTGTTGGGTTGTTTATTACTGGAGTCTAGTTGAGTTGTTTAATAGTGGAGTCTAGTTGAGTTGTTTATTACTGCAGTCTAGGTGAGTTGTTTATTACTGGAGTCTAGTTGAGTTGTTTATTACTGGAGGCTAGGTGAGTTGTTTAATAGTGGAGGCTAGTTGAGTTGTTTATTACTGGAGGCTAGGTGAGTTGTTTAATAGTGGAGGCTAGGTGAGTTGTTTATTACTGGAGATACCATAGTGCATAGAAATTTAAATAAAACCTGAGAAATTCAGTGGGGATGGGAGAAATTCGCCTCTCCCTGCCCTACCAAATGATGTCCCTGCCGCAGATGGATCAGGCATATTGAATGATTCGCCTGCAAAGATCGAATTCTCAGAACATCATAGGGTGTTAAGACTCACTATTAAATGACATCATAAGGTGTTAAGCTCACTATAACATGACATCATAAGGTGTTAAGCTCACTATAACATGACCTCATAGAGTGTTAAAACTCACAATTTAATTTCATCATAGGGTGTTAAGACTCACCATTACATGGCATCATAGGGTATATTAAGTTAAGTCTCACCCTTAAATGACATAAAATGGTGCTATGTTCATAGAGTGATGCATCACTAGGTCATTTCATGCTAAGCAATAAAAATGGCAGTGGAGCGAAGGGAAAAGGTGGTGGTCTGGTGTCATCCTAACAATGTGTCCTTAACAGATTGGCATTTGGAATGGCTAGCAAGACTTCATACTACAGTTAAACTATGTACACCCCCCAGTTAAACTATGTAAACCCCCCACCCCAGTTAAAATATGTAAACCACCCCCTCGCCCGGTTAAACTATTTAAACCCCTAAAGTTAAACTATGTAAACCCCCACAGTTAAACTAAGTAGCCCCCCACAGTTAAACTATCTAACACCCTCCCCCCACAGTTAAATTATGTAACCCCCACACAGTTAAATTATGTAACCCCCACACAGTTAAACTATGTAACCCCCCACGGTTAAATTATGTAGCCACCCCCACATTTAAATTATGTAAACCCCCCTCCCACAGTTAAATTATGTAACCCCCTCCCCCACACACCCACAGTTAAACTATATAAACCCATTAAGACGTGGCTATGGACATATTCTAAACATGTTAAACGATTACCACGTCATGGGATTTGAAACAAAACCAGCAGTCCCCCTCCCGCCTCCCGGCCCAAACATGATACCATGTCAACAGACACACGGTCACAAGGTGACTTACAAAACGCCTGGTACCTATTGTACACCATGACCCCTGTGTTCCTGAAGTACTGGCGCTGAGACACAACACCTGTTTAAAAGAGACATAAAAATGGTTTATGCTTTATGTGTGTCATACTAATAAGAGCCGGATACCCACCCCATCCCCTTTTTTTACACCAGACCTCTCCCATAGGGTTACCAGACGCCCATATTTAGTACGGACGGTTTGTATTTTCGACCCCCTTGTCCGTACTAATTTTTGCGTCCGTATTTGTCCGTACTTTCCTGTCGTCGCGCGGCGTGTCCGTACTTTTGGCAGCGACGACTTGCTTGTCTTATTTCCACATGTCTTATCTTATTTCTCAACAAAGACCAGCGTAGTGAATAACTTCAGCTCCATCTTACAGTCCAAAATAGCTTATTATCTCCAATGCTGTAAAAATTGCGCGCATGTGTTGTGTAGGAATTATAGTCATAATGTTACAGTTTCTTTTCACAAATGAACTAAAAAAAGGTAATAATGGGGAGACTTCAATCAGGTTAGTACAATAGGGAATTAGTACAGCACAGTAAGGTTAAACCTGATAAAAGGAACGCAACAAAACAACGAACGTGTCGGCAGGAAGCCTTCATCAGCGAACAAACAGAAAAACGAATAAAATTAAAATGTATAAAAAAATATAATATAGCACTTAGCTCAGAAGTAGTATCCAAGAGGGCAGCAAAAGATTTGTGACAGAAAGTAAGTGACAGAAAGTAAGTGGGAGAAAGGTTTAAATAGGGAAGAGTGAAAGAAAAGATTAATGGCAGAAAGGAAGTGGGAGAAAGGGTTAAATAGGGAAGAGTGAAAGAAAAGATTAGTGACAGAAAGTAAGTGGGAGAAAGGGTTAAATAGGGAATAGTGAAAGAAAAGATTAGTGACAGAAAGTAAGTGGGAGAAAGGTTTAAATATGGAAGATTGAAAGAAAATATTAGTGACAGAAAGTAAGTGGGAGAAAGGTTTAAATAGGGAAGAGTAAAAGAAAAGAGGAGAAGTAAGTCCACTGCGATAGGTCGTGGTGTGGAGCGGCGGAGCTAGGTTCAAACAGTGAATAGAGACATGACATTCATACCATGCGGGTACAAGGTGTCATAAGTCAAAATAAGCTTGTGCTCCAAATTCACCCGGCTGGGTGTGTTTGTGCTGGCCACAATCGTGCATATTGATTAATTGGGACGAACAAAGTAGGTCTGTATTCCACATGAGTTAGGGCATACCGAGTGGGTCTACATTCTGCATTAGGAGCGATAAACCGTGGTTGTCTACATAAGGTGGGGCGCATTGTGTGGGTGCGCACGAAGTGGGGGTGGTCCGAGTGGATCTACATTCTAAATAAGGTTGTGCGTACCGATTGTGTCTACATAAGGTTGTGCGTACTGATTGTGTCTACATAAGGTTGTGCGTACCGATTGTGTCTACATAAGGTTGTGCGTATCGATTGTGTCTCCATAAGGTGGGACGTACCGATTGTGTCTTCGTAAGGTGGGACGTACCGCAGGGGTATATATGACTTTGGGCGTATACAGAGGGCCTATCATTCTAACGGACGTGGGACGCACTGTGAGGGGCTTCATACTAAAGAAGTGAGACACACCGAGTGGTTCTACATAAGGTTGGGCGCACCATGTGGGTGTTCATGCATAGGGATGGTCCGGATGGTTCTTCATTCTAAATAGAGTGGGACATAACGAGTGGGTCCATATTCTACATAAAGTGGGACGCACCGAGTGGGTCTATTTTCTACTTAAAGTGGGACGTAGCGAGTGGGTCTATATTCTACATAAAGTGGGACGTTGCGAGTGGGTCTATATTCTACTTAAAGTGGGACGCACCGAGTGGGTCTATATTCTACATAAAGTAGGACGTTGCGAGTGGGTCTATATTCTACATAAAATGATACGTACCGAGCGGATAGTCTGGGGATGCCAAGATGTGTTTGATTTGACTCGAGCTGGGGGAAAGGATGGCTTGGCTGTACTGGTGGCCAAGTGACTCCTTTGGGAGGAATTTGATCCCACGGAAATGAACGTTGATATTTTCTGCTGTCGGGCTCGTGTAAATCTGGATGTTAACACAAAGCTAATAGGACACAAGCGTATTACTGAAAAACAGTTCAGCATCCTCTACACAAAGTTAGCACTCTCTACACAAAGTTAGCGCTCTCTCCACAAAGTTAGCGCTCTCTACACAAAGTGAGCGCTCTCTGCACACTGTTAGCACCGTCTACACACATTTAGCTCTCTCTACACACAGTTAGCACTCTCTACACACAGTTAGCACTCTCTACACACAGTTAGCACTCTACACGAAGTTAGCAATCTCTACACAAAGTTAGCACCCTCTACACACAGTTATCACTCTCTACACACAGTTAGCAATGTCTACACACAGTTAGCTCTCTCTACACACAGTTAACACTCTCTACACACAGTTAGCACTCTACACACAGTTAGCACTCTACACAAAGTTAGCAATCTCTAGACACAGTTAGCACTCTACACACAGTTAGCACTCTCTACACACATTTAGCACTCTCTACACACAGTTAGCACTCTACACAAAGTTAGCAATCTCTACACAAAGTTAGCACTCTCTACACAAAGTTAGCACCCTCTAATCACAGTTAGCACTCTCTACACACAGTTAGCACTGTCTACACACAGTTAGCTCTCTCTACACACAGTTAACACTCTCTACACACAGTTAGCACTCTCTACACACAGTTAGCTTTTCAACACAACGTTAACATTTATAATAACCGCCAAATGATTATGTAAAAAAAAACATACTTACTTTAACGGCTTTTCTAAACTTCCTTTCTGGTTCTTCTACTATCATTTGGCTGTTAAGGTAATTATAAAGTTTCTCATTATAAATTAAATTAGGAAGTTAATGGAGATAAATAGACATGACAAGTGTACTAGCATCAGAGTCACTAAACATGACAAGTGTTCTAGCATCAGAGTCATTGAACATGACAAGTGTTCTAGCATCAGAGTCATTGAACATGACAAGTGTTCTAGCATCAGAGTCATTGAACATGACACGTGTACTAGCATCAGACCCATTGAACCAGACACGACAGACAAATAAAGAAAAGTAACAACTCCTCTAGTCAGGAGCAACAAAATGTCACAACAGTAATAAGTCATAGGAGCAATAAGTCCTAGAATTAATATGTCATAGCTTTATTAATCATCATCATCAGTGGAACTACAGCCCATGTAGGAAATTGGCCTGCTCCCTCACATCCTTCCATTTGGAACGAGCCATGGCTTTCCGCCTCCATACAAGAACCCCAACTGGTATACATCCTTCTCTACATCGTCGATCCATCTCAGCCGTGGGCGACCGGTGGGTCGTCTGCCCCTAGGTTTCTGCCTGTATATCACTTTATTAAGTCCTAGCAAAAATGGTCATAGTTGCAATAAGTCCTAGTAGAAATAGTCAAAGTTGTAATAAATCATTGCAGTAATAAGTCATACCTGTACAAAACACAGCTGTAGTAAGTCATAGAGGTAATATGTAAGTCATATAAGAAATAAGTCATAGCAATAATAAGTAATATGGCAATATACAAATCAGTTCGCAATAACGAGCAACAACGAGCGACAATGAGTGACTTCTTAAAACTCGTCGGAGAACTTTAAATCAGTGTCACAACGAAGTATCTCGACGAACTATTAGCCAATCTCAAAATTAATCTTCACAAATCCTCATTTCGATATAAATTAAAAAAATTACTTACTCAGATTTGAGAGGCTCCATTTCTTCCTTTGTCGCGTCCATTCTTGCTTAAAGTTATGGAAGGCTACTTACAGTGCAATTATACTAGTGATATCATTGATTACAAAAATGTATACATATTTAATGTTTAATTCAGTCTATTTTAAATGGTAGCAATCATGCAGAACACAAGCTTTGAATGATGTATGTGTTACTAAGCTAAAACTTATGTCGATATTTCTCATACAGTTGTCAGTGGTCGAAGTTATAGACCAGCTTTTTAAAAAAAAAAAGAAAATGAAGAGAAAATACTTTGCAATTCTGCAAAGAACTTCTCAACATTTACTGCCCACACATAAGCTGCCTGAAGGGCAGACATTGACAGTGGCTAACATGTCAGCACCGGTGCTAAAAGCAGCTGTTTCTTGAATTCATTGCGCCGAGATTTGGTGTGCATGAGAGGCTGTACGAAGATAAGGAAAGCAGTTCGAGTACATGAAATATGTACGAACACAACAAAAAACATTTAGTGTCGGTTCACACGATCAAATTTTCCTTCAGGCATTTGATGCAATTCTTGTATGAAGCCTTGTCACAACTTTCAAATTACTATTTGATCAAATTCCACCCCCCACCCCAAACAAAAAACAAAACAAAAAATAAACCACGCACAAAATAATGCGTTCCTTCGACAATTTGACGCGAAATTTCACCGTGTTAACTGACGCTAAGTGTGATGTTGTTGTGTGACCTTAAACATTTTAAAAAAAAATAAAAATCTAATTCTTTTCATGCAACTTCAGATATACAATAATAGAATAAAATCTAAGACATTGTTCGTTAAAATAAAATACAAAGGCAAATTTTTGCCAATTTATTTTAGAAGACATTTTAAAAAGATATATATATATATATATAAATATATATTAATTTTTATAAAAAGATGTTTATTAAGTGTCAGTTCATACGATCAAATTTTTTATCAAGCATTTGATGCGATTTTTTGAATGCAGCCTTGTCACAACTTTCATATTACTATTTGATAAAATCCCAAATGTTGGCCCTAAAAAAATTTAAAAAAAAACAACCCACAAAATAGTGCGTCCATCCACAGATTTGACGCGAAATTTGAAGCTAATTTGATCGTGTGAACTGACGCTAAGTTGATTTGGTTTTTTACCGAGAGGAGCTTCGTGTGGGCCGCACAGAGAGGGAACCTTCCTGGCTTGGAGGTGTTGGTGGAAGAGGCGGGGACAGTTAACCTTAGCTGCCGGGACTACCTGTGCCGGACTGGTCTACAGCTGGCGGTTCTTGGGGAGCATGTACAACTGCATACAACTGCTGTTGGAGGGACTACCTGTGCCGGACTGCTCTACAGCTGGCGGTTATTGGGGAGCATGTACGACTGCATACAACTGCTGCTGGATGGACTACCTGTGTCGGACTGCTCTACAGCTGGCGGTTCTTGGGGAGCATTACGACTGCATACAACTGCTGCTGGAGAGATCTCGTCTTGACGTCATAGAGGAGGGACTCCTGCATTCCATCAAGACAGAAAATACCAAGATCTGTGATATGTTCCTGGCGCTTCCGGTCTACTCGGACAAGGAGACAGCAGCTCCGACTTCGCCCCTGACATTACCCCTATTGTGCTCGCCGCCCAATGCAACAACTTTGACATCGTTCACATGTTGACTCAGAAAGGCTTCACTATCCCCACGCCTCACATTTATTTATGTCTATGCACGGAGTGTTACAATCAGAAAAACTTTGACAGGGTGGCCCACTCCAGGTCCAGACTGAACGCTATCGTCTCCTGTGAGTATATTGGCTTTTGTTGTTTGTGCTAGCGAGGGGATGAAGGACTTTTGAATCGGTTTGCTCGTGTGTAGTTTTTGTGGTGTTGCGTTTTGTGGTAAGGTGCGGTAAGGTGCAGATTGTTTCATTTCTCTTTTGATATGGTTGACCTTGTACCGCGCTTCGAGCATTTGGGGATGAAGCGTGATTTTCAAATAAACATTATTATTATTATCTTGCGTACTCTTAAATCGAATCGCAGAGGTTCCCTTTCATTTGGCAAACATTCAAATCTCACCGTACATGTTCATTTTCAATTAAGTGAATGGCACAGTTTCACATTATCAAGCATATAGCACCAGTAGTCGGATTTCACAGACAACAAAAAATCGTAAAATCTTTCCTCTCAGTCCATAAATTTATCATTGATTAGGATGGTTTTTAAACACGTGAATATTTGTATGCAATTCGTCTAAGGCAGCGGTTCTCAACCTGTGGGTCGCGACTCCTTTGGGAGTCGAATGACCCTTTTCCCATGGTTCGCCTTCGGAAAGCACAAATACTCTACAGTATGAAGTTGCAAGGAAAAAAATTTTGGGGGTTGGGGTTCTACACAAAATAAAGAATGGTATTAAAGGATCGCGGCATCAGGGCGATTGAGAACCACTGGTCTAAGATAAAGTAAATAAATGAGAATTTTTGTGTGGTAAACGTTTATAAAATTATTAACATTACACGATGTCATTCAGACGATATGATTCTCTGTGGTTACAATAATAATCGAATGGCTTGTGTAATGGAGATGAACTTTAAGTTCAGACACAACAAAAGATGAACACTTTCTCTGTTAAACGAACCCTTTCTCTGTTGCGGAGCACCATCTCTGTTGAATGAACCCTTTCTCTGTTGATGAACCTTTTCTCCGTTCAATGAACCCATTAACCGTTAAGTGAATCACTTCCCTGATCACCGAGTTCCTTCACTCTTTAATCGCATAAACAACAGGACGCCAGTAAAATATCTCATTCATAGTTCTGTTCACCAAACACTTCCAAACCCAGTTTTTTTATAATTGTTTATATTCACTTTATTGCGTCTATACATCTGTTAAAAATACAAGCGTCAAAACGTATCAAATCATGGCCGCAGTAATAAGCAAATCATACGCCGTTAACATTTTAAAAAAGCAATGAACTATTTTAACTGTTCAGAAGTAAACATGACCTTAAAGGGCAATACGCATATTTTTGAAACGTATATGTCCAGCGAAACATATGTCAGCATGTTTGACCCAGAGGAGGAAAATAATAACCGAATTCAACAGCCATGCATATGTATTTGGCAAAATGTGTAGCATATTCTCAGCTCTTAGCAAGAAGCGCCTTCGCTGGTTAGGCCATGTAAGGAGAATGGAGGAAGGCCGTATTCCAAAGATGCTGTTGTATGGAGAGTTGGCAGAAGGGACAAGACTTATTGGACGGCCTCGCCTGAGATATATGGACGTTTGCAAAAAGAGCATGAAGGAAGCGAACATTGAAGTCAACAAATGGGAGATCATTGCCGAACAACGTTCCAGCTGGCGAACGGCAGTGTACGAAGGAGTGAAAAAGGCAGAAGATGTGCGGAACGAAGCAAGCCCTTGCAAGAAAAAGAACAGCACGGAAGGCCAAAATTAACCAGGAATCATCATTCTCCTGCGCGAAATGCAGACGAGATTGTCATTCCAGGATTGGCCTAGTGAGCCAGTCGTCGAAGTGCAGGACTACAATATAGCTACTCCATCGTCTCGTGAAGACGGAAGGATGCCATGCAAGCATATATATGTTGTTTCATCGGGGACCTGCTTTTCGTGTTTGCTTGCTGGGGGCGACTAAAGGTCTAAATCCATATTCACAAGTTACAAATCAATAGTTTAATTGTATACATCGTATTGTGCTTTTTTTCTCTTGCATATTTTTAATATAGACGTCGCTTGGGAAGTCGGAACTTAGGTTTTTCAAAATATGTCAGTAAATGTAAAGCTATAAGTGTAATTTATAAGCTGTTATATATATATGTATATGTGCCAAAAATATATTACAATTTAAAAAACAACAAACAAAGTAAATTAAAATGGCTGCAGTAAAATGATTTTGTGTTATTATCCCAGCGTGCCCATGGCTCGCGTGTATGGCTCGCGTGTATGGCTCGCGTGTGTGGCTCGAGTGTGTGGCTCGCGTGTATGGCTCGCGTGTATGGCTCGCGTGTGTGGCTCGCGTGTACGGCTCGCGTGTATGGCTCGCGTGTGTGGCTCATGTGTATGGCTCGCGTGTATGGCTCGCGTGTATGGCTCGCGTGTATGGCTCGCGTCTCTAGCTTGTTTCCTTATTTTATCCGAAAATAGCACACATTGTGATTTTATCCGAAAAAGAATCCACTGGTTTCATATTTGTTCATTGCACATGGATATGAACAGAGGTGTGCCAAGTACACTGGTGTGCTCTTATCCTTTACAAAGTACACTGGTGTGCTAATATCCTTTACAAAGTACACTGGTGTGCTAAATCCGTACACAGTACACTGGTGTGGTAATATCCGTTCACAGTACACTGGTGTGATCATATCCATACACAGTGCAATGGAGTCACCGTGGCGACGATATGTCTTGTGACTTGCAGTTAGTTGGTGTGGAGAGGAATTCAATGTTTTTAGTTACTCCCAGACTTGGATATTTCCGACCCCGAAGCTGTGGAGAAAGCAGCAGAGAAACACCCCATAATTTGCGTAGATTAAAATAGTTTTGAATTCTGTTGTGATATGAAAATTAAAAAACAACACAGGTGCTAAATTACCGAATAAATACACAAGAAACAGACGTTTATTCCCCAAAAGGAGTGGCAACCCCCCTATCCCCACTTATTGGGATAAACGCATTGACTTGTTGAAGACCCCACTGAGCCGAGAATTCGTTAAGTGAAGTGTCCATTGGGTCAAGGCTCCGATGACTGAAAACTTCGATGAGTCAAGACTCACGTGAGCCAAGATTCCGATGAGTCAAGACACCTCGATGACTCAAAAATCCTAATCAATCAAGACTCCTGTGATTCGAGTCTCAACTGAGTCCAAACTCCAGTATTTCAAGACCCCGGTAAGTCAAGAATCCAATCAGTCAAGAATCCAGTGAGGCGAGGCTCCGGAATGTTAAAACCTAAATTTAAAGTTAAAACGACCGCCCCATGTTTTGAAGTAATGAGTATGAAGAAAATGTGCATCGCCCTTGAGACTGAATATTCAACATTCAAGAGATTTTGGTGGAACAAAACACGTAGATGAGGTAGGGAGGGACATACGAATATAGGGAATGACATACGTAGTAGAGGTAAGGAATGACATACATAACTTAGCTGTGGAATTATAGGAAAGAGAAGGTGTCACGACTTCTTAGACACATTAGTAACGACGCTAAAATATAGATTTTATATCAATAAATCGGCATTTTACCACCACTATTTGCTGACGATGAAAATATTGCTTGGACCAGCTTGTCACAAAAGAAAACAATTTACGGCGCAGCTTTTTAAAATTACGGCTTTGCAAAAACGTCTTCGATTTAAAATCCACAGACTTGAGGCTATTATGACCGAAACTTCTACAGTTTTGTTAACCACTAGCTTAAACTATTTAACCAAAATTCTACACTTTGACAACAGCTGACTTAAAGGTCACTATTTACCAAGTGAAGAAGAACTATTCTCCAAGGATGCTGTGCTGCTTCCTGCTTGTTGGTTATCCTCTGCACCCTCTTCCTCGTCAAAATTGTCGCCGGAGGCCGTCATCGTCAGTGAGGCTCGAAGCATAGCAGCGGCTTCCTTTCTCGCTTTCATCTGCTGCCCAATATTCCTGGTCATGTCGATGAGAAATTCCAAGGGGTTCTCGGGCTTGAGTTGGAGGAGGCTATAGAGCATGAACTGCAAATGAAAAAAATCGATTGAATGTATAATGTATAACAAAGATTCTATTTTTAACACAAAAAAAAGTTAAAAATGTTTCATACAATGGGATAACAAATATTTCTTAGATACATGGAACATATTAAAAGTGTAATATGTTATTAAGGAAACGAAAAACAATTAGTGCCATATGGAACATGATCCACTACCTTCACCAAGCATGTCTGGGGCTCTGGGCACTGTGCTACATGCACTACCGACTTCAAGTCAAAGTGGACACCACACAAAGGGACGGTTATGGCAAGTGTGTAGGTTTAAGTTAAGCTTTGTAGCTACCACTACTCGTCTCCCCTTGTTTCATGTTTTGTAATATATTTTTGACGTCACCTATTAAAAGTACTGGGCGACTACTTTTACCCACCCTGACCTTGATTGGGAAAAGTCTGTTAACTTTCGAACACGTCCTAAAGAATGCTAGAAATTATTTTCTGGGTGGTTTTGATTTAATATCTAAATACGGACCGGCAGCATTCCTAGCCACGAGAGATTTTTTTGCAAATTCTCCTAGATATATACGAGGCGTTATACAATTACAAAATGCACTCGTTGTGTGTGTGTGTGTGTGTAATTTATATTTGTATGTTTCGTATGTTGATCTTTTTACTTACCGTGTTGTTGGTTGTATTTTTTTCTCTGTATATTGCAATTCGTATTTTTATAAAAGTATATAATTAATACATTGAAAGTTGGTGATATCACTAGCTTTGATATAGTTTTCTTATTGACCTGGTATTCAGTGCATTGTGACGAATTGTTGAGTCTATGAATCAAATCTTAACTCAGATTAGGAGCGTAGCAAGGGGGTGAGGGGTGTGTGGACTGCACCGGGTGACACCATCTTAGGGCGTGACGCCAAATATAAAATTGCATATCTACAGAGCACATACTTCTCGGTCTAACCGAAATTCATAAAAGGATAGCCGATCACACGTAAAGTTTCCACCCATGTAACCAATCCAAATGTGTGCTTTGTTTAAAGTGCAAGGTTGATGCGTTAGCAATGAGGTGACCTCATGTGAGAAAAACACAGTTTTGACGATGATTCAGCGCCGAATGAAGTGTTCGGTAACTCTCGTAAGTGACACTCTTTTGTCGAAAATGCTTCATGTATCAAATTTGTTCTGTACTCTAGAGCGACTACTTTCCTTCTTAGCTGCATCCACTCATCGATATTCATCGATATTTTATTTGAACACACTTGGTGGAACATGCTGCCACTTGGTGGAGCATACTATTGAAAAGGTACTTTTAAAATGAGACCAATATGGAATTTTGGTGGTGAAAATTTTTAGTTTTAAGAAAGAGAATTTGCAGGGGAACATTTAATAGATGCTGGACTCTCTCTGTGAGTAGAAAATAATAGGGAGATGATCGAGTGCATTGATTGCTTTCATTCTGAACTCCAGATCAGATCACCAACGATCAAGGACGTAACAGATATGTTTGGTGCTGTTCAATTCATGAGTCCACTATGAGGAATTGGAAAAATGTTATTAGTATCTGTCCCAAAATTACGATAAATTATCAGAAGATGAAATCTTAAAAGAAATACCAAGGCTTAGAAGACACCTAAGGGCAGCTGATATTGAATTTCACAAACTCATAGACTGGTCAGTATTTAATGTTCAACAATTCATAGCTGGATGAAACGTCCTAGAATCTCTCCCAGTACTCTCTCCAAGCCTTAAATTGTTTCTCACGATCTGGGTATCTGTGGCTTCAAGTGAGCGGAGCGTTTCAAAACTAAGACTTATCAAAAGCATTTTACGATCCACTACGGGACAGTCCAGGTTTTCTGTTCTGGCTCAACTATCAATTGAAAGTGATACCGTAAAGGATATTTATTTTTGATCAAGTGATTTACAAGTTTGAAGCTTTGAAGACAAGGAAAGTAAAATTAAAATGAAATGTTATTTAATTTATTTGATGCACTACTAGCAAGGCTGAATTGTAAATAACTATTTTTTGGGCTTATTTCAATTTATTAAACATTTATTTCTTATTATTTAGCAATGAATGATGAATCGTTTTATACAACATCTTAACAACAAATATTATCTAATAGGTGAATGGAAGATCCGCTAAGTTTAAACACATAATATGTTTTCTTGAAACTAAGCACTGCACTTGATTTCTAGAATGCAATCTAGAATATGTGAGGCTCACGGATGTCAGAGATGTCAGCAGCACAGAACCTCCAAATGGCATCTATTACTTAATTGGAAATAAAAGATTTACTAAGGAAACTTTAAAGAAATTTCTATTCTATCTTAACAGTCTCGTCAAAGACAGAATCTACCTGTAAAAATGTCTTCGCCGTAACGGTACGTGTACGTGCGTCTTAAATGCTACACCTAGCGAGAATTCGGTGTCTTACCTCGAACAGCTCATTCAGCCCGAACGTCGCGGCATACTCGACGCCTTCCTTGTCTGGCAACTCGGCGTCGTCTATAATCTTGGGGAGGGTCTCCAACATCCTCAATTGTTTCGCTGATTTGTCCGTGAGCTGATAGTAAATTTTTAGAGACCCCAGTTCAGAGAAAACACAAAATGCAACAGCAAAGTCAGTTAATCTTTATTGTACATAGATATTGTTGTCCGGCACGAAAAAAAAAATATTTGCCAGCACAGGCTAGCTATTTTCATCCGCTATACATATTTATAGAGACATTTTTTTTCCGGACGGACCAAATATACTTCAAGTAGAATTCAATAAATTACCAATTTGCCTGTTTAGCGTGATATCTTTCTAGGGAGGGATTGCAATGTCCCTTAACTGAAATCAAATTAATGTTTTTGTTCTTCCTTCACAGACAAAAATGACCAATGCATTTTACTACTTGTGTAGTAGCGTTGAATTGAGCCGTATTTGATTTTAAGTGAGTGAGAGTTGCTCAATTCATCAGCCCCACTCTCTCGTCCTTGCCTATTTGAGCCAATGGCATGACATAGTCCAGACGACTGCATAGAGACCAGTATGGAATAGACGACCAGAAGTTTACCTTGTGTGTCTCAATGGGCTCCTTATGAGTTCCACGTCGCAGGAGTTGTCAAGCATTTAATATTGCCCATGTCATACCGCCTACGGGACTCCATTTCCGGGTTTGATTTCAGAGTTCGCCTTCTCCTAGAGGAGTTGCCATCTAAGGCTAACGAGTCCCATTCACCCGGGGTGCTGGTGAAGTTTTCGCTTGTCTAGGCGCTTTCTAGGGATTTGACTCTTGTGGCAGATCGGTATCCCAGATACATAAATTCTACAACAGACTGGCTTTATCAACTGCCTGGATTTATCACCACCCTGGCTTTATCACCATCCTTTTTTTATCACCATCCTTGTTTATCACCATCCTTGTTTTATCCCCATCATTGTTTTATCACCATACTGGCTTTATCAACACTCCAGCCTTATCACTATCCTTGCTTTATACCCATTCTGGCTTTATCATTATCATTGTTTTATCACCATCCTTGTTTTATCACCATCCTGTTTTTATCACCATACTGGCTTTATCGCCATCATTGTTTTGTTACCATCGTTGTTTTATCACCGTCATGGGTTTATTACCACCCAAACGCTATACAATCATATAGTACCCACAAGAATATAACTAATCAAATTTTGATTTTCAACAAAAAGTAATCACATAAAAATATTCTAAAAAATTATTTAAAAAGCCCTCTAAAAGCAAATATTTTTTGTAAAAAATCTTTTAAAAAGGGTAATATTAAGCAATGGTGTGTGCCGTTGAAAATATTCATACAAATACCGCACTTTAAATTAATCTCAATTAGTGCGCTCCCCACACAAATCAGACTCGCAGCCGCACATTAATTTCACCATGTAATTCAGAAGAACCAAAAGAAGCCATTACGCACTAAACGTACTTCCCATATTTTTTAAGATGAATGTCACTTAGCGCAGTTATCTGAAATTTTATTGCGTGAAATCAGTGGCATCATATCTCCTTTATCTTCCCCTTGGAAAAAAACAGCTTAGTTTTGGGGTGTAGGGAGTTGGGCAGTGGAGCTAAAATCTTTAAAATATGTGTTGCCATTGGCAACGAACCAATGTGCCTGGTTTAAGCTCGATAGGTTGACGGGAAGTGGGCCCGAAGATGCGACAGCCACGCAATCCAGCCACGAGCAAAGGCGAAGTTGATATAAAGAATTGAAAAAGAACTAATGGAAGAACGTCAACTTCTGACTTGGCTTACCTTCATCATCAGCCTTGTTTTCTGTATCACCGTTTCAAGACTTTCGACGACACCCTCAGCCACCCCTCCCTCTGTACTCATGCTGGCAAAGTCGGACTCCCGTCTCAGCTTCCTGGTCAGCTCCAGCAGACGTTTCTCCCTTTCCCTGGCTGCAATGACGCGCGGGTCACGCGCCAGCCGCTCCAGAAGGTTTTCCCCGGGCTTGACCTTGGTGATCGGCACCTCCGCGTGCAGGGCCGCCATCCTCTTCTTCCTCAGGGACCGGCTCCCCATCGAATTGACGGACGACCCCTGCTCGTCTATCTGCTCCAACTCCCCGGCTTGCCGCGACACGGCTGTCGGCCTTAATTGGCTCCTCTGACGCGGCGTCGTGACTTGTCGAGGCAACGCACCGAATTGAAATGAGGGGCTCTTCTTTCGCGACTCGACCGCTTGTGTTGACGCGACTAGCGGGAGTGATGCGCTTTTCATTCGCAACTCGCCTGTAGCTGATGGAGCTCCTGGACGGCGCGGCTCGCTGAGCTCAGGTGACGAGGCCAACTGTCGCGGCGATCTGAAACGGCGCGCGTCTCTGCCTTGAATTCCTGATTCTTCCTTCCAGAGATGTTCCTCATCTTCTGGTCCTGGAAGCATATTTTCACCATCCTCCAACGAACCTTTCTTTCCATGAATTTTTGGAAGAACATCCCACTGAGATAACAATTTAAAATAAAAAAAAACATATGGACATTCAAATATAGCTATATATATAAAATATCAGTCATTCTATGAGTACATTCATATCCTCTAGACGCCTTTCCTGTTGGTAGTAAAGACTCATGAAATTGTTTACAAAATTTAAAAAAAAAATGTTATTATTATTATTTTTTAAAAAAACTTGTTAGATTCCTAAACTAACAGGATGGAAGGGGAACTCAATAGGTCGGCTTGTGAAATCAATAGATCGGCCTGTGAACGCAATAGATCGGCTTGTGAAATCAATTAGATCGGCTTGTGAAATCAATAGACCGGCTTGTGAAATCAACAGGACTGATAGTGAAAGCAATATATTGGATAGTGATATCAACAGGACTGAAAGTGAAAGCAAAAGATCGTATAGTGATATCAACAGGACTGATAATGAAAGCAAAAGTTTGGATAGTGATATCAACAGGACTTATAATGAAAGCAAAAGATCGGATAGTGATATCAACAGGACTGATAGTGATATTAACAGGACTGATAGTGAAAGCAACAGGACGGCTTGTGGTGATGGAGATAGAATTCGACCAATTTTAAACCTTTCTTTATACATTTGACGTATCAACTAGCATCAACAATATGGAACACAGAGACAAGCAGAATGTAGGAAACTCAACATTTGATCGGACGCTATGTTCATCAACACCCCTGACCCTCCCCATCACACACACACAACAATATGGAACACAGAGACAAGCAGAATTTAGGAAACTCAACATTTGATCGGACGCTATGTTCATCAACACCCCCGACCCCACCCACATACACACACACACACGCACACACACACACGCACAATAATACAACAACTACAAAAGAGAAACACACAAAACAACATTAAAAACAAACTGTCCCAGAGATCTATATCGATATGTGAACCTCTAATGGAAGACAATTGCACTAGCTAATATTTCTCGTGCATATAATGCAGAGTACTGGGACTTACAAAGAATGGTCAATTTGTGTGTGTTGATTGGATCACGTGAGTAAACAACAATTATATTTTTTGGGAGTCGAGTAGCCATGACGAAAAACGATCAGTGTAGATGAATGTAGTTTTGTGCATACAATTTATAAGAGAAATGAAATGTTATGAAATTATTACGGGAATCAATATTTAAGTGCAAGAGTTTGATGAGGAGACTGAAGATTTCCAAATTAATGTTTTTTTTCTCAAGTTTGGCTTCTATTTGGTATTCTGCAATAAAGTTCACCAAGCTATAATTTGATCCGAATTCGGTACAAGTTTTGAAATTCTCTGTCAGGTGGTCTTTTAGTATTGAATATTCTACCTGCCCGTCTTTTAACTGTCTGTACAGTAATCGAAAAGTTATACAGTAAAATTAAATTTTAAAAATGTATTAATAACAAAAATTGACCAATCAGTGGAAACTAATAACATCTTAGGTTTTTCCCATTTGACATGTTAGCACTTTCCCCACCCCCCCCCCACCCCCCACAAGATTTCAAACGTTTAAGATGTTTAAAGCAAGGAAGCTGTATCTCACCTGGGCAGCCAAGCTTGAAACTGTAGCCTTTGAGTCTGTGGTCATAATTTGTGGCAACTTGAGACGCTTCCCGCCCTTGCTAATTACAGGTGTTGAGCTTTGCCGCCTCGAATCCATGCCAACTACTGTTGTTGAACTTTGCCGCCTGGAGTCTATGCCGAATACCAGTGTTGAACTTCTCCGCTTAGAGTCCATGTCGACTACTGTTGCCGAGCTTTGCAGCGTTGAGTCTATGCCGACAGTCGGTGTTGAGCTTTGTCGCCTCGAGTGCGTGCCAGATCCCGGTAACGAAGTTTTCCTCCGTGTCAGACTTGCACGCCTGGAATCCTTGCCAGTTGCTGCGGGCGAATACCCCGATTTTTTTCGGACACGCAGTCTTTTCTCAGCATCTTTTGGACCGGCCTTTGAGGACTCCCCTTCAATGGTGGGTTGCATTTTGGCACTCTTGGTGGAGCTCAGTGACATCCTCTGGCTTGATCTTGGGGACTGTTCATCGGTTCCGACCGAACTGATGGTGTCCAGAGCGTACTGAAAATCCCCTTCCGGCAAATTAATCACGTGTTCCAGGAAAATTTCCTCAAGCTAAAAATGAAAAAAAACAACAAAAAAACAACAAAAACATAATTTTAAAATGTTATTTTTGTTCTATAAAGTATGGAGAAAGAAGACTGTAATGTTGGTAGACAAACAGACCTAAACGCATCACTTCTCAGAAAGTGCACTGTATATCCCCTTTTGGATAGTGATTTCAAGGCGATGGATGGCAAACAATTAATCCATGAAATAAACATGCGTCAGATTAGAGGCCTGTCAGTGTTTGAATAAATTGCCAGCAAATCTCCTCACGTATACTATGGAATAAGAAATGGAAATACATACCCATTTGGACCGGATTTAGAAGTTTTAATTTATTTGCATGGTAACTTAGACGAAAAATACAACTAAACAGATTAAACGTTATGTATAAATATATTGGTACGTACTTTTGTATGGTTATGAACATTTAATTCTGTTTCAAGATTTGGCTCGTAGAATGAGCAATGCGTAACAAAGGAAAGCAAAGTAATATGCAAAGTAATATGCAAAGTAATATGTAAAGTAATATGCAAAGTAATATGCAAAGTAATATGCAAAGTAATATGCAAAGTAATATGCAAAGTAATATGCAAAGTAATATGCAAAGTAATATGCAAAGTAATATGCAAAGTAATATGCAAAGTAATATGCAAAGTAATATGCAAAGTAATATGCAAAGTAATATTCAAAGTAATATGCAAAGTAATATGCAAAGTAATATGCAAAGAAGAATCATATCAAAGCTAGTGATGCTGATAATGTTCAATTTAAATATGACATGTCTATAAAATACAAATTCAAATACAAAAACTTAAAAAAAAAAAAAAAAGACCAAAAAAAAAAAAAAAAAAAAAAAAAAAAAATTCAAATAAAACAACTTTACAGTACAGAAAGCGAAAAGTTACAATACTCGAAAAATAAACATATTGATGATGTTCACACAAACACTTTTACAAATAAATAACGTCTCACAGACTGTCTAGGAAAATTAGCACGCATCTCTCTCGGCAATGAAGGTTGCCGGCCTACATATCAAGGTTAGATGAGAACCATCCGCAAAATAAGTCCTAGAATTTGCATGAGCTGGTAGCATAGTTTAGAACAAATAGAGCGTATTAGAGAATAAACAACATTTTCCCAATCAAAAGAGGGGCAGGTAAAAGGAGTGGCACAGCACATTTAATCGGTAGCGATTTAAACCCCCCCCCCACACACACATAAAAAAAAAATACAGGGGTGACAAATGTGTATGGTTATAATTAGACCTACCCATAACAGCGTGAACATTACATTTAAATATTTTAAACGTTGCATGTATGTAGAGGAATATTACATTTGGCTTCTTTTCCGTTTCATCGGCGTCAGGTGGCGCATGGAAGAGGGAGGCCTGCATCAGTTTTGTAAGGGCCTTTTTCTCCTGTGAGGGGGAAAATGTAGCTAAAAATTAATGTTTGGACATAATAGAGGAGATATAGCTAAAAACGAATGCATCACACTCAAAAGAGGATGTATGGCTAAAAACCAATGTATCACACATACTAGAGGAAAAACAGCTAAAAACTAATGTATCACACAGACTAGAGGAGATATAGCTAAGAATTAATGTATCACACACAAAAGAAGAGATATATCTAAAAATGAATGGATCTAAACGATAGAGGAGATAAAGTTAAAAACTAATGTATCACACTCAAAAGAGGATGTATGGCTAAAAACCAATGTATCACACACAGTAGAGGAGATATAGCTAAAATGCATACGCCCGTGGCTTAGGTATAGTTTGTGAAGACTCCCCACGGCCTAAATCTGGGTAGTCTACACGTGTCCCCGCCCAGAGCAAGCGAGAAGGATAAGGCTACATTTCCTCCCAAGCAGTGACCTCATATATTGATCGATCAACCCAGGTCATCAATAATAGATATATGGGTGTTCGGGCTGTCTAAATTGAGTCAATCCAAAAGATATTGTGGTCTGGAGCTCAATCCCCACCAAAGCCAGGACACGCAAAAGATACCCAGCACACCTGGTGCATGGGACTCTTTAAGCCTTGGATGGCAACGCATCTATGAGAAGGGAAACTCTGAATTCAAATCCGGAGATGGAGTCCCGTAGGCTGTACGACCAGGGCCGGATTAACCACTAGGCAAACAAGGCACGTGCCTTGGGCACCAAGCGTTTGGGGGCACCACAAGTCCTCAAGAAATATTTTTTTTGAACAATTTTAAGTCCAGAAACAACTGTAAATTGAACAAGTGCTATGAAAATGAAGAAATACATTATAATACAAATTCACATTCAAATTTGATACAATTTATTAACTATTAATTTTAATACAGAAATACTTTATTGTAGGTTTTATATAAGTGATAGTAGTACAAACTACAAACATATTTGTTAACAACTGTTTTCTTTGCATAATATTGGTCATACCAGCGGTCACGGTCAGTGAAAGATCAGGGGCCCCGGGCAGAAAGGGGCACCCATGTGGGTTTGTGCCTTGGGCACTAAAATGACTTAAGCCGGCCCTGGGTATGACACTGATTTTCCATCACAATAAAAATGTTAAAAAAAGGATGAGATATAAATAGTCTTTATTTTGTTAATTAAATGGCGTCGAAACGTGTGAAAGTTAAATATAAAGAACCCTAGCATTGGTATAATTAACCAGAAAACGAATATAAATAACCAACACTGATATAAATTACCCCAACTCTAATATACATACAACAATACAAACCTTTCTAGCTCTTTTGGCTTCATCATGTTTGTGTTTGTCAATGTCTGTCGTTGCGCCAATACTGCCTAGTTTTTGTAAACCCTTTACAAATATATGCGAACGTTAAAATATTAACAGGATGGATTGGGTATAAAATTTGAAGACAGCCATTCACATACTTGTGACAGACATTCTGATAACCGAAACAGACATTCTTATACACGTATATGCCATTTGTTGAAACAAGACAAATGTCGTTTCGTGTAATTGACCTTTGCCTAATTGACGTTTTTCTTTGTGTCTGATAACAGACTAAAAAACTATCGATTACTAGACATAGTCGGCCAAACACTGGCGACAGCTATGCGTGAACTTCCCATCTGCTAAAGTTACTTGACAAAAGTAGGACTCAAGTGACGAATTTTTAAGAATTCCAACTTATGCTACTCCGCTTCCTCCCATGATACGTCACTGCACACTTTTTATTTCACGCCCATCAACTTTATTAAATATTCTGATGTCCCAACCACTTTTAGACCGAATATTTTTAACACCATACTTAAATGAAACGATTAAATTTTCCGAGAAGAAAATATTACTCGCCAAACGCAGTTGATTTATCAAAAAACAATAATTAAGCGTAGTTATCGAGAATTATATTTTGCGCGCTATTGAATTCACAATTGAACCATATCTTCTTTCAGACGTACAAAAGCGATGGACTTGTCACTATGTGCACGCCAACCACCACCGCCAGCAAATGCAGGGCCACCTCCTTTACTATATGCACACCAACCACCCTTACTATATGCAAACCAACCACCGTTACTATATGCACACCAATAACCGTCATTATATGCACGTCGACACCGTCACTATATGCACACCAACCACCGTTACTATATGCACACCAACCACCGTTACTATATGCACACCAACAACGGTCATTATATGCACACCGACCCCCGTTACTATATGCACACCAACCACCGTCATTATATGCACGTCGACACCGTCACTATATGAACACCCTCCACCGCCACTATATGCATGCCCACCATCTTGTGCATGCTTAAAAATTGGTATTTCAAACGTATAGAATTATTTGTAATATACTCTCACTACCAACTTCGCTTAATAGTAAGCAGACACGATTTTTAGGAAGCAGTCGGAAATGGAAGCAGTCCACGAGTCTAACTTTTAGGCACTGAAGATATTCGGGGATTGTCAAGGTCATGAAATCAGACGTAGTGTGCGTGTGTGTGTGTGTGTGTGTGTTGAATTTGTGAAAAATGGTGTTAGTGAGTTAGTGTGAACGCTTTTTATGTCACGGACGAATGCATGGATTGTGGGTTATAAAAGGGGAGATAACTCTTTGATCAGGAGAGTGAACTCGGATGTTCGAAGAAGGGTGTGAGATAGAGCGAGCGACGTGTCTTTTTTTTATAGAGATTCGCTGTGAGATTTTGTGCTGAGTGGAATATCGTTCTACATATGGATTCATGTCTCAACTACAATTTGAACCAGTCTGATGTTTTAGTACTGTCAAAACAGAACGCATTATGTACTATGAAACTTCAGTGTTGTTTGAATGGAACCAGTCCGTGGTATGAAAAAGGCGTAAACGCCATCGAACTACTCGCCAGAAGCAGACGACCTTTAGACAACGAAATATTTGACATGAGGCCAAATGCTTGACAATGTACTATATTACTGGCTTACCTTTAAATGTTTGAAGTTATTCCCCCCCCCCCCCCAATTAAATGGGATGGATTGGCCCTAACGGACACGTCCACACCCTTTACTCATGTGGTAGGACCAATCCATTAGTTAATTTTATATATGAACTCGACACACTTAAGCCTACCTCGACGTTTGCAGCGTCACTAGTACTTCTTCCACGGAGCATTGACTGTAGAGCCTCTGGCAGGAGAGTCGCTCTTCTTTTCGGCTCATAAAACTGTATTAGTGAAACAAGTGGGAAGAAAAAGTTTGAGTATCTGAACGCAACCAGTTTGTTTTTTTTTTGCACCTACCAAATTTGTTTTTTGGGGGGATCTCTTTAACTTTAGATAATGTGATTTCAATTAGCGACGAAAAAAAACTGTATAAATGTGCTACGTGCGTCTAGGAACCGTGTAATTGAGGCTACTGTTTTTCTGGGATAAATAGAATTGCTGATAATTATTTGCAATTTCAAACATTCATGTGAGGGACCGCACTTACAGAGTACTCGGAGACACTGTCTGAACTACTTCATAGGCAGTTTTTCTTAGCTCTATTAATTATTTTACCATGTTCTTTCTAAAAACACACTTTGACGCGCTGCTCAGTGGTGGCCGTGTTAACCCTGTTATAGAACCGTCACCAAATGCACGCCCACCACTGTCACCAAATGCACGCCCACTACTGTCACCAAATGCACGCCCCCCACTGTCACCAAATGCACGCCCACCACTGTCACCAAATGCACGCCCACCACTGTCACCAAATGCGCGCCCCGCCACCGTCACCAAATGCAGGCCCACTTCCGTCACTATATCACCACCAACCACCTTCACTATATGCACACCAACCAACTTCATTATATGCACACCAACCAACTTCACTATATGCGTACCCGCCACCGTCACTATATGCACGCCAACAACCTCAATATATGCACAACAACCACCTTCACTATATGCACGCCAACAACCCTCAATATATGCACAACAACCACCTTCACTATATGCACGCAAACAACCCTCAATATATGCACAACAACCACCTTTACTATATGCACGCCAACAGCCCTCAATATATGCACAACAACCACCTTCATTATATGCACGCCAACAACCCTCAATATATGCACAACAATCACCTTCACTATATGCACGCCCCCACCGTCACTATATGCACACCAACACCTTCACTATATGCACGGCCCCCACCTTCACTTTATGCACACCAACCACCTTCACTATATGCACGCCCCCCCCACCGTCACTATATGCACTCCCCCCACCGTAACTATATGCACGCCCCCCATCGTCACTATATGCACGCTCCCCACCGTCACTATATGCACGTCCCCCACCGTCACTATATGCACGCCCCCCACCGTCACTATATGCACGACCCCCACCTTCACTATATGCACGCCCCCCACCGTCACTATATGCACACCAACCACCTTCACTATATGCACGGCCCCCACCGTCACTATATGCACGCCACCCACCGTCACTATATGCACGCCCCCACTGTCACTATATGCACGCCCCCCGTCGCTATATGCACGCCCCCCGTCGCTATATGCACGCCCCCCACTGTCACTATATGCACCCCCAACTGTCACTATATGCACGCCTCCACCGTCACTATATGCACGCCCCCCACCGTCACTATATGCATGCCCGCCATCTTGTGCTTGCTTCATGAAACCCTCCCCCCACCCTAAACCTAAAAACTAACAACACACTTTCTAGTTCTTTCCCCAGTATATTGCACCCTATCTTAAATCTTCACTTTCCATGGTCTGCCGTGTCAATAGCTCACTTCCCTTAATCCCATCCGCCACAATGGCATTGCTTGTCTACATCTATGACAACTGGCTTACCTCCTCTATTTCCGGTGGTGTCCGAATTGAAAGTCGTTTTAACTTTTCCATTAGAAACGACTGTTGGAAGAGCGTTTAATGGCCCGCAGCGAGAAACGGGGACAGATGATGTCGGATAATAAGAATACATTGTTATCGTTTATTTGTGTGTGTGTGTGTGTGTTTCGGGAGGGGGATTTTAGGGAAGGGGGTCGGAATTTATCTTACTTGATAAGGTTTGTAATCAAGTCATGTTAAAGCCGATAACACATTTAATTATTCTAGTATTTTGAACTATTTCAGAGTCTCTGAATGTCTTTTTTACAAATTCATGTTTTGAGAAAATTAACAAAATGATTGAAAATATCTACGTGTCCTTGAATAACACAGCAAAAATAAAAACCGAAGTATCAAAACAAGGAGTGTATCAATTAAAATGTAAGTATTAGCAGCTAGAATATAGCAAGAATAATTCAATGTGAGCACCGGGGCTATATCAAGTAAAACAGTATCTCAAAAAATCTACTTAGTCCGGTAAATTCTCAGATCTAGCTCCAAAAATATCAGACCCCTTAACCCCCTCTATATCCGTTAAAACTAGCACCCCCGTTCCCAAGTCTATATCCGTTAACGATCAGACTCCTCCCCCACTTCCATTCCCAAATCTACATAAGTTTAAGATCTACCTCTCTCCTATAATCTAAGTCAGAAGATGTCGACCTTCGCTTCGTGATACTCAATTTTTGATCTGGAGATAAGGATGATGGAGAGAGTTGTGGTAACGCCACCTGAAACACAGAAATTATAGCTTTCTTAACTTATCGAGTTGTCTTCACTAATCTAGTTGTCTTTACTAATCTAGTTGTCTGAACAAATCGAGTTGTCTTAATTAATCTAGTTGTCTGAACAAATCGAGTTGTCTTAACTAATCTAGTTGTCTTTATTAATCTAGTCGTCTGAACTAATCTAGTTGTCTTTACTAATCTAGTCGTCTGAACTAATCTGATTGTCTTAACTAATCAAGTTGTTGTCTTAACTAATCACTAACGACTTAATTTAAAAGAAACAAAGAAGAAAAAAACTTCTTCATGTTTATCAAAGTCTGCACTTTAAACAATCTTTCTTTTTTAAGATTATTCCTTTCCCCGCAGATTTGTGAAGTATGTATAAGTACTCCATGTATCAGAGGACGGACATTTTCGTGCCCTATCACACAGGAAATAACATACAGACAGGTATGACATAGCGCCTGATGAATTAAAAAAATAACTACTTACAGATTTGACACGTTAACTTCTTAAAGATTTGACACGTTAACTACTTACAGATTTGACACGTTAACTACTTACATATTTGACACGTTAACTTCTTACAGATTTGACACGTTAACTTCTTACAGATTTGACACGTTAACTTCTTACAGATTTGACACGTTAACTACTTACAGATTTGACACGTTAACTACTTACAGATTTGACACGTTAACTACTTACATATTTGACACGTTAACTACTTACAGATTTGACAAGTTAACCACATACAGATTTGACACGTTAACTTCTTACAGATTTGACAAGTTAACCACTTACATATTTGACAAGTTAACCACATACATATTTGACACGTTAACTTCTTACAGATTTAACACGTTAACTACTTACAGATTTGACACGTTAACTACTTACAGATTTGACACGTTAACGTCTTACAGATTTGACACGTTAACGTCTTACATATTTGACACGTTAACTACTTACAGATTTGACACGTTAACTACTTACATATTTGACACGTTAACTACATACAGATTTGACACGTTAACTACTTACATATTTGACAAGTTAACCACATACAGATTTGACACGTTAACTTCTTACAGACTTGACACGTTAACTACTTACAGATTTGACACGTTAACGTCTTACAGATCTGACACGTTAACTTCTTACAGATTTGACACGTTAACTTCTTACAGATTTGACACGTTAACTTCTTACAGATTTGACACGTTAACTTCTTACAGATTTGACACGTTAACTACTTACAGATTTGACACGTTAACTACTTACAGATTTGACAAGGTAAATACTTACAGGTTTGACAAGTCAACTACTTACATAATTGACAAGTTAACGACTTACGGGTTTGACAACATGTTTCACAGCTTTCACTGGGGTGTCCTTCATTTGTGCCATTGGCCTGGAAATCAACCTCATCTTCATCATAGCCTTCATGTCTCGGACGTTACTTTCAACTTCCTGCGTGGAGATCCGGAAAATAACAGTGTGATTATTCTTTCTTACAATGTGTGTAACGTCTTGATGGTATGCGTTGCAACAGGTAACAGTGGATGGGCTGCATGGGGAATAACAGTTGGGATTTATGGGGAATAAAAGATGGGCTGCATGGGGAATAACAGTTGGGATTTATGGGGAATAAAAGATGAGCTGCATGGGGAATAACAGTTGGGATTTATGGGGAATAAACGATGGGCTGCATGGGGAATAACAGTTGGGATTTATGGGGAATAAAAGATGGGCTGCATGGGGAATGACAAATGTGTTGCATGCGGAATAGAATATGGGCTGCAATGGGAATTAAATATGGGTTTCATGGGGAATAAAATATGGGTTGCATGGGGAATAACAGATTGACGGCATGGGGAATAAAATATCTGCTGCATGCAGAACAAAATACGGACTGAATGAGGAATAGAAGATGGACTTCATGGGGAATAACAGATGGGCTACATAGGGAGTAACAGATGGGCTGAATTGGGGAACAGATGGGCTGTATGGGGAATGTCAGATGGGCTGCATGGGGAAAACAGATGTGTTGATTTGGGGAACAGATGGGCTGCATGGGGAATAACAGATGGGTGGATAGAGAATGGGTACACGTTGTACTTTTTAAGGGTATGTCGAATAAGTTTATTAATTTTTAAATAAATTTTATAATTTATTTGTAGTTCCACGGCTGAGTCTCACTGTTTTGTTGCACTCCATATTTGCATCGTTTAGTTGCACAGTTTTGTTGTACTATTTAGTTGCACTGAAACGTTACCCGGGGGACATGATCGCCGTGTAGGGGACCCGCGCCGAAAGGCAAAGGTAACACACGGAAACTGCGTTAGAAAGAGCACGGCTACATGGTTTCCTACCAAGTGCAGTCGAAAATAACGTAGAAACAGGTCGGGATATGATTACAGTTGCCGCATGGATATGAGGCGAAGGCGTGTGGCGACCCTAGCCGATGATTCCAAATATGCAGACTTGAGGGTACTGCTCCTAGGCAACCTCTCTTTTTTGTCATTTCCCAGCTGCGGTGTGAATTAGTCATGCCGCAGAAAACCACGTAAACCCTATTAGAGGGCGTCTGTTAACACCTACGAGTCCCCCCGGGGTGGGAAGGGGGGGCTTTAGAGACGTAAATTGTATCCACCCCAGCCCAAGGAAGTCCGGCCCGGTTGCTGTGTAAGCATCACCCCGGCTGGCCAGGCGTCCCTTCTCTGATGCGGCCTCACTCGCATAGTCAATCGAGTGGAAGGGTGGGTGGGGCCATCTCAGGGGCGGGGAGCCCTCGGCATGCCGCTTCGCGGCCTGACTGGAATAAAGACCACTGGGGGAGTGGTTGAATGCCAGTTGGGGGCGGTGGAGGTGTGCTGGGGAAGACCTTATGAGCCTTGGCTCGATGGTCTGCTGATTTTCTTAAGTAAGTTAGTTAGTTAGTTGCACTGTTTAGTTGCACTTTCGGGGTGCACTTTAGTAGCACTGATTTTGTTTTTTTTTTCTCCCGAAGGCTGATTTTCCGACAGTGCCATCACCTTGTGTGTTTTTTTAATTTATGCTTTACCCACCGCATGTTTCCTTTTCCCACATGAGCAACTTTGCCTGTGGTTATAAAAGCTACACACTCACTGCT
Organism: Omphiscola glabra; assembly: GCA_964017045.1. Taxonomy (NCBI): domain Eukaryota; kingdom Metazoa; phylum Mollusca; class Gastropoda; family Lymnaeidae; genus Omphiscola; species Omphiscola glabra. The sequence continues at coordinate 22,571,632 of OZ024810.1, read as the reverse complement.
GTCCTTTTGGGGGCTGGCTCCTCTGGGACCTTTATAATTTTTGATGATTTCTGAAACCGATGAAGCAAAATGAAGATATACATTTGAAAAAAAAATATTTAAAAAATAACCAGTAAAAAATCGACCAAAGGTGCATAGATTTCTCTGGCGTTAAATTTGCTAAAAGGTAGCACAATGCAATAATTAAAATTTTTTTTTTTACATTTTTAAAGAATTGTTATGCTAAATCAACAGTAAGAATGATGGACATAACAAACCAACACAACGGAAAGAAAGGGTTAATAGAAAAAAACAAAAACAAAACGTTTGTGATTTGAATTGAAATGTTTATAATTATCGTCATGGGAACTGTGATTTAAGTAATTAGAAAAATATTGGAACATTTGATATGGTACAATGAACGCCTCTTTGCGAGTGAAATAAATGTTCTTAGCATATATGAGTAATGTTTGCATTGTCAGTAATGCTAGTACCGTCAGTACCGTTAGCTATGAGCATGTCCTTTTAGTGTTATCTTTATGTTATTTTACTGATATCTTTTTATTCTTTTAGTGTTATCTTCGTTTTCTGTTTTTGTTGTCATCTTCATGTTCTTTTACTGATATATTTATGTTCTTTTGGTGTTATCTTAATGTTCTTTCTGTGTTATCTCTATGTTCTTTTCAGATATCTTTATTATCTTTACGTTATCTTATGCTCTTTTATTTTTATCTTTAAAATATTTTAGTGTTATCCTAATGTTCTTTTTGTGCCATCTCTATGTTCCTATAGAGAATAATTATGTTCTTTTTGTTATATTATCTTCTTTTACAAATTATTTATGTTCTTTTAGTGGTATTTTAATGTTCTTTTTATAAAAATTATTACAAAACATGTCTTGTATAAAAATGCAATGCAAATAAATCCACTGAGATCATATTTGTTACATTTTCAAAACACAGTATTAATGTGTTTATTTCAAAACAACAATCTTAAAAATAAAAAGAACATTACCTTTGAAACCATGCCTGAGCCGCTCTGGGGAAAAGAACGTTTTTTTGTTGTTTTTAAAATGTATTTATTAGGTATACTACTTTAAAAGAAATATAAACAGAAAGAAGAGCAACATGTTTGTAAGATTTGAATGGGCAACTTTGATAAGACATACCTTAAACACGATATTAGACAAAATTGGAAATACTTAATTTTTAATGACAAAAATATTCTTAGATGTCACCAAATACAATTACAGGAAAAACATTTCTCACAGTTGTGTACACAATATTTCCCACCGTTTTCTAAACAATATTTCCCACCGTTTTCTAAACAATATTTCCCACCATTTTCTAAACAAAATTTCCCACCGTTATCTAAACAATATTTCCAACCATTTTCTAAACAAAATTTCCCACCTTTATCTAAACAATAATTCCCACCATTTTCTAAACAATAATTTCCAACGTTTTCTAAACAAAATGTCCCACCTTTATCTAAACAATATTTCCCACCATTTTCTAAACAATATTTCCCACCGTTATCTAAACAATAATTCCCACCATTATCTAATTTTACACCTTTATCTAAACAATAATTCCCACTGTTTCCTACACAATATTTATCATCGTTTTCTAAACATTATTTAGCAACGTTTTCTAAACAATATTTATCACCGTTTTCTAAACAATATTTCCCACCGTTTTTTAAACAATATTTATCACCGTTTTCTAAACAATATTTCCCATCATTTTCTAAACAACATGTCCCACCTTTATCTAAACAATATTTCCCACATTTATCTAAAAACTGATGAGAATGACTAAGTTCTACCGAGCAATGATGACAGTATGACCTTAACAGAAGACAATATGATCAACAACTACAATAAACAATGTTTTTTAAAAAAGTATTTTAAAACATAAAAGATTTAAGTCATTGAAAGACTCAAGCAAACAATCACCAGCCAAGCAAACAATCACCAGCCAAGCAAACAATCACCAGCCAAGCGAACAATCACCAGCCAAGCGAACAATCACCGGCCAAGTGAACAATCACCAGCCAAGTGAACAATCACCGACCAAGTGAACAATCACCGGCCAAGTGAACAATCACCGGCCAAGTGATCAATCACCAGCCAAGTGAACAATCACAGGCCAAGTGAACAATCACCGGCCAAGTGAACAATCACCGGCTAAATGAACAATCACCGGCCAAGTGAACAATCACCGGCCAAGTGAACAATCACCGGCCAAGTGAACAATCACCAGCCAAGCGAACAATCACCAGCCAAGCGAACAATCACCAGCCAAGTGAACAATCACCGGCCAAGTGAACAATCACCGGCCAAGTGAACAATCGCCAGCCAAGCGATCAATCCCCGACCAAGCAAAAAGTCCATAACCAAGCAGCTAATCACATATCAAGCAATATTCGTTGTGCCGGATTTTCGTTGATAGACTTTGTTGTGGTGGAACAGCATCAGCAAACTTTGTCAGAAAACACTCGAAGATGCTCGACTATCTATAAATCTGCAAACATCTTTCTGTTGTAAACTCACACACATGCCCTTTCTATGCATTGGTTAAAATGGTACAATTTTTTGACTCGTTCATGTATACACACAAAAATAAATAAATAATAACCTTCTTTGCGATGTCATCTGTGAGAGACGCGACTTTAGCAATTTGTTCAATCTGAGTCTGAGTGAAAGGAAACAAATATTGTAAGTTTGTAAAGCAATAGTTTGATCTAGGAAAGAAATCATGTTTTAAGTTTTTCCGATGGTGTTTTAGCCAGGGCAAGATACCACTGGTTATATTCATAGTACCACTGGTTATACTCATAGTACCACTAGTTATTCTCGTTGTACCTCTGGTTATAAGCCCATTACACTTGGGCTTTGGCCCGTATCATGGTAAATGGCGTATTGTCCGGGGTAAAAACTACAGTCGTGCAGTGGGGCCCGGCCTGACCAAGAATAACTGTAAGCAAATACAGTCAGTGGTAATAAATTTATAGATTATAAGTAAAGACATCTTTTCCAACTATAAGCGAGACATTCAGCCCAGCTAACCATCTAAATTAAGTGTCTTTGGCAAATAGCTCTTACTATTTCATGACAATTTCCTGTTTGTGATGTAATATAAATGTGAATTATTTTATTTTAACATTTTAATATGCAGTCAAAAAGGTTTATGTAGCAGTGTCTGCAACTTAGACATCGCACATTGTGCGTTTGTATTAGTTTAAACATTTCATTGCCCGGGCACCCTAGGGAATTACGTCATAAATTATATAGAGGCGGAAATGGCGATTGAAGGTAATAATTTTGAGTGTATAAAAGATAAAGGGTTAGGTCTGTCGAAATCTAGGGATAAGTGCTATGACGGTGCCGCTACAATGAGTGGTGTCTAGGCCAAGGCAATGTCGGTGCCGCTACAATGAGTGGTGTCTAGGCCAAGACTATGACGGTGCCGCTACAATGAGTGGTGTCTAGGCCAAGGCAATGACGGTGCCGCTAAAATGAGTGGTGTCTAGGCCAAGGCAATGACGGTGCCGCTACAATGAGTGGTGTCTAGGCCAAGATTATAACAGTGCCAGCATAATGAGTGGTGTCTAGGCCAAGACTATAACAGTGCCAGCATAATGAGTGGTGTCTAGGCCAAGACTATAACAGTGTCAGCATAATGAGTTGTGTATTGGCCAAGACTATAACAGTGCCAGCATAATGAGTGATGTCTAGGCCAAGACTATGACAGTGCCAGCATAAAGAGTGGTGTCTAGGCCAAGACTATAACAGTGTCAGCATAATGAGTGGTGTCTAGGCCAAGACTATGACAGTGTTGCCACAATAAGTGGTGTCTAGACCAAGACTATGACAGTGCCAGCATAATGAGTGGTGTCTATGCCAAGACTATGACAGTGTTGCCACAATAAGTGGTGTCTAGGCCAAGACTATAACAGTGCCAGCATAATGAGTGGTGTCTAGGCCAAGACTATAACAGTGCAAGAATAATGAGTGGTGTCTAGGCCAAGACTATAACAGTGCCAGCATAATGAGTGGTGTCTAGGCCAAGACTATGACAGTGTTGCCACAATAAGTGGTGTCTAGGCCAAGACTATAACAGTGCCAAAATAATGAGTGGTGTCTAGGCCAAGACTATAACAGTGCCAGCATAATGAGTGGTGTCTAGGCCAAGAATATGACAGTGTTGCCACAATAAGTGGTGTCTAGACCAATACTATGACAGTGCCAGCATAATGAGTGGTGTCTAGGCCAAGACTATAACAGTATCAGCATAATGAGTGGTGTCTAGGCCAAGACTATGACATTGCCAGCATTATGAGTGGTGTCTAGGCCAAGACTATAACAGTGTCAGCATAATGAGTGGTGTCTAGGCCAAGACTATAAAAGTGCCAGCATAATGAGTGGTGTCTAGGCCAAGACTATGACAGTGCCAGCATAATGAGTGGTGTCTAGGCCAAGACTATGACAGTGCCAGCATAATGAGTGGTGTCTAGGCCAAGACTATAACAGTGCCAGCATAATGAGTGGTGTCTAGGCCAAGACTATGACAGTGCCAGCATAATGAGTGGTGTCTAGGCCAAGACTATGACAGTGTTGTTACAATGAGTGGTGTCTAGACCAGACATTGGCAAACTACGGCTCTTCGGGCTTTTTAATCCGGCCCGCCGAACTCGTCCACGTTATATTATTAACTCTTTCGCTGCTGAGCAACTTACACTGCGTTCATCCGCCGTTCTCAAAACCGCGGACCAACAATGGTGTTTTGCTGCCTATGAAAGGCCAAATCTTTTCATGTAATCATTTTTACATTTGATATATATTAAATTAACTATATATATATAGTTCACATAAACACACCAATGTCCTATTCTGACCCGGCTCCTCTGTCAAATTTTAGAAACCATTGTGGCCAGCGAGTCAAAAAGTTTGCCCACCCCTGGTCTAGACCATGGCTATGCTGCTGCTACCACTATAAGTGGTGTCTAAGCTAAGATTGTGACAGTGCCGCCATATTGATTGGTGTCTAGGCCAAGACTATGATGGTGTTACTACAGTGGGTGGTTTCTACGCCGGACTATTTCGGTGCACCTACAATGAGTGGTGTCTAGACCAGGGGTGGGCAAACTACGGCCCGCGGGCCGCATGCGGCCCGGCAACTGATATTATGTGGCCCTCGAAGGCATTTAGAAATTTAAAAAAATTACTATGTTTTTAAGTTATTTTGTTGAATATTAGAGAATTTCATGGACCGTTATGATTTTTAAAACATTTTTGATCAAATTTCTTTCTAATTTTCTATTTTTTAAAACAGTCCTTGACCTTTGTCATGTAATGCTAAAGTGCGAAACTATCGATTTTAATATAGGGAAATGTTTATCGATATTTAAAAATTGGACATAATATACATGCTGCCCCCCAATAGCCTTACCTTTGTCAATGTGGCCCTCCGCACAAAAAGTTTGCCCACCCCTGGTCTAGACCATGGCTATAACGATGTTGCACCAATGAGGAGTATCTAGACTATGGCTATGATGATGCCGCCACAGTAAGTGGTGTCCAGGCCAAGGCTATGACGGTGCTACAACAATAAGTGATGTCTAAGCCAAGATTGTGACAGTGGTGCCACATTGATTGGTGTCCAGGCCAAGACTATAACAGTGTAACCACAAAGGGGGGTGTCTAGAACATGGCTATGACATTGGTGCCAAAATGAGTGGTGTCTAGGCCAAGACTATGACGGTGCCACCACAATGAGTGGTGTCAAGACCATGGCTATTATGGTGCTATCACAATTAGTGGTGTCTAGAACATGGCGATGACTGTGCTGTATGAAGCAGGCTGTCTTGCTCAAATGCAAGGTGTACAGACAACCCTGCCAAATCATGGGGTGTACAGACAACCCTGCCAAACCATGTGGTGTACTAAACACCTTTGGTGAAAGGTAATTAATCTGAAAAGTAAAGAAGCAGTTTGAAGATGGCAGATCCACTTATCCAGGTATAACTGATTTAGTTGAGTAAATGCCCTTGGAGTAAGAGCCCGCATACACAAAGATGCTGTGGGGGCTCGTAGTGAGATAGTTACCTCACTGTTCCTGGTTATAGCTTAAGTACCCCTGACCATACCCGTCGTATCCGAAGTATTTACCTAGTACCCTCTTTATATACACAGTCCCACAGTTTATATACCTAGTAACCTCTTTATATCCCTACAACTCTTGTCTAAATCCACAGTACCCCTGTTCATATATCTAGTACCCTTGCCTAACGCATAAACAGATCGGGACATGATTACAGTTGCCGTATGGATATGAGGTGAGAGAACGTGGCGATCCTAAACGATGATTCTAAATATGCAGTCTCTGAGGGTACTGCTCCTAGGCGACCTCTTTTCTCTCCCGGCTGTTTTGTGAGTTAGTCGCACCGCAGAAAACGACGTAAACCCTATTAGAGGTAGTCTGTAAAACACTTGCGCTGGGGAAGCCGTCATGAGCTTCGCCTCGATAGTTTTCTTATTTTCTTAAGTAGATTAATACCCTTGCTTATATCAATATTACCCTTGTTTGTGTACCTCGAAAGTATCTCTGAAGGTCTGCAACAATCGATGATGAGATCAATAAAGGAATTTTCAAAATAAATTTTGCATTTTCAAAGCTGCGCAGGAGTGTATGGGAGCGAAGGGGTCTCAGTCTTGTCACCAAGCTGAAGGTTTATAGGGCAATCGTCTTAACATTTCTCAATATGCTATCGAGACGTGGACAGTGTATAGCAGTTCCACCTACGCTGCCTACGTAAACGTCTTTGCATAGGATGGCGGGAAAGAGTCCCTGAAACAGTCCACAGGCTCCTACAAAAAAGGGCAAGCCAAATGGGTAGGGCCTGTCGGAAGAATGTTAGACACCAAACTCCCCTAAAGACTATTTCTCGTCGAACCCTCCATTGGGAAGCGCTCGGTTGGTGGGCTGAAAATAAAAACGCATCACGTTCTGTCTGAAAGCTTTACTTAACCCCATGGACATTGACCTTGATTCGTGTGGAGACACTTGTATGGACTGCGCAAGCTGGCGTGGCAGACTTACTCTCGGAGCTAAATCCTTAAAGTATCGGCATACCGATCATGTCCAAAAGAAAGGGCATGGCAAGAGAAAGCAAAAGAAACACAAATGCCACTAGGACTCACGTTTGGAAACCGTTCCAGTCGCAGGTGGAGTCTGGCAGACCCCCTGCGTACTCACCGTGCAATATAGGATTTGGTCATCTTCGCATGCGAAGCACGAACAACACCTAGAAGCTCTGTTTATATCGCTAGTATCCATGTTCATATCACTGGTATCCATGTTTATATCACTAGTATCCATGTTTATATCACTGGTATCCATATTTATATCACTTGTATCCATGTTTATATCACTAGTATCCATGTTTATATCAATGGTATCCATATTTATATCACTGTTATCCATGTTTATATCACTGGTATCCATATTTATATCACTGATATCCATGTTTATATCACTATTATCCATGTTTATATCACTGGTATCCATATTTATATCACTAGCATCCATGTTTATATCACTAGCATCCATGTTTATATCACTAGTAATTCTGGCTACACCCGACGTGCCCCTTGGAATTCCAATCGTTATTCCTCTCATACTCCTTGTTACACCCCTCTTACCTCTAGTTATATCCCCCATACCCCCTGGTCATGTCACTTTTACGCTTGGTCATGTCACTTTTACCCCTCGTCATGTCACTTTTACCCCTGGTCATGTCACTTTTACCCCTGGTCATGTCACTTTTACCCCTGGTCATGTCACTTTCCCCCCTGGCTATGCCCCTCGTACCTCTTGTTATGCCCTGTAAGGAGAAACACTGCATAAATCAGTGGCCACCTACCGGAGATCCTCCTTCTTTCACTGCTCTTTGTTTCGCCTGTTTCTTGTCTGCTCGTACATCTTCCATCAACCTTGCCGTGTCCTGAAATGTGCAAAGGTAGGGACAACCAGTGGCAAGTCAAAGAGCGTTGTGTGCCCAGGTAGGGACAAACAGTGGCAAGCCAAATAGAGGTATGTGCCCAGGTAGGGAAATAGAGTGGCAAGTTAATGAGAGTTGGGTGCTCAGGTAGGGACAAACAGTGGCAAGTCAAAGAGAGGTGGGTGCCCAGGTAGGGACAAACAGTGGCAAGGCAAAGAGAGTTGGGTGCTCAGGTAGGGATAAACAGGGGCAAGCCAATGAGAGTTGGGTGCCCAGGCAGGGAAAAACAGTGGCAAGGCAAAGAGAGTTGGGTGCTCAGGTAGGGATAAACAGGGGCAAGCCAATGAGAGTTGGTGGCCCAGGTCGGGACAAACAGTGGCAAGGCAAAGAGAGTTGGGTGCTCAGGTAGGGATAAACAGGGGCAAGCCAATGAGAGTTGGGTGTCCAGACAGGGAAAAACAGTGGCAAGTCAAAGAGAGGTGGGTGCCCAGGTAGGGACAACCTGTGGCAAGCCAAATAGAGTTGGGTGCTCAGGTAGGGACAAACAGTGGCAAGTTAATGAGAGTTGGGTGCTCAGGTAGGGACAACCAGTGGCAAGCCAAATAGAGTTGGGTGCCCAGGTAGGGACAAACAGTGGCAAGCCAAATAGAGTTGGGTGCCCAGGTAGGGACAAACAGTGGCAAGCCAAATAGAGTTGGGTGCCCAGGTAGGGACAAACAGTGGCAAGCCAAATAGAGGTGGGTGCCCATGTAGGGACAACCAGTGGCAAGTTAATGAGAGTTGGGTGCTCAGGTAGGGACAAACAGTGGCAAGTCAAAGAGAGTTGGGTGCTCAGGTAGGGACAACCAGTGGCAAGCCAAATAGAGTTGGGTGCCCAGGTAGGGACAAACAGTGGCAAGCCAAATAGAGTTGGGTGCCCAGGTAGGGACAAACAGTGGCAAGCCAAATAGAGTTGGGTGCCCAGGTAGGGACAAACAGTGGCAAGCCAAATAGAGGTGGGTGCCCATGTAGGGACAACCAGTGGCAAGTTAATGAGAGTTGGGTGCTCAGGTAGGGACAAACAGTGGCAAGTCAAAGAGAGTTTGTTGCCCAAGTAGGGACAAACAGTGGCAGGTCAAAGAGAGTTGGGTGCTCAGGGAGGGACAAACTGGGGTAATGCAAATATTCATTTCTCTGCAAAAATCTCAGTTTGTTTCCAGATTTTTAGTTAGTAGTTTGTTTTACTGATGTCCGTTAATTAACTCTATATTGGCGCTCTATATAAACTTCTACAACAATATTCCGATTTTCCCATGTTATTTCAGGGCTTTTTGTGAGGGCCTTTGTTAGGTGTTGTGTGAAGGCTTTAATGAGAGATTTTGTGAGGGCCTGTGTGAGGGATTGTGTTTGAACTTCTCTGAGGATATGTGTAAAGGGCTTGTGTGAGGGCTTGTGGGATGACTTGTGGGGGGGGGGTTTGTGTCAGGGATTGTTTGGGGCGTATGTGAGGGCTTGTTTGAGGGGTTGTATGAGGGATTGTGTAAGGGCTTGTGTTAGGGCTTTCTGAGGGCTTGTCTGAATGCTTTTTAGGGCCTGTTTGAGGGCTTGCATGAGGGCTTGTCTGAGGGATTGTGTGAGTGCTTGTTGTTTCACAAATCTTGAGCGATATGTGGTAAACATCTATAAATTATGTCATACACCTGTTATGACTTTTTTAAAATTAATTTTCTTGAAATTATCTGAATTTTATCTTCTATGTAATGAATGATGTTTGCAATTATTTAAATTGGAATTTTTAAGAGTTGCTCATATTTACTTTAACTGGAAACTTTTAAAAAAAAACAGCAAAAAAACAAACAAACAAACAAAGAAACAAACAAAGACTAACAAGTAACAAGAACAGAAAAACAACAACAAAGAAAATAAAAATAGTGTCAACGAATAGACTGTTTACCTCTGAACATCAAGAAGCGAACACCCTCCCCCCACCCCTTTTTTTTTACCATTGTTATATTCTGTGCTTACAATTTCATTGAATTCTAAATGAGTTAATAATAAGATTATTACAAGAGAGTTTCGAAGTGAGGGAAAGAGTCGAATACTTACCTCCTCATCCCAGCGAGCAGCGTACCATCTCTCTGAAATCAAGTCAATTCATTTTTCAACATCGTTTAGAGCAGCGGTTCCCAACCTTCACAATGCAGCGACCCTTTCACACAATTCCTCGTGTCGTGGCGACCCCCGACCACAAAAAATTATTTTCGTTGCTACTTCATACTTGTGGAGTATGTGTGGTTTTCCGATGGGGAAGGGCGACCCCTGGGAAAGGGTCGTTCGACCCTCCAAAAGGGTCGCGACCCAGAGGTTGAGAATCGCTGATTTAGTGCAATATTATTATCGTAGGTTCTCCGAGATTTCGCTTTAATAATCTTTCGCACGTTTCAAATCCTCAATTATCAGTAAATTTTCGTCTGATGATGCAATGTCACTGCAGTGAACTGACTCTACACTGGGGCTCAATAAACTATGTGACATAATAAGGTTAAGCACATTTTCTTGTCGTGCTGGAAATGACAGGAAATTGAAATGATTGAGCTTCCTGTGAAATCTTTTTTTAAAAAAAAGATGCTATTATGTTTCATTATATCAAGAATGATAATTTACAGAATAATTGAAATCTGATCCACGGCGGGGGAGCAACTGTGCGTTCAAAAGTTTATTTCAATTATGGTTCGTGCTTGGTAAAAATATCGCGGAGTAAAAAGTCAATTATGTTAACTGTTATTCTAGGCCAGTGGTTCTGAACCTTCCTAATGCTGCGACCCTTTTATACAGTTTCTCATGTTTTGGCGACCCCCAACCGCAAATTATTTTCGTTCTACTTCAAAACTGTAGAGTATATGTGTTTTCCGATGGTCTTAGACGACCCCTGTAAAAGCATCTTTCGACCCCCAAAGGGGTCGCGACCCACAGGTTGAGAACCGCTGTTCAAGGCGAACTTTAGAGATACATATTTCTTAAATAAATAATTAATTTTTACATCTCACCCACACCCATCTTTCCACCAATATCACTATCTTCTTGACAATACCCCTATCATTTTTCTGCCTTTCCTTGCTATAATCTTTTCAACGCTCCTATCAACATCTTGTCATCCCCTACCAAAATCTTGTCCATTCCTACCATCATCTTCTCCACTCATACCATGATCTCGGCATCCCCTACCATCAACTTGTCAACCCCTACCATCATTTGGTCATCCCCTACCCTCATTGTGTCCCCTCCTACCATTATCTCGTGAACTCCTAGCATCATCTTGTCTTCATCACCATCATCCTGTCATCGCCTACCATCGTCTTGTCCACTCCGGCCATCATCTTTTCATTCATTACCACCACCTTGTCATCCCCTACCATCATCTTGTCCACTCCCACTTCACCTTGTCATCCCATACCATCATCTTGTCAACTCATACAATCACCTTGTCATGCCTTACCATCATCTTGTCCACACATACAATCACCTTGTCATCCCATACCATCATCTTGTCTACTCCTACTTCACCTTGTCATCTACTACCATTATCTGGTCAACCCCGCTAAATAATCTTGCCACCCTGACCAACATCATATTGCCCTATCACATTACCTTAATGATATTCACAAACCATAAGTCATGTTAATGAGCATGATGAAATCAATGTTATTATTGGAACTTTATCAATCTTTATATTGAACGAATACATTGAACTAAAACATTGAATTAATACATTGAACTAATACATTGAACGAATACTTTGAACTAATACATTGAACTAATACTCTGAACTAATACATTGAAAAAATACATTGAACTAGTACATTGAAATAATACATTAAACTAATACACTGAACTAATACATTAAAAAATACATTGAACTAATACATTGAACTAATACACCGAACGAATACATTGAACTAATACATTAAATGAATACATTGAACTAATACATTGAACTAATACATTGAACTAAAACTCTGAACTAATACATTGAACTAATACTCTGAACTAATACATGGAAAAAATACATTGAACTAATACATTGAACTAATACATTGAACTAAAACATTGAACTAATACTCTGAACTAATACATGGAAAAAATACATTGAACTAATACATTGAACTAATACATTGAACTAATACATTGAACTAATACACTAAACTAATACATTGAACAATACATTGAATTAATACATTGAACTAATACATTGAGCTAATACTCTGAACTAATACATGGAAAAAATACATTGAACTAATACATTGAACTTATACATTGAACTAATACATTAAACTAATACACTGAACTAATACATTAAAAAATACATTGAACTAATACATTGAACTAATACACTGAACGAATACATTGAACTAATACTATGAACTAATACTCTGAACTAATACATTGAACTAATACATTGAACTAATACATTGAACTAATACATTGAACGAATACATTCAACTAATACATTCAACTAATACAATAACTAATTCATTGAACTAATACATTGAGCTAATACATTTACAGTCAATTTGGCTACATACATACAAATGTCTGAATCAACTCCAGTCACGACAGACCTTTCTCTTCCTTCTTCCGATCCCTCTGCTCGTAAGACTTTGCCAGGATCTTCTCCAGCTTGATTTTGGTCCTCTCACTGACCGTAGGGTCGTTCTTGACAGCCAGCGTCGTCACCTCCCTCCACATGATCTGCGTGAATGTAGGTGCCGGCATCCTCTCCCAGGCAGGCGCTTTTGCTGCTGAGCCAGCAGACGTGTATTTTGCCTTTATATACTCTGTGGTGAGAAAGGCTGTAAGGTGAGTATCAATCCTCGTATGTTATTAAGGAACCCCCCCCCCCCCAACCGCACTGACACCCTCCAGTCTACAGTTATGGTATTATACTATTATTGTGCTTTGGCGTCCTGGTGATTTCTGTACTGGTGTTGTGGTACTCGTTTGTTACGATGTTCCTGTGATGTGAGTTCCTGGTGTTATGATGTCCCGGTGATTTCATGTCCGGATTATACGATGCTTCAGTGATGTGTTGTCCTAATGTTAGGAATTTTCATTGGTATGATTTCTTGATGCTATGATATCCCGGCGATATAATGTCATTATGTGGTGATATGTCAGTGACATCCTGTTCTGATGTTATGATGTTCCAGTGGTTTGGTGTTTCTGTGATATGATGTCCTGATGTTATGATATATTGGTTATATGATGCCCTCATGTTATCATATTTATTGACATAATGTCCTGATGTTATGATGTTCAAGTGGCATAATTTCCTAATGGTGTGATGTTCCAGTGATATGATGCGCTGGTGTTATCATATTCCGGTAATATGATTTACATACATTATGATGTCTTAGTGTTATGATAATTTATTGACATAATTTCCTGACGTTACGACGTTCAAGAAATATGATGCCCTGAAGTCATGATATCCCGGTAATATGATTTCATGATTTTTTGATGTCCTGATGTTAAGATGTAAATATTTGTCCACAGCCAGCAACGGCTTTGCATATCCTAATGTTATGACATCCCGTTGGTTTGATGACCTGAGTTTATGATATCCCTGTGATATAATCATGTAAATGATTATCAACATCCCGCCACGGCTTTGGATATTTACAGGCATATGTTTGTCCAATGCACTTTGGATATTTACAGGCATATGTTTGTCCAATGCACTTTGGATATTTACAGGCATATGTTTGTCCAATGCACTTTGGATATTTACAGGCATATGTTTGTCCAATGCACTTTGGATATTTACAGGCATATGTTTGTCCAATGCACTTTGGATATTTACAGGCACATGTCTGTCCAATGCACTTTGGATATTTACAGGCACATGTCTGTCCAATGCACTTTGGATATTTACAGGCATATGTTTGTCCAATGAAACGCATTCTTATTCTTGTTTTGCTCCCATCATAGGAACATCCAAACATTTAACAATGACCCTCCCATTCCCATTCGCACTTTACCATTATCTCATTCCATGCAGCCTATCCAGTTTATCCTTTCCCAATTATTTATCCCGTTTCGGCCCATCCAAATGATCCCCATACCGATTAGCCACGCCGTGTATAATTTCCCGATTCTCCACGCCATTCAGCCCTATTCCGGAAGCTGGCCGACTGACACACAACCCAGTTTAAAATAATCACCATCAACGCACCGATATCGGTAGAATCCTCCAAAACAGTGCTGGTTCGGGTGAGATTGACTGTGGATGACAGGTAAATAGTTACATTTCTTCGGATTTGTTTTCAAGCCTTAGAACACAGGAACTGAATTCAAGTGGCCCAGACTAGTTGGTGACGTAAGAGAACGCGATGAGCTAAACAGGACGTGACTGGTGTACACAAACATGTATGAACTTATCGCGAGAAAGATCATTAGGTGACTTAAAAAAATTTAAGATCAACTTTTATGCATTTCTTTTATGAATTATAAGAGTGTTGGACTGCAATGAACCTAATTATAAGAGTGTTTGACTGCAATGAACCTAATTATAAGAGTGTTGGAATGCGATGAAGCTAATTATAGGAATGTTGGACTGCAAAGAAGCTAATTATAAGAGTGTTGGACTGCGATGAAGCTAATTATAAGAGTGTTGGACTGCGATGAAGCTAATTATAAGAGTGTTGGACTGCAATGAACCTAATTATAAGAGTGTTGGAATGCGATGAAGCTAATTATAGGAATGTTGGACTGCAATGAAGCTAATTATAAGAGTGTTGGACTGCGATGAAGCTAATTATAAGAGTGTTGGACTGCGATGAAGCTAATTATAAGAGTGTTGGACTGCAAAAAAGCTAATTATAAGAGTGTTGGACTGCAATGAAGCTAATTATAAGAGTTTTGGAATGCAATGAAGCTAATTATAAGAGTGTTGGACTGCGATGAAGCTAATTATAAGAGTGTTGGACTGCAATAAAGTTAATTATAAGAGTGTTGGACTGCAATGAAGCTAATTATAAGAGTTTTGGAATGCAATGAAGCTAATTATAAGAGTGTTGGACTGCAATGGAGTTAATTATAAGAGTGTTGGACTGCAATGAAGCTAATTATAAGAGTGTTGGACTGCGATGAAGTTAATTATAAGAGTGTTGGACTGCGATGAAGTTAATTATAAGAGTGTTGGACTGCGATGAAGTTAATTATAAGAGTGTTGGACTGCAATGAAGTTAATTATAAGAATGTTGGACTGCAATGAAGTTAATTATAAGAGTGTTGGACTGCAATGAAGCTAATTATAAGAGTGTTGGATTGCGATGAAGCTAATTATAAGAGTGTTGGACTGCAGTGAAGCTAATTATAAGAGTGTTGGACTGCGATGAAGTTGATTATAAGAGCGTTGAGCTGCTATAAAGCTTTCAAGTAGATTAACGAGAGATAAATAATGTGTTTAAATAAAACATCATTGGGTTAAGCTTTAAATGTAAATCTGAATGAAAGTGTTAAAATATGTCACGAGAAGATTATTATAATGAGAGCAAAGCTATGTGTTCATGCGTCCAGTAGGAAGGAATCAAATGATAATTCCTTTTAAGCAACTACACTTGCCTTGACTGCCTGGTGATGTCTCTGTGTGTCGACCTAACGGAACAAAATATTGTACATTTTACCATTGTTATTAATTTCATTGATACATTTTATTGTTATATCCAGCAGTGTAGGAACAATATGGATTATTGCTCAGATTACAATCTTCCGGTTTTTTTGTTATTTTTTTTGTTGTTGTTGAAAAGTGACTATAGACCAGTGCTGTCCAACCTTTTCGACTCTGGGGCCCCATTATTTTAATTTTTTTCATGAAGTCGAGTGCCGCACTTTTTTTAATGACTACTTTTTTAAAAAGTTATTCAATGTATTAATGCGCCTTACCTTATGCATCTAAATCCTCCGCCCGTTAGCAGCGACATCTCAACGAATTAAAAACTGTAGCAAATTTTTAATGCTATATGTCGCTTTGACTTGAACAAGCAATCTTCTTAATTTGTGGCTGCTTTTCACTTACTGCTGCCCTTATTAAGTTTCCTAAATGTTCGTCAGTCGAAGCATTTCCTTTATTTTTTACTTGATGTTGGTCATTGCTGAGAATCCAGCTTCACAGACATAGGTGCTTCCAAACATCTTCGATATCTTTTTACATTTCAATAGCTGTGGAAATTCAGCTGATGTAATATAGGTCATCCATATTTGGTGACGCCACGTTATGCTGATCTAAGAGCCAGTAATATCACATGATTCGTGTCAAATCTAGCCCAAACAATAAGCTGGTCTATGTAAGTAATATCACATGATTCATGTCAAATCTAACCCAAACAATAAGTTGGTCTATGTAAGTAATATCACATGATTCATGTCAAATCTAACCCAAACAATAAGCTGGTCTATGTAAGTAATATCACATGATTCATGTCAAATCTAACCCAAACAATAAGTTGGTCTAAGTCAGTGATATCACATGATTCATCCAATGCAAGACCACAACCAGTAGCATTTTTCAAATCATTAAGCAACTGCTCAAAAATATCCCCGGACATACTTTCAACACGTTTTGCTACCGTCTGATGTGAAAGCTGAAGATAAGATATATTTGGTTTTTTTTTTAAATTTCTTCTTTGTTTTTAAATTCAGCAAAAAATGAAACAGCACATTTTAAAATCCAGTTCCCCCCATTTTTAAAATGGTTCTTGCTTCTTAGCTAAAACCCAACTAATATCAAAAGATGGTTCAGTAGCGTAGCCGCCTGAGCTTAAAATCGAACGAACAACATTTCTGCTGGCCGTTCAGATCCTCTTTTTTAAAAGAAATAACTTTGTCGTCTCTTAACTCTGTTCCAATTGGAAACTCATTCTCAAAAATCTGCATGCACTGCCTCGTGGTGTCTCTGCAGATTGACCTTTTTTTCCCAAAACAGAAATAGAAGTCTGGCATCTCAGACACACTGGCTTTTCATTGAATAATGAAGACAACAATTCCAGTTCACATGAAGCTTCAAATGTACGGTTCTCTTGGGTTATTTTCCATTTTTTATTTGCCATTGTGGCTTTATCTTTTTTAGAAATAAAAATGCTTTCAAGAAACGTTAGTACTGTGTCTCAGAATTTTTTTTCTCAGACTGATTTGCACTAACTACAAAAAAAAAACAACAGCTTTTCTCCTGCTTTCTACTCCTGAAAGTGTTCCTGATCTGATCACTGAATACCGGGTACTAGTCTGATTTCGTCTTAAAAATACATGATGGACATACTGCCTCCACCTTGACAGCCTGCCTATGACGTTTCAACTGGTTCACATTGGCCCCCCCCCCCCCCAGTCATTGCGACACCTTTACTGTTGAACTATCATCCTGTCTTTTTTTATGATACGCCCTAATACCATGACGTTTTAATTCGGGTGCTCACACATCTAGTTCATCTAAACCAGTCCCCGTTATTGCGCATGTACGTTTTACGATGACCAGCTAGCCACGCATAAAGATGCCGTACTTTAAGTTGTTTCCGAATTCTTCTCTCCGTTAGTAACGCCACTAGTAATTATACCCGTACACTTCTACACACAACCCCCCCCCCCTTTTTTTTTTTTGCTACACACACACTTTTTTTTTTATGGCCGGACGAAGCAGCAGCAAGACAAAGAAATTAGTGTCCGATTTCACGTCATTGTTGCCGCGCTTGACATAAATTACCGTCACATGTCAAACATCTCTTTCCTTTTGCCACATTAACGTATACAAACCATTTTTTAAATGCCACCTACTTCTGCTGTAGTCTTGTGAGAGTTCCCCCAAAATACCGAATCACCGAATGTCGTTTGCGTTTTTCGTTTTTTTTAAAATCTAAAATTAAGATGTTTATTTTTTTAAACAAATGGTAAATGGTAAAATGTCTCATGCCCTGGCGGGCCATTTAAAAACAATCCGCGGGCCTCATGCGGCCTGCGGGCGTGGGTTGGACAGCACTGCTATTGACAGTGAAATGATGTATCTAAAATGTTCAATGTGACTATAGACATTTAAATGATGCAGTGTGGCCTCATACATAACAGCATTTTAAGGATTACACCTAGAAAAAAATGAGGGACAAGCTATGTTGAACTTGAAAAAAAAAAAATACATGACAATCAAGGGAAAAGATATCGGTAAAAAACTTTCGTCAGCAGATAAGACGCAGTGGCGTAGCGAGCTTAACTCGCGCCCGGGGCACAATACCTTTTTAGCGCCCCCAATACCTTTTAAGTGCCCCCCCTATTCGAAAACCATACAATATTATTGTAAAATATACCATTTGGCACCCCTTTGTGAGTAGCGCCCGGGGCATGATGCCCTCCTTGCCCCCCCCCCCCCCTCACTACGCCACTGTTAAGACAAAATAAGAAACAAAACAGTGTTAGAGTTTAGTTTTTAAAAGTAAGTGTCCTGAGATAAAGACCAAGTGTCCTGAGAGAAAGACCAAGTGTCCTGAGAGAAAGACCAAGTGTCCTGAGAGAAAGACCAAGTGTCCTGAGAGAAAGACCAAGTGTCCTGAGATAAAGACCAAGTGTCCTGAGAGAAAGACCAAGTGTCCTGAGAGAAAGACCAAGTGTCCTGAGAGAAAGACCAAGTGTCCTGAGAGAAAGACCAAGTGTTCTGAGAGAAAGACGAAGTGTCGTTATCCAGAAATAGCGTTAATTTCATTTGTAACATATCTTAAATTCATAAATAACATCCCGGTGCCCTAACATTACTTAATTAAAAAAATATAAGTTGGTCAGGTGACATAACATTACTTATTTAATAAATTATTTAAGTGCACTAAAATGACTTAAAGTGCCCTAACATTACCTAAGGTGCCCTAACATTACTTACGGTGCCCAAACATTACTTAATTGAAACAAATATAAGTTAGTCAGGTGCCCTAACATTACTAAATTTAATAAATAACATATGTAAGTGCACTAAAATGACTTAAATTCAAAAATAAAAAATTCGAGTGCCCTAACATTACTTAAGGTGCCCTAACATTACTTAATTCAAGCAGCATTTGTATTACCTCTGATTGAAGACTTCTTCCTGGAGTGGTACTTAACTGGGAGTGAAACTGCAATGGATAGTTATATTTGTGGATAAGTCCATTAAAAGTGTGGATATATTAATTAATCACGTGAATGCGTTAATTAAACACGTGGATATATTAATTAAACCTTTGGATATGTTTATCGTGTCAGTATGCTGATTATATTTCGATTAATGAATTGAACGTATGAATATGTTTAATAATTATTTTTATATGTTAAATAACCGTGGATAGGTGAATTAATTGTATTAATATGTTAATTAAATGACTTGTTATGTTAATTAAATGTCTTGTTATACCATTTAAAGTTTATGACACTTAATATGTAAAACGTTTATTTTTAATTATACTTTGAAACATAAGCCTTAATACCCAAAATGGAGCCAGGCACTCACAAGGGATAAAAGTATCAGTCGAAATAGATGGAAATGGCTGTCACAAGGGATGGAAGTAGCACTCATAATGGATAGAAGTAGCAGTGACAATGGGCAGAAGTAGCAGTCACAATGGGTAGAAGCAGCACTCACAATGGGTAGCAGTAGAAGTCAAAATGGGTAGAAGGAGCAGTAAAAATGGGTAGAAGAATTAGTCACAATGGGTAGAAGTAGAAGTGACAATGGGTAGAAGTAGATGTCACAATGGGTAGAAGTAGCAGTCACAATGGGTAGAAGTAGAAGTGCCAATGGGTAGAAGTAGATGTCACAATGGGTAGAAGTAGCAGTCACATTGGCTAGAAGTAGTAGTGACCATAGGTAGAAGTAGCAGTCACAATGGGTGGGAAGGACAGTCACAATGGGTGGAAGTAGCAGTCACAATGGGTGGAAGTAGCAGTCACATATGGTAGAAGTAGTAGTGACAATGCGTAGAAGTAGCATTCACAATGGGTGGAAGTAGCTGTCACAATGGGTAGAAGTAGCAGTCACAATGGGTAGAAGTAGCAGTCACAATGGGTAGATTGTAGCTGTCACAATGGGTAGAAGTAGCAGTCACAATGGGTAGAAGTAGCAGTCACAATGGGTAGAAGTAGCAGTCACAATGGGTGGAAGTAGTGTGAAATTGGGTGGAGGTAGCACTCTGACACATTCGAAAAACCAATAAAGTGGTTTACCAGACGATGCTTGAACGCAAACCCAAACAGATCTGAAAGTTTCTGACACTGTGCGCCACCATACGATTGTCAGACACTTTATGTGTCCATGTCACCTAGCGACAAGCCATTATCAATTGTACAGGAGCGATATCTAAATATACCAACAGTTACCTGGTTCTAATTTTTCACTTTTCTTTCTGTTAACTGAAAACAAGATAAAAGCATTATAAAAAAAAACAATTGGATTTATTGTGATGGCTCATGATTGAAGTTGTTGATGGCTCAGAGTTGGAGTTAATGATGGCTCAATACTGGATTACAGTGGGCTCATAATTGGAGCTATTGATTGCTCATATTTGGATTTATTGATGGCTCAAAATTGGATTACTGATGGCTCATAATTGAATTTATGGATGGCTCATAGTTGGATTTATTGATGGCTCAAAACTGGATTACAAACGGGTCATAATTGGATTTAATCATGGTTCTTAGTTGGATTTATTAATAGCTCAAAACTGGATAACAGATGGATCATGATTGGAGCTATTGATGGCTTTTAGTTGGATTTATTGATGGCTAAAAACTGGATTACCAATGGTAATAGTAATAATAATAATTACCGATGGCTCGTAATTGGATTTAATCATGGCTCATAGTTGCATTTTTCGATGGCCCATAATTGGATTTCCTAAAGGCGCATTGTATTTAACAACGCACGGGGACATAGTGGATCAGGCGAATTTGAAAATATTAAAATTTTAGCCAGACTAAGACGCTGCAATTTCTAACACTGGGTACTAGCGCATTGAGTTTAAAGCAATTGGCTGTCAGAGAAGTAAAGGCGGACCACAGACATCTGAAATACTATTACATGTACTTGACTTGTTATTATACGCTGTAGATGCCACCAGAGGAAAATTTCATAAATTCGTATCAAATAAAAATTTTATAGAGAAAAAAAATGGCCTTATATGTTAAAAATTTGGTAGAGGAAAAAATGGCCTTATATGTTAAAAATTTGATAGAGGAAAAAATGGCCTTATATGTTAAAAATTTGATAGAGGAAAAAATGGCCTTATATGTTACAAATTTGATAGAGGAAAAAATGGCCTTATATGTTAAAAATTTGATAGAGGAAAAAATGGCCTTATATGTTAAAAATTTGGTAGAGGAAAAAATGGCCTTATATGTTAAAAATTTGATAGAGGAAAAAATGGCCTTATATGTTAAAAATTTGATAGAGAAAAAAATGGCCTTATATGTTAAAAATTTGATAGAGAAAGAAATGGCCTTATATGTTAAAAGAATTACCGGTACACGTTTTAAAAAATGGCATTATTAGATATAGAGAAACTTCAGAAAGACAGAATCGGAACAGAGAGAGCGAGAGAAAGAGATGGAGTGAGGGCGAGAGAAAGAGATGGAGTGAGAGCGAGAGAAAGAGATGGAGTGAGGGCGAGAGAAAGAGATGGAGTGAGAGCGAGAGAAAGAGATGGAGTGAGGGCGAGAGAAAGAGATGGAGTGAGAGCGAGAGAAAGAGATGGAGTGAGGGCGAGAGAAAGAGAGGGAGTGAGAGCGAGAGAAAGAGATGGAGTGAGAGAGAGAGAGAGAAAGAAATCAAATGAGAGAGAGAGAGAGAAAGTAGAGAGAGAGAGACATAGAGAGAGAGAGACCGAAAGCAGCATATAGAAAGCAAGTGGATGAGAAAGAGGGAGGAAGGGATTATACGAGAGGGACAGAGGGATTGATAGAGATATATTAAGAGAGAGAGAGTATGTGACAGAGAGAGACAGCGTGTGAGAGAGAGATAAAGAGAGAGAGAGAAAGAGAGACGATCATATAGAAAACAAGTGAATGAGAAAGAGGGGGGAAGGACTATGAGAAAAGTAGAGGGAGATTGATAGAGAAATATCAAGAGAGAGAGAGAGAGAGAGATAGAAAGAGAGAGCGAGAGAGAGAGAGAGTGAGAGAGAGAGAGAGAGAGAGAAAGAGAGAGAGAAATGTATTAAGAGATATGCTGGCAATTTCTTGTTTCAACAGGTAAATGTTTTAATTCTTAACCAGCTAACTTTATTTCCCTTTACCTTTGCCCTTGTGACGACCCTGCTTTCCTTTCTTTGCTGAAATTAGTGAACATTGTAAATTGGTGAACATTGTAAATTGGTGAACATTGTAAATTGGAAAACATTGGTATTTGACAAAAAGTGGCTATAGCCTTTTGTGATAATAAAAGTACATTTTAATTTAAAAAAGTTAATACTTAGCATTTATTATTGTATCACTGTCTGATTCTTAGCCGTTTGTCACGTGTCAAGCAGATTGAGAACAGTGTTTCTTTCAGGCATACCTCGGGGGGGGGGGGCACTGCCCCCCGAACAAGTCAAGTGCCCCCCGGGGGAAAATGTGTAAGAAAAAATAATAATAAAAAAAAACTACTCTAAATTTAATTTTTATAAAATTTTTAAAAGTTATTGAAATGTGTGCCATAAATCGATTACAATTATTGGAACAAATAAAATATCGCTTTGTTCGATATATATTGATGATCCATAGCGTTCAGGTTAATCTTATTACAGGCTCGCAGAAATCGATTATAAATATGGTATTGTTTTGAAAATTGGCCGCTCCTGATCATAAGCTAAATCTTACTTTTTCTTATTCGCAAATATCGGTATCTTTTATTTAATTACATTTTGCAGCTGCAAAAGTTGAAAGACTTTTTAATAACCCTGTATTAAACTACCTTTTCATCGATATAAATGTCTGTAAATTAAATATAGTTCTTGCTAAGGAATAAACATGTGCAATCTGTTTTCAAATGATATTGTATAATAGCATCATGCTTTAAAAAATCATTTTTAGCAAACATTTTAATGTAGTAGATTCCATAGATGTATGCTGACATAGATAAAATGAAAATTCAAAAATAATAATAATAATAATTTTAAAACAAAAAATTAGGAATTTACCGGTTACATACAAATAGTGGACATTTCATCATAATTATTAAATCGAGTGTTTCTAATTTTTTAACACAGTTTCGGGAACAGAGTAAAATGATTTTAAAAAAAAATAGTCTTTATTTATTAAATCCCAATGACTTTTCTCTGTTAATATAATAATAATAAACAATCTTCCCCAGCTGTTTGAACTATTAAAAAAAATTATTTTAAGATGATAATCCAGTAGAAAGAATATAATATATATTTAAACAACGAATAAAAAAAAAATTGAGTCTTTCGATTATCTTGTAAATGCCATTTTTGGTAGTAGTTAAAAAATTATATGGAATTGGTAAAAAAATTGTTTTCAAGTATAATATCAAAGAGGCAAGTTGTAATGATCTGAAGCAAATTATAGTAGTCTAAATTTCTTAATTAACATTTAAGTCAACTGAATATTGAGAATTGAAACTTTAATAATTTATACGAAAATAAATCACACATTAATAAATATATGAGTCTTTTGTAAACAATTCTTGACTTCTAAACAATTATATCGGTTACATATGATTTATAAATAAATACCGATTTTGAAAACCCATAAAGATATATTCTTTAGCCTTTTGTACAGAAAGCTTTTTTTCTTTTTGACTTTGGTGAAACTTGGAAATATTTTGAAATAAACGTATGTTTTTAGTTTTTCTTTTTCGTTCAAAATGTAAAACTATTTTAGCATTTCTTTTTTTGGGATGGATACCTTTTTTGGAAGGAAGTCTTTTTTTTTAATTTTACAAATATTTTGTAGTAAATTCATTATTTTTATGTAGTTGATCCTAAAAATATTTTACATTAATAACTTTAAAAATACATTACTTTTCAATTTTAAAAAAATGTTTGCATACCACACTTAGTCAAGCAGAGACGTCGCTTGTACGATGGCTCTTATGTCAAATGACACATAAAATCTTAACTAACATCTCTCCCGTTGCTCTGCAGTTAAGTGTTTAATGATGCGAAACTAAATTTAACTACGGTATTTAAAAAAAAAAATGCATTCTTGCATTTTGAATTTATCAAAACATTTCCGGGGCCTATAAAGTTTTAAGGGGCGAGTCTAAGCTAAAGAGTATCTCTCGATAAAAAACATACCCTAAGGGATCCCAATTGGACTGAATTTATTTAATATTGTGCTGGTGGAAGAGTTAGTGATGTCCTGTTATTATCGTTATTTCTAGCGCTTCCCACCCAAATGTCTGCAATGTTTACATCAGTGGCGCTTCATCCCATTTAGGGCCCTGGCCTGCTCCACCCCATTCTTCCATTGGGATCGATCCATCGCTTTACACCTCCATGTGCGAACCCCAACCTTTGTAAGCCCTTCTCTACATCGTCAATCCATCTCAGTCTTGGTCGACCGGTGAGCCGTCTGCCCCTAGGTTTCTGCCTGTAGATAGTTTTTGTTGCTCCAGAATCCTGCATCCTTTCAATGTGTCCTGCTTAGGGCAGTCTGCCTTTTTTTTATTTTGTTGGGACTATGGATGGGTATTTGTACAATTGATATAGCTCTTAGTTTGTACGGATTCCCAAAACAAAATTGTCTATCATCGGGTCATATATTTAGCAGGTTCTCTGCTTTTCTGGTAGGAACCAAGTCTCACTACTGGTCTTGTGATAGTGGTGTATACTTCCTTCTTTGTTCCCTTATCGAGATTTTAGCTTTGAAGTAGCATTTGTAAATTGAAATAAGAACGGTTTCATGCTGTTATTCTTTCTTGTACATCCGATTTTATTTCCTCTTGCTTATTTATAGTCACCCCTAGATATTTGAAAGTAGCTACCTCTCAAAGGCGTAGATGTTCATATTGATGAAGTCATCAGTGCGTATTTCCTGACATTATCATAAATATTGCCTTCGCTTTATTTACATCAAGACCACCTTTGACCGTCACATCTTCAAGTTCCCTGAAAGTTTTAATTATTTCATCAATGCTGTTTCTAACAAGTAGCGCTATATCGTCTGTGTAGGCCAGGTATTGCAGTGGCTGGCTTTATAAAGTTCCTTATGGTTGTTCTGTACCACCTCTCAGATGCTCACACATATGTTTCTAATGCTTTTTTTAAAGTGATGTTGAAAATGATACACGGATTTCCTTGTCAGAGGCCCAGATTGATTGTGAACTCCCTCAAGTACTCCCTCTGTACTTTGATTCTACTTTTGTAGTTATCCATCGTCATATGTATGAGTCGGGTAAGTTTGTTAAGGACTACAAGTTCCTGCACAGCATCGTTCATGTATTTCCTGTATATGCTATCATTACCTGATTTATAGTCCACATATAGTTGGTGTATGTTGATGTAGTCTTAGCATTTTCTACGAGACATCTAACAGTAAATATAAGAACGTTTGAAATGCTCCTTCACACATTGTCTTCAAGATACGTTGAATACAGTGCATGATACCCTCACTAGGTAACTCTTGTTACCAGTGAAATATCCGCATCAACACCAGTCACAGAAACATTGCAAATCCCATCTACATTCATAGGAGCCATAATGATCAATAAAATTGATCGTGGGCCCTTAATAGACAGAAAAAGAAGAAGAAAAATTTGCACCACAATGCATCACTGCATTTTGAATTTATTATTTTTAAATTAAGGTGACCCCTGCCCTCACTTTTGCTCAAACTCTTCAGATTGCTCAATTTCTGCTACCCCCCCCACCCTTTTTTTTTCCTTGACGTCGATCAATGTGACTAACGAGTTGAACCTAATCTTGTGTCAAATGATTTTCTTCGGCACACCACAACCAAATTGAATTTAGTTTGTGTCTGGCACTGGTCGCCATAATGCCTCCCCCGACGCTTGAAAAATTATTTCCCCCGATCAAATGAAAGTCTTATCAAAACATTCGAATCATGTATACTCCAAAATGCACCTTTTGATTGTTAAACAATCACACATTTTCTGCTGCCCTACTTCCCGATAAAAATTACTTGCCATGACAGCCAAATTTGGTGCTGATATATACACTGCCCAGCGGCGTGCCTAGTGTTAGCGCCACCCTAGGTGGGTTAACTTTTTTTGCAACGCTACCTTTCTCGATAGAAACTCTGCAGATGTCCGAAAATCCCGCCGCTCTATCTAAAGAAAAAATGACACCTGGGAAGACCAAATGTTCGCCCCCCCCCCCACTTCTACGTCACTGACGTGAGTCTTTGATGACAGGGGACAAGATTCATTTTTACACCCCCCCCCCCCTGGCTAAACTCTGAAACCTATTATTTTCATCCATTAACACTATAGCCCATTAGATGCCCCCGCTAGTCTGGCGCCCGGGGACATATGTCCCATCTGCCACCCCTTAGCTACGCCTCTGACCACTGAAAAACTGGCACTGCCCCCCCGAGCGTCAAAAGTGCCCCCTCGGGGGAAAATTTCTGAAAGAAACACTGATTGAGAACCTCTGCGTGGTAGTGAACTTATTGTCACCATGAGTTGTGGGTTTTAGGGTTATTATCGTGGCTAATTGGGATTGCATGAAAAGGAAAAGTTCACACGGAGTTCACATTTAGTTCTGGGGAGTAGCCCAGTAGTAGCTGTTGTACAGTTTGCCAGAAGCCTGAGGCTTGTGAGAGGCAGACAATCACGTTTAATCTTCGTTGTCTAGGATGTTAGTCCCAAGTACAAGGGGGGGGGGGGTGTTGGGGGTTACTATATTATGTCGCTGTCTCGCCAGTGCTATGAATAAATCTGGAACGCTATTTTTTTTTTATGAAGTGTTTCCTTGAGTACTTTGGATGGCTGCCGTGCTGTAGTTTAACTCAGACAACGTGACACTTAGTGTAGAGTGCTGCTGTGCTGTAGTTTAACTCAGACAACGTGACACTTAGTGTAGAGTGCTGCCGTGCTGTAGTTTAACTCCGACAACGTGACACTTAGTGTAGAGTGCTGCCGTGCTGTAGTTTAACTCAGACAACGTGACACTTAGTGTAGAGTGCTGCCGTGCTGTAGTTTAACTCAGACAACGTGACACTTAGTGTAGAGTGCTGCCGTGCTGTAGTTTAACTCCGACAACGTGACACTTAGTGTAGAGTGCTGCCGTGCTGTAGTTTAACTCAGACAACGTGACACTTAGTGTAGAGTGCTGCCGTGCTGTAGTTTAACTCAGACAACGTGACACTTAGTGTAGAGTGCTGCCGTGCTGTAGTTTAACTCCAACAACGTGACACTTAGTGTAGAGTGCTGCCGTGCTGTAGTTTAACTCCGACAATGTGACACTTAGTGTAGAGTGCTGCCGTGCTGTAGTTTAACTCAGACAACGTGACACTTAGTGTAGAGTGCTGCCGTGTTATAGTTGAAGCTAGACAACGGTGCCATTATTAGTTAATGTTTAAATGGGTACAGCCTGTTTAAATGAGTACAACCTGTTTAAATTGGCACATCCTGTTTAAATGGATAAAGCCTGTTTAAATGGACACAGCCTGTTTAAATCGGCACAGCCTGTTTAAATCGGCACAGCCTGTTTAAATCGGCACAGCCTGTTTAAATCGGCACAGCCTGTTTAAATCGGCACAGCCTGTTTAAATCGGCACAGCCTGTTTAAAAGGGCACTGCCCCTTTAAATGGGCACATCTTGTTTAAATGGGTACCGGTTATGTTAGAATTTCCGTTAGATCAGTGGTTTTCAACATGTGGTACGCGTACCACTGGTGGTACTTCGAAGTCCTGGCAGTGGTACTTGAAGAGGGCGCAAAGTACTATGAACTTTCTTGTTTACGTAAACGTAGGTCATAGGGAAAACAATGTATTGAAATTTATGTTCTGTTTGGATTTTACCGTTGGTCTTTCGCGTCAAATGCGGGCAAGGTCAACCCCCACACCCCCTTTGTCAAAACTATAACCATCGTTGAGTTGTCCAAATGGTGCAGTACGAGAGACGGAGTGTACAAGGTTATCAGCCAGACAAATAAAAGAGTCAAAGACTATAACCATCGTTGAGTTGTCAAATTGGTGCAGTACGAGAGACGGAGTGTACAAGGTTATCAGCCAGACAAATAAAAGAGTCAAAAACTATAACCATCGTTGAGTTGTCAAATTGGTGCAGTACGAGAGACGGAATGTACAAGGTTATCAGCCAGACAAATAAAAGAGTCAAAAACTATAACCATCGTTGAGTTGTCAAATTGGTGCAGTACGAGAGACGGAGTGTACAAGGTTATCAGCCAGACAAATAAAAGAGTCAAAGACTATAACCATCGTTGAGTTGTCAAATTGGTGCAGTACGAGAGACGGAGTGTACAAGGTTGCAAATTAATTAGAGAACAAAGACGAGCAAGGTTCTCTACAAAGAATAAGTCCACCAATTCTTCGTTAATTTCGAAATAAATTATATTCATACGTCCAGGAGACTTTCATATACAAACATATCGAACTAGCCAGGGATAATATTTGAGAGAAACATTGAAAAAATGAGAAAATGTGGAGAGATTTTCACTGCAGCCTGAATTTGTCTCATTTAGCGCCCTTTCTAATAATGTCTGTTTCTTTGGAATCACTGCAAGCGGTAGTGAGTTCGTGATGAAGTGATGGAACGATTTCTGACTCGGTCTTCTCCAGCATCTGCTGACCGTTCACACGGAAGCGTTGAAAGGCCGGCAACCCTTTCTAAGCCGACATCGTCGATTCGGCCGATTGAAGAAAAACGTGCGCCGATGGAACCACCTAACAAAAAACCAAAGACGACACGATGTAATCGGAAATACAGTGAGGACTACTTGCAATGGGGTTTTCACTTCATTGATAACTGAGGCCAACAACAACAGAAAATCAACAAGTATATCTGATAAATGTTTGCAAGCGTCATTCGCTTTGTCCTTACTTGCGGCGAAGCAAAATAAGCCCTATACCATAGTACAAAAACGTATGATTCCTTCGGCAATAGAGCTTGTATCCATTATGTTCGATGACAAAATGGCTAGCGCTTTGAAGAACGCCCCGTGCTCCGATAACACGGTACAAAGAAACATTGTCGACATTGCCGACGACCTGATACAACAAGTCCTGGAGAAAATCGCTAGTGCCAAGGAATTTTCATTACAATTAGATGAGAGCACTGATATTGCTAGTGAAGCCCAGCTAGTGGTTTTCATTCGTGTTGCAGATTCTGGTGACATCATCGAACACATTTTGCTTTGTCGGTCGTTACCTGACAGAACGACTGGAGAAGACATTTTTAATGTCATTGACAATTATTTTCGTGAAAATACTATCCCCTGGAGTTGGTGCGTTGCCATTTGTTCTGATTGTGCGGCGTCCCCTGGAGTTGGTACGTTGCCATTTGTTCTGATGGTGCGGCGTCCCCTGGAGTTGGTGCGTTGCCATTTGTTCTGATGGTGTGGCGGCTATGACGGGAAGAACTGCGGGACTCATTGCTAGAGCCAAACAGAAAAACAACTTGATGATTTCAACGCACTGCATTCTCCATAGGCAGGCGCTGTCGTCCAAGAAAATGGGTGAGATTTTGCACGAAGCTGTCAGTATTGTCAACCACATTAAAAGCCGACCACTTAATTCAAGGCTGTTTCGCAAGTTATGCCAAGATCTGGACTCTGAGCATATGGCATTGCTTTTTCATACGGAAGTCAGATGGCTGTCAAGAGGAAACGTTCTTATGTGATTTTTTTATCTTCGCAAAGAAGTGTACCTATTCCTCAAAGATTCGTTCTCGCTGGCGGCAAAGTTTGAAGATCATTCGTGGGTTTGCCGTCTCGCATACCTTAAAGGCATATTTAAGAAGTTAAAGGAACTAAACCTATCTCTCAAGGGCTATGACCACACTATTTTTACAATGGAAGACAAAATAACAGCATTTCACCAGAAAATATCATTTTGGCTGAATCGAGTTGAAAGTGGAAGTCTGGAAATGTTTTCAAAATTGGCTGAATTTCTTGCAATAAATTCCATTTCTAACATGCAAGAGATACAGAATGTTATTAAGGTCCACCTGCACAAGCTTTACAACGAATTCTCATCATACTTTCCGTTCCTGACAACAGGACCTGACAAAGTACTAAGCTGGGTTATGTCTCCTTTCAAAATGGACAATATTATGCAATCAAACCTACCAGTCCTTCAGCAAGAAATACTGATAGACATGTCATCAGATCGCAGTTTTCAGGATACATTTAAGGAGAAATCCTTATCTCAATTTTGGTGCGAAGTTAAAAGGACCGATGTCGCCAACAAAGCAATCACCGCTCTTATCCCATTTGGCACCACGTATCTTTGTGAAAAGGCTTTCTGGTCGATGACGGTCATAAAAACTAAACAAAGGAACCGCCTGCAACTGAAAGAAGATTTGATCGTGTCGGTCAGCTCCCTTTCTCCACGGATCTCAAAGATCATGTCAAAGAAGCAAGCGCAAGTGTCCCATTAATATGGGTGAGTACTGTTTGATTGTTTCTACTTTGCATTCATGATTATGTCTTGCACATAAAGGAGATAAACAATACGGACGTCATTTTATCAATTTATGGCAAATAAACACGAGTATATTTAATTATAACAGCACGGATAATGTGTTTTTTTCTTACAATCAAGATCTGTGTAACTCTTCAATATTCGCATTTAACGATATTTACATAGAATTGCACGAAAAACGTCTACGTTGTTCGGAAAGTGGTACTTAGATTGTCGTGTTTTTAGAAAGTGGTACTTAGATTGTCGTGTTTTTAGAAAGTGGTACTCCGTCAAAAAAGGTTGAAAACCACTGCTTTAGATGACACAGCGCTACGGGTAATGGCGTGGCTAGGATGCATGCCACCCGAGGCGGGTCAAGATTACTGACACCCCCTCATCCTGAAGAAATATAAAATAGCTGCTGTTTACAAGAAACGCAATCCTTCAACGTAAGGTAGGGAGAGGGGTGCCGTCTGGAGCCAGGCCTCCCCTTCCATCCTTTTTTTGGTGGTGGAAGGGAGCTCAGATTACGTTCAAGGGCACCGTATGCGGCCACACGCCAGCTCTAATGGGTGCCGTATGCAGCCACACGCCTGCTCCAATGGGTGCCGTATGCGGCCGCACGCCAGCTCCAATGGGCGCCGTATGCGGCGACACGCCTACTCCAATGGGTGCCGTATGCGGCGACACGCCTGCTCCAATGGGTGCCGTATGCGGCGACACGCCAGCTCCAATGGGCGCCGTATGCGGCCGCACGCCAGCTCCAATGGGTGCCGTATGCGGCGACACGCCAGCTCCAATGGGTGCCGTCTGCGGCCGCACGCCTGCTCAACACACACACACACATATAAGAATATATTTCTAATTCTTTTGGAACTTTGATGTTTTTTTTTTGTTTTTTTTTAAAAATATAATAATATATATATGTATATCAATCTATTCCTACCTTCTACAGTATCATCATCAATGAGAATCATACTGTCCTGTCCATGAACTTGAAATACAAAACAAAACAACAACGATACTTTTAAAATGGACAGTTATTTGAGCAAACCTTAAAGAGAAAATTTGAATGTTTAAATCATCTTGCATGAAATAGATTGTCATTGCTCTTTTTTTTTTTCAAATGATAATTCAGTGTCACATTAAAAAAAAAAAAACACTCATTAGTCTCGAAATGTGCGTCAATGATCGTCTTCTGTTGAATCTAAAATTAGTATTACAGGTCTACATATACGAACAGGTTTTGGGGGGGGGGGGTGGGCTTGATAAATAATTTCTTTTCGTCTGGTCTTTGTTCACCTTTAATAACAGAAAACTACTATTTAACATTCTGTTATTGGGTACTTACTTAAATGTTAGCACAGCTTTTTAAAAAAAAAAATGAGATAGAATTGCTACTATCAAATAAAGGATGACGCTACGGGATGCATTGCCAACAGCTAAACACATCGTGTTGATTTTATTATAACCCCCCCCCCTCCCCCCCCCCCCCCCCAAATATCCTTGACAAAAAAAAAATACAAGGAAAACTGAAATAAATCAATATATAAACAAAATCCCATAAATAGTGCAAAGAAGACAATTGACGGTTCAAGTTCAAAATACAACAAAAATGATCAGCGACTATTTCTGTTACAGCTTACGTGATGATCCTCGCCTGCTAAGCTTGGACGCTCGTCTTTTGGGGGCGATGGGAGCCGAACCTGGTTTTTATTTTGTTGTTTTGTTTGGGGGTGGGAAAAAAGGCGGGGGGGGGGGGGGGGGGGATTTTAGAGAAAAATGAAAGAACAAAAAACTTAACATATAAAGCAGAAATATGTACAGCAAATAACACATGCATTATCAGACTTATTATCATTGATAATATTGAAAGATTTTAACAGATGTAATTGTTGATAGTTTTCAATGTTAAAGTATGTGAAATACACCCCTCCCCCACTTGTTTTTTTTCCCAAGTATGTTCACTTTCTGAACTAATTGCAGGGGATCAAAGCTATGTTCATTTAGCTATAGTAAACAAAAGAAAACATTTTCAGTCGAGCGTTGAGCTCAAAATTCTTCAGTTTTATCATTGCAATAATAAAAATGATGAAAACAAAGTACTTTAATTGTGTTAGTACAAAAATCTAATTTGATGGAAACAAAGTACTTTAGTTGTGTTAGTGCAGCAATCTAATTTGATGAAAACAAAGTACTTTAGTTGTGTTAGTGCAGCAATCTAATTTGATGAAAACAAAGTACTTTAGTTGTGTTGGTACAACGATCGAATTTGATATAAAAAAAGTACTTTCGTTGTTTTGTTACAACATTCTAATTTGATGAAAGATCAGACCCAATGTGAAGTTGATTCATTTAGGACATACAATTAAATGATCTCAACCCAATGATGTCAATATATATTTTTTGTTTCACTGCTTAAACTCTTTTTTGTTAATCCACAGCCTCCGTCTCCATCTCGCTTTAAAGAAACATATTGCAATTAAACAAACAAATATGCCTGATATGTTTCGTCTTCCACAGTGTTGTGCCCATCCAAACCCCCCCCCCCCCCAGGTTTTGCGCTCCCACACCCTTAAAAAGCTCTTCTCCAAAGCATAGATTTCGAAAGGGACGTGCATAATTAAATTTTGACAGCTAAATTATAAAACTACTAGTAATTGAAAGTACTGACTATCTAAGGCTAACTCTAGTGTTGGCGTAGTACCAACCCTGCTACTAATATCTAAAGGTACTTATTATCTTGACGTAACTATTGGGTTGACCTTGTACTACCCCTGCTACTAGTAACCAAAGGTACTCACCATCTTCGGTCAACTCTAAGGTTGGCTTTGTACTACCCCTGCTACTAGTAACTAAAGGTACTCACCATATTCGGTCAACTCTAAGGTTGGCTTTGTACTACCCCTGCTACTAGTAACCAAAGGTACTCACCATCTTCGGTCAACTCTAAGGTTGGCTTTGTACTACCCCTGCTACTAGTAACCAAAGGTACTCACCATCTTCGGCCAACTCTAAGGTTGCCTTTGTACTACCCCTGCTCCGCCATCTGTGCACTGAAATAGAACCATAAGTTAAGATATACACTCTAATACAAACGTATTTGAATACGTCAACAGCCAGTTGAAGTCAGTCAAGTGACAATTTAAACAACTAATATAAGCCTACCCCAGGGGCGTCTACACGGGGGTGGTGGGTGAAGGAAGCAGCCTCTTCCGATCTGAGTTAGTGGGGAATAAGATGCCCCCACCCTCTGTTTCGTTTTGAATGTATCCAGGTAAGAAGATTAATTTTACAGGATAATTAGAAATACTAGATATAATTATTGTTGTATTTTGTACTGTTACCTGCTTACATATATATATATAATGAGAGAGAGAGAGAGAGAGAGAGAGAGATAATTGTTAAGAAGTTGAAGACTAGTACGTTTCTTAAAAACGTAAAATTGGTCAGGCCGCCATTTTGAATTAATGTGTGGACGATTGCGTCACATAGTTCTGTCCGACAAGGTGTACTGATACACTGCAAGTTAGCATCTTGGGTGTTGCGAGTCATGTCATGGCGGGACGCACTGATGCAGCGCAACTAAAGGTCTGTAATGCTGCATGTGTCATCATGGCGGCTTGCACAAATACACGATGCTTACAGAAATGGGCATACGCCACTTCGTCAACAACTTCTTGATTCGTTTCGGCAGCATACTGCCTCCCTGGTAGACAAACAAGGGTGAACATTATTTTGTATACATAAAGATGGAGTGGCATATACGTTCAAAGTTATAATAACTTACATCCTTGTTTCACAGACACCACCATACTTTCCAGGCTCGACCCATCTTTCAAGGCACTACCCATATTTTCAGGAATCATCCATTTTTCAAGGCATCGCCCATCTTTCCACCAACCATCCATCTTTGCAGTCACCACCCATCTTTACAGGCACCATCCATCTTTACAGGCACCACCCATCTTTACAGGCACCACCAATCTTCACAGGCACCATCCATATTTACACGCACCATCCATCTTTACAGGCACCACCAATCTATACAGGCACGACCCATTTTCACAGGCACCATCCATCTTTACAGGCACCACCCATATTTACAGGTAGTACACATCTTTACAGGCACCACCAATCTTTACAGGCATCACCCACCTTTACAGGTATTAAATATTTAACAGGCACCACCCATCTTTACAGGCACGACCAAACTTTACAGGTATTACCCATCTTTACAGGCACCACCAAACTTTACTGGCACCACACATCTTTACAGGAACCACACATCTTTACAGGAACCACCCAACTTTACAGGTACCACCCATCTTTCCAGGCGCCATCCATCTTTACATTCACCACTCATATTTCCAAGCTTTATCCATTTTCCACTCACCATTCATCTTTACACTCACTGCCCATCTTTCAAGGCAACATTCATATTTCCAGGAACATCCCATCTTTACAGGTACCGGCAATCTTTACAGGCACCACCCATCGTTATAGGCACCACCAATCTTTACACGTACCATCCATATTTACAGGCACCACCCATCTTTCAGGCAAAAGGCACGACCAATCTTTACAGGCCCCACTTATCTTTACAGGCACCACCCATCATTGAGGCACCACCCATCTTTATTGGCACAACCAATCTTTATAGGCACCTCCAATCTTTACAAGCACATCTCATCTTTACAGGCCCCACCCATCAGTACAGGCACCAACCATCTTTACACGTACCACCCATATTTACAGGCACCTACTATCTTTACACGTACCACCCATCTTTCCAGGCACCACCCATCTTTACATGCATTACCTATCTTTACCGGCAAAAGGCACGACCCAACTTTACAGGCACAACTCATCTTTACAAGCACCACCCATCTTTGAGGCACCACCCATCTTTATAGTCATCTCCCATCTTTACAGGCCCCACCCATCATTACAGGCACCAACCATCTTTACAAGCACCATCCATCTTCACAAGCACCATTTATCTTCACAGGCACCACCCATCTTTACAGGCGCCATCCATCTTTACAGGCACCATCCATCTTTACAGACACCATCCATCTTTACAGGACCACCCATCTTTACAGGCACCACCCATTTTCACAGGCACCATACATCTTTACAGGATCCAACCATCTTTACAGTCAACACCCATCTTCACAGGCACCATCCATCTTTACAGGCACCACCCATCTTTACAGGAACGACCCATTTTCACAGGCACCATCCATCTTTACAGGCACCACCCATATTTACAGGTTGTATCCATATTTACAGGCACCACCCATTTTCACAGGCACCATACATCTTTACAGGCTCCACCCATCTTTACAGGCAACACCCATCTTGACAGGCACCATCCATCTTTACAGGCACCATTCATCTTTACAGGCACCACCCATATTTACAGGCACCTACTATCTTTACACGTACCACCCATCTTTCCAGGCACCACCCATCTTTACATGCATTACCTATCTTTACCGGCAAAAGGCACGACCCATCTTTACAGGCACAACTCATCTTTACAAGCACCACCCATCTTTGAGGAACCACCCACCTTTACAGGTATTAAACATTTAACAGGCACCACCCATCTTTACAGGCACGACCAAACTTTACAGGTATTACCCATCTTTACAGGCACCACCAAACTTTACTGGCACCAAACATCTTTACAGGAACCACACATCTTTACAGGAACCACCCAACTTTACAGGTACCACCCATCTTTCCAGGCACCATCCATCTTTACAGTCACCACTCATATTTCCAAGCTTTATCCATCTTCCACTCACCATTCATCTTTACACTCACTGCCCATCTTTCAAGGCACCATTCATATTTCCAGGAACATCCCATCTTTACAGGTACCAGAAATCTTTACAGGCACCACCCATCGTTATAGGCACCACCAATCTTTACACGTACCATCCATATTTACAGGCACCACCCATCTTTCCAGGCAAAAGGCACGACCAATCTTTACAGGCCCCACTTATCTTTACAGGCACCACCCATCATTGAGGCACCACCCATCTTTATTGGCACAACTAATCTTTATAGGCACCTCCCATCTTTACAGGCACCTCTTATCTTTACAGGTGTCACCCATCATTACAGGAACCAACCATCTTTACACGTACAATCCATATTTACAGGCACCTACTATCTTTACACGTACCACCCATCTTTCCAGGCACCACCCATCTTTACATGCACCACTCATCTTTACAGGCACCACCCATCTTTGAGGCACCACCCATCTTTATAGGCATCTCCCATCTTTACAGGCACCTCCCAACTTTACAGGCCCCACCCATCATTACAGACACCAACCATCTTTACAAGCACCACCCATCTTCACAAACACCATTTATCTTCACAGGCACCACCCATCTATACAGGCACCATCCATCTTTACAGGCACCATCCATCTTTACAGGCACCATCCATCTTTACAGGCACCACCCATCTTTACAGGCACCACCCATTTTCACAGGCACCATACATCTTTACAGGCTCCACCCATCTTTACAGGCAACACCCATCTTCACAGGCACCATCCATCTTTACAGGCACCACTTATCGTTACAGGCACCAACCATCTTTACAGGCACAACCCATCTTCACAGGCACCACCCATCTTTACAGACACCACCCATCTTTACAGGCACAACCCATCTTAAAAGCACCATTCATCTTTACAGGCACAACCCATCTTTACAGGCACCACCCATCTTTACAGGCACAACCCATCTTAAAAGCACCATTCATCTTTACAGGCACAACCCATCTTTACAGGCACCACCCATCGTCACAGGCACCACCCATCGTCACAGGCTCCACCCATCTTTACAGGCACAACCCATCTTTACAGGCACCACCCATCTTCACAGGCACCACCCATCGTCACAGGCACCACCCATCGTCACAGGCTCCACCCATCTTTACAGGCACAACCCATCTTTACAGGCACCACCCATCTTCACAGGCACCACCCATCGTCACAGGCACCACCCATCGTCACAGGCACCACCCATCTTTCACGCAAAATATCAACTAGTATACCCACTTACCACCCGTCTATTTACTATCCATCTATCCATCAATGTATCTATCCATCTATCAATCTATCCATCTATCCATCAATTTATCTATCAATATATTTATGTATCCATCTATTTATCTTACCATCTATTCATCTATCCATCTATGTATCTATCCATCTATTCATCTATCCATCTATTCATCTATATCATACTATTCAAATATTTTTTCTGTCAACACTTTAACCCTTATAATGGCTAATCATATTGTTACCAATCATATTACCCATCATGTTTCCCATCTATTTACCCATGACTTAACCTATTATTTTTAACATACATTTACCCATAATTTTACCCATCACTTTACCCATTTTTTAGCATTTACCATTTTATCGTTTCAGACCACCATACTATCATCAGTCTATAATAAGTCTATAATCAGTCTATAATCAGTCTATAATCAGTCTGTCAACCAATCCATCAGTCTATTAGGATATCATACGTCTATGAGTCTATCAATTAGTCCATGAGTATATCATTAGTTTATCAGTCTATCAATCAGTCTATCAATCTATCATTAATCTATTATCATTCTATCATTATATCAATCAGTCTATCTTTTTATTGGTCTATCATAAGTCTATTAATCTATCAATTAGTCCAATAGTCTATCAATCAGTTTATAGGTTTATTAGGCTATCATAAGTTTATCAGTTATCAATAAGTCTATCAATGTATCATCAGTCTATTCAGTCTATCAATGTATCCTCCATGTGTCATCAGTCTATTCAGTCTATCAGTGTATTAATCAGGACATCATTTTATCGGTCTGTCATAAGTCTATCAATCAGCCTTTCAATTTATCGGTCTATCATAAGTCAATCAGTCTATCAAACCTTCCCACCATAAGTAGCCCTGTGGTTTGGCTGAACAACAATTAACGAAATATTAACGAAGTGGCTATGGGTACCCGGGTCATTTGTGGTAGTTTATATTAGTTAAACCGAAAAAGTAATTTTACAAACGTATAGTTCATTCAATTATCATTCATTTGATACCAAAGTTCGTCTTACAAACTCAACAATAATATTTTAAATATTCTTTTTTTTAATCCCAAACTCTAAATTCTGGTACCCGGGTACCAATAGTCGCAGCCAAATATTAATTGTAAATAGTAATAATAACTTTATTAAAATCGCATTTACGTAAGACACATCGTCTTCAATCTGTTGAAGAAAGTAAGTAAAAAAAATACCACTTACATATCTCCAGAATGTCAAACGCTGGAAAGAAATGAATCAAATACAGCATCAGCGATAAAATAATATACACATCTTAAAAGTAAAGAGAACTCTCCACAAAAATCCGAACGCATCTCATTTCTAAAACGCGCTTCTTTCAATATAATTAATACAGTCAATGTATATTGGAATAATCTCATTCACATGTGTTATCAAACTGGTTTTGTGAGAGTGGTTGGATTGTTGTTGTCCTACACCCCGCCTGCCGGCATTTAGACAATGGTCATACTGACGGTCCCACACCCTACCTGCTGCCTTTAAAAAATAGTCCTACTGACAGTCCTACACCGTACCCGCCAGCCTTTAATGTAGTCCTACTGACAGTCTACCCGTAACTAAAGTAATAGTCACCTCCGAAAAATCTTAAACCTTTTTACCCGAGTTCAACCGTCCCGCATGACCCTCACTGCTTGATATCTTCCTATTTCACTACATACTATTAATACAAAAAATGTTGAGTAAGGGAGGGCCGGTTGTGAGAAGGAAGCATCCACGGCAGAGGCGATATATATCTATATATCTATATCTTTCCATCTATCAATCTTTATATATATATATATATATTTATATATATTATATATACATTTATATGGGAACTTCTACGGCCAACAGCGTGGTAGTCTAAGAGCAATCGTTCAACTAACATAGTGTTAGGGGTCAGGGTTAGGTTAGGGCAGAGGTTCTCAACCTTTCTAATGCCGCGACCCTTTGATACAGTTCCTCGTGATGTGGCGACCCCCAACCACAAAATTATTTTCGTTGCTACTTCATAACTTTGGAGCACATGCATTTTCCGATGGTCTTAGGCGACCCCTGGAAAAAGGTCATTCGACCCCCAAAGGGGTCGCGACCCACAGATTGAGAACCGCTTGATTCATTTAAGGGACATTTAGGAATTTTTATTAAACAATTAGTGATAATTTTGTCATCTAATTGTGAATAACCATATAGCTGAAAGAGCAGGCTGGCTGAAAGTGTATGTGAATAAATACACTAAAAACTATTGTTTTCTTGTCTATGTTTTTGTTTGTGTGTACGAATGCATGTATGTGTTTGTGTGTGTGTGTTTGTGGGGGTAGGGGGTTGGGGGGCGCGAAAAAAAATTAAATGGTCTTACCTTTTTTGTGCGTTTTTCCCCTTTTCAATCCTGAATTTAAAAAAAAAAAGACAATATTAGGTATTTGGGGGCACAGGGTAGCAACATATTAGTGTTATACGCTCCCCGTTCATCATCATCATCATCGCCCGTCGTCCCGTCTGTGGCATAGGCCACAAGGAAACGCTCTCCGGGCATCCCTGTCTTTGGCCAGTCACTCCAGCCGTCCCCAATTGTGACTACTCATTTTGGTGTCTGCCTCCAGTTCCCTTCTCCCAGTCATTTTGGGTCGACCTCTTTTTCTCTATCCTTGGGGGTTCCAAGTAAGGGCTTGTCTCGTGATACTGTATGTGGTCTTTCTGAGGGTATTGCCAAACCATCTCCATCTGCGCTGGGAGACTACTCTTCCACTGGTTCTTGTTGTGTGCAACGCCAGAGATCCTCGTTGGTGATGACGTTGGGCCAGCGGATTTGTAGAACCATTTGGAGATATAAGTTGATAAACTTCTGTAGCTTTTTGAACCAGCTGCTGTTGTTCGCCATGTTTCTGCTCCATATAGCAAGACAGGCTTCAGTGTGGTGTTGAATATCCTGACCTTGGCCTGGTGGGTGAAATTGCTGCAGCTCCAGACTTTTTATAGACGGTTAAATGCAGTGCTTGCCTTGCCAATTCTCGCTCTTATGTCGACGTCTGTCCCTCCTTGTATGGCAATGATGCTGCAAAGGTACGTAAAGTAATCGACCTCCTTAAGGTTTGTACCTTACAGTGCTATAGGTGTATTGCTTGATGTATTTATTTTAAGGACTTTGCTTTGTCCTCTATGGATGTTCAGGCAGATTTACTGTGCTACATAATTAAGTTTTCTCTTGTATCTGTCACTGTGTGTGCTTGATATTAGGGACAGATCATCCGCAAAATCCAGGTCATCAAGCTGTTTCCATAGTGTCCACTGGATACCATTTCTCTTCTGCTCTGTAGTTATTTTCATCTGTCTTTATACTACGTTTAACGTCTTTACGCTACCCGCTACACTTTCCAAAAGATCTACATTCTAGATTCTGTCACATGTAAGCGTTAGTTTAGGAGTAAAATAATCAAAATAATGAGATGCCACTGTTATCAGAGTCAAGATGTTGACAGTTGGACTGATTTATCAAAAGAAAATTTATAAAAGTTAAGAAAACATTGCTCACACACTGGACTGTATGTCTTTCTATGACGCGCTGTAAATAAAACATGACGTCATACATATATGACAACTCCCGTTTGTCGTTTGCCAGAAGTTACAATGTCATTTGATTTGTTATGTTATCTAACGCAACTGAAATTCACCGAAAAAGTTTAACTCCTGTGACAAATTGCCATATATTATGTGCTAGCATTGTATTCAAGACATTCGCGTCCATATATTACGTATTTGCGTTGTATGCAAGACACTTTCGTGCATATATTATGTGCTAGTATTGTATTCAAGAAACTTGCGCCCATATATTATGTGCTAGCATTGTATTTAAGACACTTGCGTCCATAATATTATGTGCTAGCATTGTTTTCAAAACACTCGCAGCCATATAGTATGTGCTAGCATTGTATTTAAGACACTTGCGCCCATATATTATGTGCTAGCATTGTATTTAAGACACTTGCGTCCACAATATTATGTGCTAGCATTGTATTCAAAACACTCGCAACCATATAGTATGTGCTAGCATTGTATTCAAGATACTCGCAACCATATAGTATGTGCTAGCATTGTATTCAAGATACTCGCGTTTGGAGTTACAGCTGCAGCCATATTTTCTACATGACTGTGATGAATTGGACCTCTGGTTTCTACAGTACAATGTCGATATAGTGCGTGGCATTTCCCGACCGTCCCTCCACTGACATTGACATTATTAGTTGGAGATGATAGTCACCTGTGAGTCTGTCTATCATGAGCACATGATCGAATTTCTTGAAATTTCTGCGATCAGACTTGATCCCTATAGAAAAAAAAAATGATATTCAACAATAAGATGATGTTACGGTTAATGGGATTTTAAAAAATAAAATGATAAAAGCTTGTTATCGTTCCGGGTCAGATGAGAAAATCGCATTCCTTCAATAAATAACAAGGATTCTTAGATTTCTTTGGATGGAATACTTTTAATTCTCTTGCTGACGATGGGACTAAGCTGACTATAGGACTTGGGTGACTATAGGACTTGGCTGACTATAGGACTTAGGTGACTATAGGACTTAGGTGATTATAGGACTTAGGTGACTATAGAACTTAGGCGACTATAGGACTTAGCCAAAAAGTATTTTGAAACATTCAACAACCAATTTTACATATTTTAAATGAAAGAGTGGAGCAAGAAATGTTCCGACTTTAAAGATGGACAGATCGATAAAAAAATTACGTTTAGACTAAATGCCCTCGTTAGCAGACGATACAAAACAAAAGAGGAAAAAAAAGTTTATATTTTTAAAAAAAAAACCTACGTGTTCCCAGAATAAAAGTTTCCAAAGTAACGGGTAGCAAACGTAAACGTGAATCCAACAGTTATTGATTCAAAACAAATATAACCTTTTCTTTTTATAACTAACTAGCGAGTACCCGGCATCCGTTGCAATGCCACTCATCGAAATAAAGTGTTTGTGTTTTAATAATGTTTATTGTAAGTACTTTTAATATACAAATACCTTTTACCGTCACGTGCGTATTCGAATTAATTAGAAGGTTTTTCGAAGCGGGAGCCTACCCCATGCAGTTTAGTCCCCAAACTTCTAGCGATTGACCCCCCCCCCCCCCCGCCCTATGCAATAGCTTTGTTTGAAATTATATTTATATGGCTCATTTATTACATATAAACAAATTTAGGGCCC
This sequence comes from Omphiscola glabra, assembly GCA_964017045.1. Lineage (NCBI taxonomy): Eukaryota > Metazoa > Mollusca > Gastropoda > Lymnaeidae > Omphiscola > Omphiscola glabra. The sequence goes on along the minus strand of OZ024810.1, from coordinate 22,528,719 downwards.
CGGCCCCAAAATGAATATTGTGAAATATTTGTATTAATTCAGAAACCTATTTATTAAGTCACTATACAAAATTAAATGTCACAGTTAATATTTAATTTATTTCCACTCACCTATGCAATAGCTGTTTGACATTATATTTAAATAGCTCATATAAGAAAAAAAACGAATTTAAGGCCCCCGGCCCAAAGCGGAATATTGTAAAATGGTTGTACTTATTTAGAAACCTAATGCGGGCCTGCACACATCAATTAACGCATATCAATTCACCCAAGTTTTATCGCAATCGGATGAATGGTATAGGAATACATACGATAATTATATATATAATATAAGGGTGGAAAACGAATTAAGGCCCCGGCCACAAACGGAATATTGTAGAATTGTTGTATTACTTCAGAAACCTACTTATTATATCACAAAATTCAACAAAAAAAAAGAAAGAAACATCTTACTAAAGTCGTATCGCATTCAGATGAATGGTATAGGAGCGCGTACGGATATTATTTTTTACAAAGCTCATATAAGAAAAATAACGATTTTGGGGCCAACGGCCAAAAACGGATTATTTTAAAAGTGTTGTAACTACTTCAGAAACCTAATTATTATGTGACACACACAATTTAATGTCGCTATTTGTATTTGATTAAAAATATATCCATCCACACATTAGCTCTGTTTGAAATTTTATTTGTATAGCTCATATAGGAAAAATAGAATCAAGGGGCCCCTGGCTCAAAACAGAATATTTTAAACGGTTGTAATAATTTGAAAAGCTTTGCGGACGTTGGTAAAACATTTTACTAAAGTTTTATCGCATTCAGATAAATGATATATGAGCGCATACATAAATTATTTTGTACAAAGCTCGTATAAGAAAAAAAAAGAATTTGGGACCAACGGCTGAAAACGGAATATTTTAAAAGTATTGTAGTTACTCATTAACATGCGCGACCTTATGGACAACCTTTCAGCAAAGTTTTGTTGCAATCTCTTGAATGGTGTAGGAGCGCATACGGTTTGAAATTATATTTATATAGCTCATATTGGAAAAATAGAACATGGGGCCCCTGGCTCAAAACAGAATATTTTAAACGGTTGTAATAATTGGAAAAGCTTTGCGGGCGTGGGAGAAACATCTAACTAAAGTTTTATCGCATTCAGATGAATGGTATAGGAGCGCATACCGAAATTATTTTGTACACAGCTCATATAAGAAAAAAAAAAGAATTTGGGGCCAACGGCTGAAAACGGAATATTTTATAAGTATTGTAATTACTCATTAACATGCGCGACTTTATGGACAACATTTCAAAAAACTTTTGTTGCAATCACATGAATGGTGTAGAAGCACATACGGTTTGAAATTATATTTATATAGCTCCTATAAGAAAAAACAAACATGGGGCCCCTGGCTCAAAACGGAATATTTTAAAACGGTTGTAATAATTTAGAAACCTTTGTGGGCATGCTAGCAACATCTCGTCAAAGTTTTAGCGTATTCGAATAAATGGTGTAGGAGCGCAGACGAAACCTATTGTTTACAAAGCTCATATTAGAAAAAAAACGATTTTTGGGCCAACGGCCTAAACGAAATATTTTAAAAGTGTTATAATGACCCAGTAAAATACGCGAGCTTATGAAATACAATTCTCCAATGTTTTGTCGCAATCGCATGAATGGTGTAGAAGCGCATTCGGTTTGAAACTATATTTATATAGCTCATATAAGAAAAAATGAACACGGGGCCCCTGGCTCAAAACGGAATATTTTAAAACGGTTATAATTATTTCCAAACCTTTGTGGGCGTGCTTGTAACATTTTACCCAAGATTTAGCGCATTCAGACGAATGGTGTAGGAGCGCAGACGGAAATATTTTTTACAAAGCTCGTATAAGAAAAAAAACGAATGAAGGGCCAACGGCCGAAAAGTTTTTTAATGACGCAGTTAAATGCCCAGGTAGGTGGCCAACAACTCACCAAAGTTTTTTTGCAATCGCATGAATGGTGTGGGAGCGCATATGAGACAAACAGACATACAGACATACATACATACATTCATTTTTATATATATAGATAAGATAATTAAAGAAGGAAAGAAAGAAAAAAAAATTAACGTGGATATGTCTTGGGAATAATAATTAACCTATTAGGTATTAAGTATTACTAACCCAATGGTTAATGAGAATTAATTAACAACCGTATGTTCGCATATATTAGACGCGTCCTATCACCCCATGATGCAGCTCATATAATGGTGCGTCATATGTAAAATATTTCGTCAACACCCGCGTCATATATATGAGTGCGTCTTATAATCAGGTATGTCTTATATGCGCCAAGATACGGTAAGTATTTTTTAACAAGAACGAACTGTACGGTGCGTGGAACGGTACAGTGTGTGGAACGGTACAGTGTGTGGAACGGTACAGTGTGTGGAACGGTACAGTGTGTGGAACGGTGCAGTGTGTGGAACGGTACAGTGTGTGAAACGGTACAGCGTGTGGAACGGTACAGTGTGTGGAACGTTACAGCGTGTGGAACGGTACAGTGTGTGGAACGGTACAGTGTGTGGAACGGTACATTGTGTGGAACGGTACAGTGTGTGGAACGGTACAATGTGTGGAACGTACAGTGCGTGGAACGGTACAGCGTTTGGAACGGTACAGTGTGTGATATTGAAGGACGATTATTGCGGTCGACATTCACGTATCACTATGTTCATTCCTAGTTGTAAAAACAACTGGGTAAGTGTTCAGTAATGACCACGTGTACCAATCCAATGCAGGCTACGTCAAATTTAAAATCCCTTCGTTTCAATGTTGTGTATATCAATGACGCCGCCTTTACACTTGGCGTGTATTGTTTAGGGGTCGGAAACCGGGATCCCGATTTTCAAAATTAACGGAATACCGGACCATAATTGATGCTCGAAAATACCGGGATTAGATTTATGAAAAACAGGGATTTTCGATAATCCCGGGATTTCATTTTCAATTAAAAAAAAATAGTTTTACTTAGTTTCCACGTCTTAGTTAAAGCAAGACATATCAATAATTTATGAGATGTCTCAATTTCAAAGTGAGCCGACCGACGGGCTAGATCTGTGTACTATTTGTCAAGAATCATGACGTTATGATTAGTTTGTTTTTTTTCATCGTGCGTGTGTAGTTTGTAAGTTGAGACGAGTCGCGACCTGAAGGTACATGATTGGACAGTAAATATTTTCAAATTATTGCCAAATAAGTGATTGGTATAGTGGAATGAATATCGAATGTTGACTTACATTAAGAGTTTGTATGGAAATAATAACACGTTGCACTCAAATCAAGGGGTCAACTTTTAATTTAAAAATATATTTTCTGATTGCTTGATCTTTTTTAATTATGCCCAAAAAAACTACTTATTTAAAAATATGAGTAAATCCGTATTTTGCTAATCCAATACCTTAAGTTTAAGACACAGAAAAATAATTTTACTTATATTTTGTGATAACAAATATTAATAATTTACATTCAACTCAGAATTAAGTTTCGAGTTATTTTGTCTCAGGCTGAATTTCCCAATTTGTCTCTATCGTACCTAGCCAAAAATTACATGACTGAATTTCCCAATATTTCTGTACCGTACTTAGTCAAACATTCACATGACTATTTTAACATTTAAAAAAAAAAAGTTTTACACGTCAAAACAATTTGATTGAATTAATAATTATTTTTAAATGATTTATTTTCAAAGATTGATAGAAAGAAATGGGGGACCCTGAAAACAATAAACCTAAATATGAAAAGCATATGAAACTATCGGAAACAAAACATCAGTTTGGCATTATTTCTTGAAAGCTACAGACAATCTCTCAGCTAAATGTATTAGATGTAACAAGATACTTAAAACATTGGAAGGAACAACCTCAGGCCTTCACTATCATTTAAAGTCTGCACATTCCAGTAATTACTTGGACGTATTTCTAAGACCAGATTGCGACCAGATGCGAAAACATATCGTGGATATTTAAAAGCTTGGTCAGACAGCGGATTCCTCATTGGAAATATCTAAGAAAAAGGAAATTGAACATCTTGGATCTGAGCATGATGAACTTGATGATACACTGCCGCTTAAGAGACAATTAGAAATTGAAATACAAAAGAAACCTCAGGCTCAGGATAAAACTTCCAGACCAACGGATGGAGACATTGATACATTGGTAAAAATTGAAATGGCTTTATTTGAGAAAGGCGGTTCAAGATGAAAATATCTAGAAATTCAGACCAGTGTGGTTTCTGAGCGGGTGTTCTCTTCATCAGGTTACCTTTGTAACCATTTGCGGTCAAAGTTGAGTCACCAAACATTAGACACGTTGTCATTTTACGATCTTATTATTTAAATTTGACCAAAGATTAAAACAACACCAATTATTTTTAATATTTGAATATAAAACTATTTCCCCAATAAGAATATTTTTTTTTTCATTTGATTAAAGTCTAAAGATAAAAATTTGTGTTATTGTTTAAAGCTTATTAAAAATCAAAATGTGATATTTGTTCTGAATGTTTTTATTTCATTGATAAATACTCAACTCTAATATCAAATCTCATATAAAAATTATCTAAATATCGAAAATACTGGGATTCCGGTATTCTTAAACTTCAATATCGAAAATACCGGGATTCCGGGATTCGTAAACTTCAATTTCGAAAATACCGGTTTTGTCAAAAGGCTCCGGTTTTGCGACCCCTATATTGTTTCTAGAAACTAGACATATGTTAATGGAGCCTTGATGACATCTGACAGGTAATGAAACACTGGGCCAGCTGTCATTTACGATAAAGGAAATGAAACCACTGGTTATAAATCGCTCAGTGCGGCAGATGGCTAGGCCACGTGCGTCTTCAGTAATTTCTTTTTTTTTACAAAAATCTTCAACACAAGAGTCTTATATACGGGTGCGTCTTATAATTAGGCGCGACTTATATACGAGTGCGTCTTATAATTAGGCGTGTCTTATATGCGCGAAAATACGGCAGTGTGTAACAAGAAATACTTACCAAGTGGTCATAAGAAATGCTTACCTAGTGGGTATTCTTGCGAGGAAAGGATCAACCTGATTTGACTTTCCGAAGGGGACAGAACAACCTCGGTGTTCTCAATAGAAGTCGCCTCCCTTGGGATGTCGGTTACGAATTTTTTTCTAATAGTTTCATCCATTTCTGTGCTTTACACCATGATACAATTAAAAAAAAAAAATTATAATATTAATTTCAAACGGCATAACAATATTATGGCGTGCAATTTCTAATGTATTTTAATGTGTCGTAGTTACATTACCTTTGTGTAAGATTATTGTCAGATTTTCAGATGATTTTTTGAGAAATGTTACGAATATAATACCCCAGTACAACAACTCTATATAGACTATAAAATGGCCAATGAAAGAACGAAATAAAATATATATAATGAGACCCTGCAGGAGTTTGGCACACCCACCAAACTGACAAGAGTGCATAATCATAACATCAAACAACTCAATGGGCAGAACAAAGGTTCTGTGACCAGGCGACTCACTGTCTTGTATGCTATTTAACCTAACATCAGAGAGAGTTGTGAGAAGCATACATATTGACACCCGAGGAACAATAACAGAATACTTTACGAGGGAAACCCAAGACCCACAACCATTGGGCACTCTCTACAACCAACCACTTCAGTCTCTTGGAATTGTTGATGACATAGCACTGTTGGGGAAATGTAGTAAAGACATTAAAAATCCTTCATTGAATTAAAAGAAGCATCGCTAAAAACAGGGCTAGAAGTTAACAAACAAAAATCGAAATACATGACTATGATAAGAGGAGAATAGGGAGATGGTGCCATTAAAATTAGAAACCAGACTTTTAAAAAGTAAATCAATTCAAATACCTTTTATCTTTTTTAAATGAAGGAAATAGATTACTAACAGAAATACAAGACACAATATCAGCCGGAAACATGACACACTTTTTAGTAGTCAGAGAATACTGAAGAGTAAAGACAGTGATCAAAACAGTTGTAACATATTAAACGAATTTCGGACCCTAACAAAAACGGTAGACAGCCTATTAAACACATCGGAGATAAAAGTTTTCAGGAAAATATACGGACCAACAGAGGATGAAAATGGATGGAGAATACGAACCAAACAGGAATTGTATTATCTATATCACGATCCCACACAAGTAGCAAAACGCTTGCGTTTTAGACTTGAACTTGAAGGTATATCTCTTTTATACAGAAAACACCTTTTATATTTTCAGATTAGTCTAAATAATGTGTGGTATTTTATGAAGCCCGTTGTGAAAATTATGAAAGCTCGTCATAAAACAAGGAAAGCTGTAGTCGAATTGCATCCCAATGAATAAAGCATCGGCACAAAACGGTGCAGTTCTGTGAGACCATGAAAAATTCAATGAAAACAACGCTTTATGTAAAACTAGCGAGAACCCGGCATGCGTTGCACTGCCGCTCAATGAAAAAAGTGTTTGTGTTTAAATTAAGGTTTATAGTAATTTTTTTAAATTGAAAATATTTATTGTTTTTTCCGTCTAGTGCGTACACAAATAAATTAGAAGTTTTTTTCGACGCGTGAGCAGGCTACATACAACTGTCCACGTGAGAAGCATGAATTTTCAAAATTTAGTCCTCACACCTGTAGCGATTGATCCACCCATGCTGTAAATCTGTTTTGTAGAGAGCAGAAACGGTAGAACTGATACCCTGACCCTGAGAGTAGGTTTATAAGGTAAGTTTTTTACCATTAGTAATATTTATAATACTCCTCGTAACACTATGCCTTCCACTACAAGGCATCAATCACTTCTAAAATAAAATTATAGCTGGGGAATTCAATGCCCATAAGGGGGATATGGGATATCCCGATACTAACGCCTCAGGGCGATATTTAGAGGAGGTCGAGCTCACGACCAACATCATCAGGCTGCAAAATGGCGACAGTGTTCCCACACTGCTTCACACAGGCAACAGTGCCATGTCACGTCCCGAAGTAAGACTGGTCTCTGCCAAGCTCGAGGCAAAGATCCAGTGGGAAGTCTTAAATGAAGTTGGCAGCGACCATCGACCGACCCTCATTACTTTAGATCTTGTGCTGTCAAAGCCAAGATTTGCTAGGAGGCACTGGCTGTTCGGTAAAGCCAAGTGGACCGTGTTCCGTGAAAAAACAGAAAGCACGATCGAGGAGACAGCTGGGACTCCCGATGCCCCTGAAAGCACCGATGCTGCATACAGCAACTTTGTGAGTGCAATACTCGCAGTGGCTAGAAAAACAGTCCCTAGAACAAACGGGAACCGCAAGTTCCGCCCCTTTTGGAACAAGAGGTTGGCAGAAATGGTTCGTGAACGAAAGAGAGCATGGGCCAAAGCTGGAAAGTTGAAGACGGCTGCTGCTCGTGCAACTTACAACAGACTGACAGCCGAGGTCCGTAAGGAGGTTGACAGGGCAACGAAAGAAAAATGTGTTGGTACATGTGGAAAACTCGACCTGAAAGACGGAAAAAAGGTCTGGCGATTGATGGACTCTCTATCCTGCATGGGGAAAGTCTGTAACCTGCGTCCTTTGCAAATGACTATTGGCACGGCTACCACGGATGCCGAAAGTGCCGAGGCTTTAAATAAGCATTTTGCAAGGATTAACACGAAGCAGACAGAGTCCAGAGAGAGCCGGAACCTTAACTGTCTTCGGAAACATGGACAAGAGGCCCAACGGTGGGGACCGCATGACGAGATATTCACAGCCCCTTACACTATGGTTGAGTTGCAAACCGCCATTGACAAGTGCGACGCCGCCAAGGCACCAGGTCCGGACAAGATCTATAACGAAATGATCAAAAACCTTGGCCCGATAGCGAAGACAAAGCTATTGTCAATCATAAACAGATCATGGGTAACTGGAATCCTACCCAGAGCTTGGCTGAGAGCTACCATCGTCCCTATTCCCAAAGAAGGGAAAAATCTCGATCACCCTAACGGCTACCGACCGATCTCCCTGATATCGTGTTTGGGGAAGGTAGCCCAGAGAATGGTTAATCAAAGGCTGTTCTGGTACCTGGAGAGTACCGACAGCCTGAGTCCAATACAGGCGGGCTTCCGCAAGGGAATGCAGCCTGTAGACCAAGTGCTCCGTCTTCTCCAGTCCATCACAGATGGGCTCCAGAAAAAATCACATACAGGGGGGATGTATTTTTTTACCTCCGACAGACCTACGACGAGTCTGGAGGTCCGGTCGATTATTGAAATTGCAAAAGATGGGAGTAACTGCCAATATGTATAGGTGGATTGCCGGTTTTCTTACAAACCGGACAATAAGCACGAAATTCGGCAGTGAAACCTCCAGGAAAAGAACCCTTGAGGAAGGGCTCCGACAAGGGTCAGCCCTCAGTTGCACACTTTTCCTGGCATACATTAATGACTTGCCACAAAACTTGGTAACCAATGCCGCGATGTATGTTGACGATTTGGTTGTCTGGAACACCGGTAAGGATGTCCACCGCCTTAAAACGCTATTACAGCAAGACCTTTCATCTATCAACAGGTTCATGCAGCGGTGGCATCTGGAAATCAACACCGAAAAGACGGTCTATTCGCTGTTTACAAACGGGCGAACCATTCTCAAACAGAAGATCGAGCTGAAGGTGGGGGATGTAGCGCTCAAATGGGACAAGCAACCGGCTTACCTGGGAGTCAAATGCACAATTTTGTACAAGACCTCTGCTCTCAGGCAACCGCCAAGCTCAATCCGGTGAAAAAATTGGCTTGCACAAGTTGGGGCGCGGGCGCAAGTACGCTTAGAGCTCTATTCCTAAGAAGTGTAAGGTCGGTAATGGATTACAGCATGCCGGTCCAATCCTTTGCAAGCAAGACCGCATTGGAAAAGTTGGGCGAATCCAGAATCAGGCTCTGAGATTCATCTGTGGCGCATTCAGGACCACACCCACAGCTGCTGTAGAAGTCTTGGCCAATGTAGAACCGCTTGAAATAAGTAGGGAGAAATCAATCTTAAGTACCGTAGAGAGGTACCGACGGCTGACAGAAAGAGAACCGTCGTTTCAGATGCAGAATAACTGGGTTGCGGGCAGAAGACTAAAACGTCGATCTGCCCCAAAACAGAGAACGGCTGACCCAAATCCCAGTTAATTCACTGTACGCGGAACCCTCACGTCCCTCTATACATTTGGCCTTGACCGATGCGGCAGTGACAAAACGGAGCCCTGAGCATGTTCAGAGAGCGGCCGCCCTTGAAACCATGGATTTGTACTCCAAAGTACCTGAGACGGTGTTCACGGACGGATCGGCCAACCTGAGAGAAAGTACTGCTTTGGTATGGTGCGCTCATACTATACCAAGTGGGGGGGGGGGGGCAACAAAGTCAGGAAATCTCCGGACCCTGTGGGACAACAGCATCAAACGTTGATGCGGAGCTTGAGGCTATAGTGGACTGCAACTTCCTTTGTCACATCGTTCATACCGGGGAGTACAAAGAACGTACAAAGATGGCTGCTCAAATACAAATATGGCTGCTCACATGGCAAAAACATCATTTGAGACTAGGCGAGTTGAAGAAATTAAGAAATTTTTACGGGAATTGCATCAGCCGTTATCTGGAAATAAAGCAGAACTTGTAGATCGGGCACGCGTCTGTGTAGCGTTGCGAATTTGTGGGGAAAAAACGTATCTATCTGATACATTTTCTAATTTCTAGGTGAAAAAGATTAACAAGGGCAAAAACCCCTGCTTTTTCAGATCGTTGCAGTGCCCAATACACAGGGCCCTGGAGAGCGTGAACACACATTGAGAGAAAATGAACTTGCGGGACTCGATGTGGTCGTGTTCTCGTACTCAAGATCTGCTCTCGAGATCTTGGGAAAGAGACAGGGTACCACTCACTTGGTTGACGTCATCATTAATGACGTATGCAAGATCGGCGAACCAGGAGGCAAGGTAACAGTGCAATGGATACCTGGCCACGTTGACATCAGTCGCAATGTGAAAGCAGACACTCTTGCGAAAATCGGGGCTACCCAGCCTCAGCCAGAAATACCAATGACTGGATTGGGAATAAAAACTGGTTGGCGGACCACTTTAGGAAAAAGTGGTACAGGCAGTGGACAGACAATACGACCGCTAGAGGCGTCTATTCAAACTTGCAGACTCCTAGCAAACAGGACCCATAGTGGGAGTTAGGCCGCAAACAGCAAAGTTTAGTGACGCAAATGCGCACCGAGCATTGCCCCATAGGCACATACTTCTGGCGTCTAGACAACAATCGGGATCGTACCTGCCGGCATTGCAACCTGGTCCCGGAAACGCTGGCGCATCTGTTGACCGAATGTCCCTCACTGGAGCTTCCGGGGGAGGCCAGGGCGGAGGGGGAACCCTATGTGAGGAAAATGATGTATGGCACAGCTCAGCAGATGGAGTTGATTGCCAATTTACTAGCTGGGGACTTAAGAGAGTAATCTCAGACCTTCACCAGAATATGTGTGTTAGTTAGTAGATCTGTTTTCAATTATATTTATATAGCCCAAATATTTATTTTTTTTAAAATAAGGCCCAGCGCCCCAAGCGCAAATGGCTGCGCACAAAAACTTATATAAAAGTTTTATTGCAATCGGATGAATGGTATAGACACGCATACAGAAATTATATTTAGCTCATAAAATTGGGGAAAAAACGAATTTAGGGCCCCGGTCCCAAAACGGAATATTGTAAACGAGTGTAATAATTCAGAAACATTTGCGGGCGTGTGTACAACAATTCACAAAATTGTCATCTCTTTTAGATTAATGGTATAGAATTACATACGGAACATACATACATACATTAATTTTTATATATGTACAGATATAATTTAACGAATAAAGATAAATTTTTCGCAAATATTCAAGGATGATCTGTCTATCTGTCTCTCTCTCTCTCTCTGTCTGTCTTTCTCTCTGTCTGTCTGTCTGTTTCTCTGTCTGCCTCTCTGTCTGTCTGTATGTATGTCTCTCTGTATTTATCTTTGTCTGTCTGTCTCTCTGTCTGTCTCTATGTCTCAATTTCTGTCGCTCTGTCTGTCTCTCAGTCTGTCTCCCTGTCTCTCTGTCTCTCTGTTTGTCTCTCTGCCTGTATCTTTTGATCTCTGTCTGTCTCTCTATTCTGTCTGTCCGTCTCTCTGTCTGTCTCTCTGTCTGTCTGTCTGTTTGTCTCTATGTATGTCTGTCTGTCTCTTTGTCTCTGTATTTCTCTCTCTCTGTCTGTCTCTCTTTCTGTCTCTCTGTATTTCTGTCCGTTTCTCTGTCTCTCTGTCTGTCTCTCTGTCGGTATCTCTGTCTGTCACTCTACCTCTATGTCTGTCTCTTTGTCTGTCTCTCGATCTGTCTCTCTGTCTGTAACTCTCTGTCTCTCTGTCGGTTTCTCTATCTCTCTGTTGGTCTCTCTCTCTGTTTCTCAGTCCCTCAGTATGTCAATATGTCTCTGTCTGTCTCCCTGTCTGTCTCTCTGCCTGTCCCTCTGTCTGTCTCTCTTTTATCTGTCTGTCTCTTTTTTATCTGTCTGTCTCTCTGTCTGTCTCTCTGTCTTTATGTCTGTCTGTCGGTCTGCATATATGTTTGTCTATCTGTCTATCTATATATATATCTATCTTTCTACCTATCTACCATCTACCTGTCTGCCCACCTACCCACCTATCTACCTACCTGCCCACCAACCTACCTGCCTACCTGGCCACCTACCTACCTGCCTACCTACATATCTACCTACTTATCTACCTACATATCTACCTACCTGCCCACCTACCTACCTACATATCTACCTACCTACCTACCTTTCTATCCACTATATATCTACCAATCTATCTACCTATCTACCTATCTAGCTTTCTATCTATTTACCTACCTACCTTTCTTTTTACCTATCGATCTATCCATTCATCCATTCATCTACTCACCCACCCTTCCATCAATCCATCTTTTCCTCCATCCATTCATCCACCCATCCATCCGTCTATCAATATATCTACATATATATCTATCTATCATATTTTGTCTATTGCTTTGTCTTTCTGTCTATCTCTATATCTAATAAAGTCTATATTTTGAAAATTAAATTTTAACTTGTGTACAATGATTGGGTTTTGATATTGATGGGTATAATTATGTAAATGTATTTACATTTTGCTAACGTCATTGATTTTCTTAATTGGTAAACATATGTAAAATGAGAATATAGCATCAATTTCTTACAACTGTAATGTCATTGGTTTGAAAGATATTGTCATCAAAGTAAAAATGTATAAACTCATTTTCCTATCCCCGATATGTATGTGTCGATGAAGGTTACTTATTTATCAAATTCATTCTGAGGCTAATCGTGTGCTTTATTGGGCAAAATGAATCTATCGTATTAATCCCCCCACCCCCACACAGAGTTTTAAAGAAAAAAAAATCATCCACTGGATTGTAACCCACTTACTTACTCAAAAAGAATTTGTTAGCATTTAATATGCTTTGTTCTTATTATGATGAGTGATAATTGGATTAAAAATGCTATTTGGCAACATAGTTTTGCTGCATCAATTTAATTAAACTGCATATTCTTATTAAAATTATTTTTAAATGTAGAATTTTTATTACTTTATAAATTTCATAAAAGTTTATTTTTGGAATGAATAAAAAGTACAAACGTATTAAATGTTAAAAATACAAAGCTAAATTTGTATTTAAGTTTAGCAAATTTAAAAGCAGTCAATGCAATTCATTAATTTTACTTTTAAGAAGGGGAATACACATTATCAGTTTTGCCACGCTCTTTTAATAAATCAGAGAACTTTTAGCTTTGGCTATATGGACAATTCGCACAATGACTTCATTTGCGTGATTATTTAGAACTAATTAATTTTATTTTTATTTCGCATTTTTGTCGACGCACTAAAGAACGCACTAATAGCAACGGATATTTAGGTTTTCCCCATAAATATGATTACTGTGTAATTCTTTGATCATAATTTTTTAATTTAGTTTGTTTTCATAACTTTCAAACGCATGTAAAATGCTTAAGATAGTTCCTTAATGGTTTCTTTATATATTTTTGTAATTTTTCGAATAATACGTGAAATGTTGCTAAAATAAAAGCGGAAATATAATATTTTTTGCGTATGTAAATTTATTCGATTTCCGTAAAATAATAGAAAATAACTATGTTTTTTTTTAAAAGTGTGAACGTATCCGCCTCTTTGGCGTTATGTCAGTGTAGCTCATTCTTATATATACGATTACTGACAATGGCACTTTTGGCACCAAAGTGTGATTCAGAATATGGTAGTCTGAGATTTAAGAATTGGGTATTCTGAGATTTCAGAATGGGTTAATCTGAGATTTCAGAACGGGCTAGTCTGAGATTTCGAAATGGGCTAGTCTGCGATTTCAGAATAGGGGAGTCTGACATGTTAGAATGGGATAGGTCTGAGATTTCAGAATGAGATATTCTGATATTTTAAAATAGGGAAGTCTAAGATTTCAGAATGAGGTAATCTGATATTTTAGAATGGGATAGCCTGGTATCATCCCACAAAAAAATCAACTTTTCAAACATGAGCCGATGGAATCATTTGCGCTTAGAAGAGTTTAAGATATATCCGCCAAACTTTATTTAAATTAGTTTCAAATCTAATGTTTAACAAATGAAACAAAATATTTTTAGGAGGTAAAAACAACAACCAGACCAGTCTTGAATAAGAAAGTCTTCAATAAGTTCATGGGCGACAGTAGCAATAAATATTCTAGTCTTTTCTGGTAATTGGTCCTTTTCAATGAAATGACAATCACTGTTCTTATGTGCGGGCCTTAGAGTAAGTTGTATTCACTAGAAGGAGTGCGAGTATGAGGTAACATGTAAAATTGTCATTGATGATGTGCAGGAGGGTGTATATGTATATATATATATATATTTATTTATAGTGTCAGGAGAGAGACATGTAGTGTGATGGGTACAGCGAGTAGTGAGAGATAAGGGATTATTTCATAAAAGTGCTTCGAAAAGGATTATTTGGGACTTTTCAAATTACGGAATTTTGGTATATGATTTTCTCTGTTAATAAAGCAATCCGTTATTTGACATCGAATACTCAGGAATGTTGTGATTTGTGATGCATGGCTGTCAGCTCAGTCCGGAGTACCAGAGCGGAATAGTGCAAGTGTATGACATAATCCAAAAGTATACGTAGTAGCAATAGTAATAGTCTCAAGACTCAACAGCCATAGTTAGTCTTTTTTCTTCTCCTCTCCGCTTTTCCCCACGGAAGCGTTCTCGAGGCGTTACAGTTGAGGATTAGCCGCAAGGTGTACGGTCCGCGTGAGTTTCATGTTGTGGCCTTAGGGGGTGTCCTTGGCACAGTCGATTCACCGAGGTCGTGATCTTCATCTAGTCCTTCAACGTAATTGCCTGCCATTTGAAGCTTCCAGTGAAGGTTGGTGGAGAGCAATTCTGACCAGTTGGACTAACCAATTAATTTGTTGTTGCACAATTCAAAGGTGAGTGACGACTTGAGATAGTAGAGATAGAGCCGTCACGTGACGACTCGGGATAGTAGAGATATAGCCGTTACGTGACTTTTGTATGACCCCGATGTCAGTTCTCAGTTATGACTTATGCTCCTCGCAACTTTTGGCCCCTTAAGATTTGATGCCCTCTACAGCCGCGAGGGTTACAGCACCCACCTGTGGCTCCGGTTACATTAAGCCGTGAGCCATTTGCGCCGTTTCCTGAGAACCCTTGAAGAAAATTTAATCAATATTATGTTTTCTTCCCGTAGGAAATCTCAAACTGCAATTATCCGCTCTCTATCTGCTACGACCTCTACGACTGTTGCTTAGGGAGTGAAAGCCGACAGAATAATCTTTACTTCTGTAGATCCTTAACCTTGAACTCAGAGACGTTTTAATAAGTCCTGGTACGCCACAGTTTAACGGTACAATACTATCAGCGTGGAATGGCTTCGCTGCTTGGGAAACAGGGGATTCTCCATAAAAATATATTTGAAATCATTCAGACTTCTTGCTTTGTAAAGGTGTACAAAGATCTTTTTTAAATGCATACAGAAGTCTGCATACAGCAGTTTGCATACAGCAGTCTGCATACAGCAGTCTGCATACAACAGTCTGCATACAACAGTCTGCATACAACAGTCAGCATACAGCAATTAGCATACAGCAGGCAGCATACATGTACAGCAGTCAGCATACCGCAGGCAGGTCAAGCAGTTAGCATAAACAGCCAACATACAGCATTCAGCATACATCAGTCAGGTACAGCAGTCAAGTACAGCAGTGAGCGTATAGCAGGCAGCATATAGCAGTCAGTTACAGCAGTCAGCTTTCAGCAGTCAGAAATCAACACATTGAGCTAAACACCAGAAAAGAAACACCAACTCGACTCAGCAAACAGATTATATTTTTCTGATACCAAAGTCTTTAGGGTCAATATTATTGACTTTATTTAGAAGTTAACAACACGCTAGTTTTACAGTATGTTTACAATCAATGTCAACAATTGTTAAGTCTTGCAAACAAAAGTTAATAATTTTAACCTCAGACTCTTAGTTAGTTGATACAAACACACTATCAATGTAATTTCCCGTGGAAAAAAAAGGTTGAAACAATTCTAATGAGTTAATGCAGTAGCACATTTTTATAGAAAATACTTTCATAAATGTATATAAAAAAGGCATAAACATGCCCTATTTTAAATTGTTCATTGTAAATATTTATCAAAAATAATATATATTTTTAATGTGATTTGTTCATGAAACAAATCCCACACAAGTGGGTCATATGGCCCCAGCTCCCCACACACAAAGTGACACCCATGAAATGGTGACATAGTTACAAGATGACCTCTTATTAATTACGCGAGATTAGAGCCTCAATTACTTTCAAATAAATTTAAAAAAAACATGACCGAAATAAGTATTTATGTGTCGCCTAACAGCACGGGGTCAGGTCCAGTGTCTTTATCCTTCTCGGTGGAAGACCGTCATTCTGTGAGGTCATGAGTTCCGAAGTATGGACATTGCCAGTAGATAATTTCCAGGTCACATGTTCATTTTTGCTGTCGTCGGTAGTCAGTCCTTTCAGTCAATGACTTATACATCTCCCGGTTCAGAAGATAACAAAATCATTCACGCACTTAAATAAAAATGCCAGTCTCAGTCTCAGGTATCCAGTGTCAGGTATCCAGTGTAAGGTATCCAGTGTCATGTATTCAGTGTCAGGTATGCAGTCTCAGATATCCAGTGTCAGATATCCAGTGTCAGGTATCGAGTGTCGGGTATACAGGCGCAGGTGTTCAATCTCAGGTGTCCAGTCTCAGGTGTCCAGTCTAAGGTGTCCAGTCTCAGATATTCTGTGTCAGGTATCCATTGTCAGGTTTCCAGTTTAAGGGGCCAGTCTCTGGTGTCCAGTCTCAGATATCCAGTGTAATATATCCAGCGTAAGGTATCCAGTGTCAGGTATGCAGTCTCAGATATCAAATGTCAGATATCCAGTGTCAGGTATCCAGTGTCATGTATTCAGTGTCAGGAATGCAGTCTCAGATATCCAGTGTCAGATATCCAGTGTCAGGTATCCAGTCTCAGGTGTTCAATCTCAGGTGTCCAGTCTAAGGTGTCCAGTCTCAGATATTCTGTGTCAGATATCCATTGTCAGGTATCCAGTTTCAGGGGCCAGTCTCTGGTGTCCAGTCTCAGATATCCAGTTTAATGTATCCAGTGTCATGTATTCAGTGTCAGGTATGCAGTCTCAGATATTAAATGTCAGATATCCAGTGTCAGTTATCCAGTCTCAGGTGTTCAATCTCAGGTGTCCAGTCTAAGGTGTCCATTCTCAGATATTCTGTGTCAGGTATCCATTGTCAGGTATCCAGTTTCAGGGGCCAGTCTCTGGTGTCCAGTCTCAGATATCTATGTAATGTATCCAGTGTAAGGTATCCAGTGTCAGGTATGCAGTCTCAGATATCAAATGTCAGATATCTAGTGTCAGGTATCCAGTGTCGGGTAGCCAGTCTCAGGTATCCAGTCTCATGTATCCAGTCTCATGTATCCAGTCTCATGTATCCAGTCTCATGTATCCAGTCTCATGTATCCAGTCTCAGGTAGCCAGTATCAAGTATCCAGTCTCAGGTAGCCAGTCTCAGGTATCCAGTCTCAGGTATCCAGTCTCAGGTATCCAGTCTCAGGTATCTAGTTTCAGGTATCCATTCTCATGTATCCAGTCTCAGGTAGCCAGTCTCAGTTATCCAGTTTCAGGTATCCAGTCTCAGTTATCCAGTCTCAGGTATCCAGTCTCAGGTATCCAGTCTCAGGTATCCAGTCTCAGGTGTTCAATCTCAGTTACTCACACGATGTCCACTGTCACTGAAACACGTGTGCACTCAAACACATGCCAAGGACACGGGCGATTCACCCATTGCCCCAGGCTCGTCATTTGTAACAATTGTTTTACCTTTTTTCTTTAAAGATCTCAAATTGTCTTAAGTGAATATCAACATAATTAAATATCAAATTTTTGGTCTATTATCGAATTATTTTTTAAAGCTATCAACTCTAGTCTTCATATCGTTGTCCTGAAAGTCCATCGTAATCGCATCTCCTTCCGCAGTCTTTACAAAGTTAAGAACATTTTAAAAAATCAAATTCAATCAGGTTTTAAGGTGGGAGTATCGCTTTGTGTCTAACGAGATCTGCGAGTCACCGGGGCTGGACTCCAGGAACGTTGAGTAAGAAGCTTTGTCAGCATCACATGAAGCCGACGCCGACTCCAGCAGCTGCGCCATCTCGTAGCGAGCCTTCATCTGCCTCATGATGGTGCGGGTCAGGTCCACCAGGAAGTCGATGGGCTGGTCAGGTTTGCGCATGATGAGATTGAACATCATGTACTTGGAATTAGGAGAAAGATAGGCTTTAAAAAGTAAGATTTAATTAAATGGCGTAGTGGCGGGGGGGGGGGGGGGGGGAGGATGGAGTTGTAAATAATTGAGGCGCTGTGAGAAGTTTCGAATCTTGAGACGTAAGTGGGAAGACTCAAATCTCAAGACGTGTGATGGAAATAAGAAATTCTCAAAGCACAAGAGGTGTGAGGGAAGTGAGAAGTCTCAACACGTGTGTGGGAAGTCAGAAGTCTCAAGACGTGTGTGTTAAGTGAGAAGTCTCAAGACGTGTGTGGGAAGTGAGAAGTCTCAAGACGTGTGTTGGAAGTGAGAAGTCTTAAGACGTGTGTGAGAAGTCAGAAGTCTCAAGACGTGTGTGGGAAGTGAGAAGTCTCAAGATGTGTGTGGTAAGTCTTAAGACGTGTGTGGGAAGTGAGAAGTCTCAAGACGTGTGTGAGAAGTGAGAAGTCTCAAGACGTGTGTGGGAAGTCAGAAGTATCAAGACGTGTGTGGGAAATGAGAAGTCTCAAGACGTGTGTGGGAAGACAGAAGTCTCAAGACATGTGTGGGAAGTGAGAAGTCTCAAGACATGTATGATAAGTGAGAAGTCTCAAGACGTGTGTGGGAAGTCAGAAGTCTCAAGACATGTGTGGGAGGTGAGAAGATTCAAGACGTGTGTGGGAAGTGAGAAGTCTCAAGACATGTATGATAAGTGAGAAGTCTCAAGACGTGTGTGGGAAGTCAGAAGTCTCAAGACATGTGTGGGAGGTGAGAAGATTCAAGACGTGTGTGGGAAGTGAGAAGTCTTAAGAAGTGCATTATGTAGGTATTAAACTGTAATTTAGAAAAAAAAAAGAGTTAGTAAAGAAGTAACAAGGATTGAAGAAATCGTATTTAAGGCATTGTGTGTGTTAGTAGTTTCCTGAATTGTAAATATCGTTTTGTTGTTGACTATATACATTAACTCAACTCAAAGCAGTGCATGTCTAAGAATCCAACATAGACCAAGAGTGCTTGTTGTTATATATATATAACGCGTCAACGTTAAGTGAACAAACACGCATTATCGAATGAACCTTACATAACTACTGAGTTGAACTGACAACATGGCCGAGTTGAACTGACAATAATATGAGTTGAACTGATAACACTGTCGATTTGAACTGACAACACAGCCGAGTTGAACCGACAAGTTAAACTGACAACACTGTCGAGTTGAACTGACAAAACTGTCGAGTTGAACTGACAACACTGTCGAGTTGAACTGACAACAGTACCGAGTTGAACTGACAAAAGCACCGAGTTGAACTGACAACACTGTCAAGTTGAACTTACGACAGTACCAAGTTGAACTAACAACAGTACCGAGTTGAACTGACAACAGTACCAAGTTGATTTGATAACACTATCGAGTTGAACTTACAACAGTACCAAGTTGAACAGTACCGAGTTGAATTGACAACACTGTCGAGATGAACTGACAACAGTACCGAATTGAACTGACAACACTGTCGAGTTGAACTGAAAACGCCGTCGAGTTGAACTGAAAACAGTACCGAGTTAAACTGACAACAGTACCAAGTTGAATTGACAACAATGTCTAGTTAAACTGACAACAGTACCAATTTGAATTGACAACAGTACCAAGTTGAATTGACAACACTGTCGAGTTGAACTGACAACAGTACCAAGTTGAACTAACAACAGTACAGGAGTTGAATTGACAACACTAACGAGTTGACTTGAGAACCCTTGAGTTGAATCTACAACACTACCGAGTTGAATTGACAAACCTATCGAGTTGAACTGACAACACTACCGCGCTACATTGTCAACACTGCCAGCCCTCACCTCCAGAAGCTCCACAATGCCGTACTCGAGCAAGTAGCTGTCACCCTCCGTGTGTGGTGCCGTCTTGTGGATGTAGTTTTGGTGATGCACTCCTATTTCTGGTAACGTGAGCCGCTCTTCCCTGGAAATGCTGAGCTGTCAATGAGTTAGACGCACGAGAACTAATGGAACAGTGAAGGTTTAGAGCACATGATGAACTGAGCTGTCAATGAGTGAGACGAACGAGAACTCATGGAACAGTGAAGGTTTAGAGCACATGATGAACTGAGGTGTCAATGAGTGAGACGCACGAGAACTAATGGAACAGTGAAGGTTTAGAGCACATGATGAACTGAGGTGTCAATGAGTGAGACGCACGAGAACTAATGGAACAGTGAAGGTTTAGAGCACATGATGAACTGAGGTGTCAATGAGTGAGACGCACGAGAACTCAAGATTTAAAGCACATAATGAATGCAGTGAAGATGTCCGCAGTGGATTTATTATGAGCCAATGGTTGGGGGAGAGATAATGATTGTTGATTACTTGTAAAGCGCTTATCTCCATGCTATCTTAGCATGCTCAAAGCGCTCTGTTGTCATAAAATCTATTTAAAGAAAATGTCTTTAATTGTCTCTTTTAAAAAAAAAAACATTTTAAATTTCTCTAAAAGACTGAGACAAACTGTTACATAATTTAGGAGCTATAGCTTGAAAAGAGCGCAGTGCGAAGGACTTCTTTCTGTGTCTATTCACAATGGGAACTATCAGTAAGGACTGTGACTGTGATGAAGAGCGAATGCTCTTTAAGGAAACATGTTTGGAAATCAGTTCTTTTAGGTAGAGAAAGCATTCAGGAAATATCACAGTAAAGATTTAACTTAGTAAAATAGTTTGAACTCAGGGAGGACATTACATTCAAGGAAATTAGCATAGAGATGAAGTCAAAAGAATAAACGCAGGCAGACACACAAGGGAATACATGGAGACGTGGATAGAGGCAGACACACAAAGGGAATACATGGAGACGTGGATAGAGGCAGACACACAAGGGAATACATGGAGAAGTGGATAGAGGCAGACACACAAGGGAATACATGGAGACGTGGATAGAGGCAGACACACAAGGGAATACATGGAGACGTGGATAGAGGCAGACACACAAGGGAATACATGTAGACGTGGATAGAGGCAGACACACAAGGGAATACATGGAGACGTTGCTAGAGGCAGACACACAAGTGAATACATGGAGACGTGGATAGAGGCAGACACACAAGGAAATACATGGAGACGTGGATAGAGGCAGACAAATGGAGACGTGACTCAAGGGTAGACAGTTAAAAACTAAATGGAGACATGACTCAGAGGTGAACAGCGTAGAATTAAATGGAGACGTGAAATAGAGGCGTTCACCAAAAGGTCAAATAGGGTCGGGAGTTAGAGGCAAACACAGAAAATGTGAAATTGAGGCTTGAGCTAGTGGATTACTCTCAAGGGAATTCATGGAGACATGAGCTAGAGGCATACTAACAAAGCAATACATGAAGACTCTACGGAGAAGAGAGCCAGTTGCAAAAACTCGATAGGAATACATGGAGACATGACCTAATGGCAGACACACTAGGGATTGGATGAATCTAAATGAAAGCAGCTTTAAATAACATCTTAAAAGCGTATTTTGACTTTTGCCATTAAAAATACTATTTTAAATAACATCCTCACCGTACACTTTGCTCTCTAAATTAACCATACCACCGCTTAAAATAAAAAAAAATTCAATAAAATCCTACCCTGACAACTAGACTAATAAATGACACCATACCCTGATAACTAGACCTATAAATGACACCATACGCGATAACTAGACCTATAAATGAAACAATACCCTGATAACTAGACCTATAAATGACACCATACCCTGATAAATAGACCTATAAATGACACCATACCCTGATAAGTTGTGGGATAGCATCGATGATCTCCGGAAATTCCGTGAAGTCCCTCGGTTCGACTGGCCTGTCAAAATCCCAGCCGGTGAATGGCGAGGGTAAAGGAATTCTGGGTACGGCTTGAATTTCGGGAAGCGTCACCTTCTTCATCTCGGCTATTTTGATCTTATTGTAAGTGGAGGTCTTTCTTGCCTTCTTAATGATTTTTTTCCTCTCTATTTCGCTTGGAGTCACTTTTAGTGGAACAAAATCATCGTCTGTGTCACTTAAGGGCTGTTTCTTTACATCGAAGTCAAAGAATTCTGTCGCACTTGAAGGTTCTTTCGGTTGTCCAAACTCATAAAATTCTGTCGCGCTTGAAGACTTTATCTTTCGACCCAAATATTCCTCTTCTGTTACACTTCCGCGCCTTTCCGCGCCTGCAGATACCCGACGGAATTCTTCAATGTAACCCTCCGGCCGGTAAACCTGCGGGAGAAATAACACTTCACTGTAACCGAACTTTCCATTTATTTCACCGGCAAACTCGCTTAATTGGTGGAGCAAATTTTTCAACTGTTTTATTAACAAAATACAAGTGTCACGAACTGTCCTTTTTATTATAAGATGTAATTGGGATAAATCAAAGTCCGGTGTATCTTACGATGCAATTGGGATAAATCAAAGTACGGTGTATCTTATGATGTAATTGGGATATATCAAAGTACGGTGTATTATTTATTATTATTATTATGTTTTTGTTATACAGCGCAGTACCCCAGCCTAGGGCTAGGCTGGCTTATATAGCGCAGTACCCCAGCCTAGGGCTAGGCTGGCTAATATAGCGCAGTACCCCAGCCTAGGGCTAGGCTGGCTTATATAGCGCAGTACCCCAGCCTAGGGCTAGGCTCAAGGCGCTTCGCATAAAAATTAGCAATTGTAGAAAATTATAATAACAACAATTGGTAAAATGTTTGACCACACCCACCCAAGTACTGTCCAACCCTGTCTAGCCATGGACAGCCACCAGCAACATAGAATTTCGTTTATCAGTTAGAGGGGGGGGGTGAGAATGGGTCGGAATAGTACAGTTTGAAGAGATGGGTCTTGAGAGCAGTTTTGAAGGCTAGGATGGTTGGTATATAGCCGATGTGTGTAAGGGAGACAACTCCATTGTTTTGGGGCACAGAAAGAGAAACATCTTTCACAGTGAAACGTTACCCGGGGTACATGATCACCGTGTAGGGGACCCGCGCCGAAAGGCAAAGGTAACACACGGAAACTGCGTTAGAAAGAGCACGGCTACATGGTTTCCTACCAAGTGCAGTCGAAAATAACGTAGAAACAGGTCGGGATATGATTACAGTTGCCGCATGGATATGAGGCGAAGGCGTGTGGCGACCCTAGCCGATGATTCCAAATATGCAGACTTGAGGGTACTGCTCCTACGCAACCTCTCTTTTTGTAATTTCCCAGCTGCGGTGTGAATTAGTCATGCCGCAGAAAACCACGTAAACCCTATTAGAGGGCGTCTGTTAACACCTACGAGTCCCCCGGGGTGGAAAGGGGGGGGGGGCTTTAGAGACGTAAATTGTATCCACCCAGCCCAAGGAAGTCCGGCCCGGTTGCTGTGTAAGCATCACCCCGGCTGGCCAGGCGTCCCTTCTCTGATGCGGCCTCACTCGCATAGTCAATCGAGTGGAAGGGTGGGTGGGGCCATCTCAGGGGCGGGGAGCCCTCGGCATGCCGCTTCGCGGCCTGACTGGAATAGAGACCACTGGGGGAGTGGTTGAATGCCAGTTGGGGGCGGTGGAGGTGTGCTGGGGAAGACCTTATGAGCCTCGGCTCGATGGTCTGCTGATTTTCTTAAGTAAGTTAGTTAGTGCGTGTTCTGGGAACAGAAAGAATACGCGTGACTACGGTGGAACGAATCTTTCGAAAGGGTGAATAGACAGAAAGATGTTAAGTAATATATGAAATATCATAAGGTATTTTTGGGAAATCTCAAAGTCCGGTGTATCAATTAATGGATTTGGGATAACACAAAGTCTGGTGTATCACAATATATATTTGGGATAACTCAAAGTCCGGTGGTACATGATATTTTTGGGATAACGCAACAACCAGTGTATCAAATGATATATTTGGGATAACTCAAAAGTCAGGTGTATCACAAAATGTAGTTGGGATAGCTCAAAGCTGCAATAAACGGAGGCTGTTTTACAAAATGGACCCCCTGATGTTACCATTCCGTCTCTGTGGTGTCCGTCCCTCCCTCTAGGGCAAACCTAGACTGCCCATGATGTTACAGTCTTGTCTCTGTGATGTCCGTCTCTCTGACACAGCAAACCTTGACTGCCGTACCGGGTCAGTTTGCAGATTTTGCTAGCTGTCTTTGCCCCAATGCTGGTCGCTGCCGGTCCACGGAGCCTCGTCCGCTACTCCATTGACACGA
Source organism: Omphiscola glabra (assembly GCA_964017045.1). Taxonomy (NCBI): domain Eukaryota; kingdom Metazoa; phylum Mollusca; class Gastropoda; family Lymnaeidae; genus Omphiscola; species Omphiscola glabra. Next base: position 22,504,558 of record OZ024810.1, on the reverse strand, counting down.
TATGTTAAACCCGTTATCCACCAGTGTCCTATGTGTACCACAGCTACAAATATGCGTGCATCTGTCACACTGAAGCAACCACGTGATACCGTGGTACATTCACAGTTGACTTGAGGGCGTGTGTCACAAATCATTCACGATGGCGGCCATGTACCCTATATCGTGTGGGCGGCAAGTTGTCCTTTGTGTCCTTGGAGCCAACCTCCGACGTTCCTTACATGCGACGGCGAGTCCGGACATGTTATGCTAGTTTACTGGGACGGAGCGATCGGCCGCAAATTAAGTAAGCTATCTACATGTTTGTATTGCCAACTTGTTTCTAATCGCACTTACGTAGACGTTATGTTGTACAATTTCCCACAGTCCTGTGAAGAGGGCATTATGATGATGGCACGCATATATCTAAAGTGACCTTATATATATATATATTTTTTGCGTAGTGAGACGTTCCAAGAAGTGGTTTCACCCTGGAAGAAGTGTCACAGCTCCTGGAAGAAAGCGAGGAAGGATACTCGGAAGCTACTGTCTGTGTGCTGTCGTCAAATACCACTAGAATGTCAGACTAAGACAAAGTGGATTAGGACGTTACCAGTGCAGGAAATGGAACTGTTGCTGATGTTCCTGGAGAGCTAGAAGTCGAAATGGTTGGAGAAACATGGAAGACGACACGTGGTTGGAAAATGAAGGGGGTGACGATGAACCGGAAGAGAATCAATCATGAAAAAGTTCAGGACCTCTGGTGAAACGGCCAAGGGGGAAGTAACGCCTTTGTCCGGCGCCGTCCAGGATAAAGCAGAACAATCCAGGCTTCCCGAAGACATCTGCTCTGAATGGACAGTACGCAGAAAATATTCTGAGATAAACTTTAGCCCAACACACTAATGTGCAACTCTTTGAGGACTTTTTTTGGCCAGATATATGTGACCTAATCTGTAAGACAACAGTTCGATATGCAACTGATTCTAGAAACGAACACGACTTTTATGCATCAGCTGAAGAAATGAAGGTCTATCTTGGAATATTGATTGTAACTGGATACAATAAAATCACATGAAACTATTGGAGTGATGCAGAAGATATTGGCGTGCCTATTGTCTATTGGAGTGATGCAGAAGATCTTTGTTTGCCTATTGTCAAAAATGTTATGTCCCAAAAACAATGTCAGTAATATTCATTTCGTGGACAATTCTACTGCAGACAGCAACACAGGTGACTATCTACTGCAGACAGCGACACAGGTTACCATCTACTGCAGACAGCGACGCAGGTGACCATCTACTGCAGACAGCGACACAGGTGACCGATCATTCAAGGCAAAGCCGTTGTTTGAACTTTTGAATGAAAAGTGTCGTGATTTTGTCTATTTGACACCCAATATCATCATCGACGAGATGATCGTGAAATATTATGGGAGAAACAACCTGAAATAATGTATAAAGGGAAAGCCTATCAGAGGAAGAAGACGAGGAAGACAGAGAAAAAGATGGAAAGGTAACATCAAAGAATGGACGGGATTAAAACTAGGCGATGTGTTGCGTAGTGCAGAAGACAGAGAGGAATGGAGAAGAATAGTTTTCATGTCATCTGTGACGCCCCAACGGTCCAAGGACTAAGGGACATGATGATGATGATGATGAATCAGAGTTGGGTATAAATATTGGGCCATTTGCCCCAGCGAAGGATATTCTTTTTACACTGTCTCAATGTATTGTGGAAAGAAAACAAATGCAAAAGATATGCCACTTGGTTCTCGTCCTGTATTGGATGCTGTACAACATGTTGCTAATCCAAGCAGCTATACTCTGTGTTTAGATAACTATTTTAAAAACATGGATCTGCTCTGTCAAGTGGCAGATGCAGGATTTTGAAAAACCGCTACCGTTAGAGGAAAGAGGATCAACAGCACATGTCCGATGAAGTCATCAAAAGAGATGAAGAAATCAGATCGTGGTGCCAGCGAGTACGTCTACGACAGAGCGTCAGCTGTACTTTTCGTGCGTTGGCATGATAAAAATATTGTAACAGTTGCCACTTACCACGACTCTCTTGAGGCGCTTAATAGCGTCACGCAACGTGTAAAGCCTGGAAGGAAAAATGCACGTGGAAAATGCCTAACTTGTTATCTAATTACATTGCGTACGTGGGTGTTGTTGACCATCATGACTGGCTTGTTTCAAAATACTGTGTTTCTACGCACGGCAAGAAATGGTAATGGCCCCTGTTTATTCGAAGCATTGACATAGCAATAGTGAATGTATGGATTCTGCACACAAGTATCCATGGGGAAATGCCATATCACTGAAGCATTTCAACCGAGCAGTTGCCAAAGTTTGCTTGAAGATCACCAGCCAACGCAAATATGCTGGAAGACCCAGGGTGCCCAGACTACCAAAAAGAGCTGACATGATGTGACACGATGGCGTGGGCATTTTGTGATGGAAAGGGATAAACAGCGTCACTGTCAGTGTGAAGGATGCAAAAGAAGGCCTAAAAAATTTCCCATTAAGTGCGGCACAGCACTTTGCCGTACTTGCTGTTAGCCATACATAATACATAGTTTTGGCATTTGGATTATGATTCCACTTATGTTTGGTCCTTTCTTCTGAGGGCATAATTATGATCAATAAATGTATATGTTCTCATAATATTGTATATACAGCTTCTTTTGTGTCAAGTCATCCCAGTGTCATATTTAGAGGACAGGCTGTATCTACATATGTAAACAAAACGAAACATAATTACAAAGGTTTTCTGTTCCGGTGACTCCAAATGCCATTAGGATTACAAAGGAAACACACACACACAAAAATATAATTTGGGAGATAACGAGTTAATAACAACTTATGTGTCCCTGTATTTTGTCGAGAGCATTTGTACGAGTGGGTTTGTTCGAGAGGAATGTTTGTTTCGGTTATGGATCGGTAAATCGTTATAATGACAGTCACAAAGTAATGGGAGGCATATGGGGGTCAAGGAATGGGAGGCAAATGGGGGTTAAGGAATTGGAGGCAAATAGGAGTCAAGTAATGGGAGGCATATAGGGGTCAAATAATGAGAGATATATATGGGTCAAGTAATGGGAGGCAATTAGGTGTAAAGGAATTGGATGGCAAATAGGGGGGTAAAGGAATTGGAGGCAAATAGGAGTCAAGTAATAGGAGACACATATGGGTCAAGTAATGGGAGGCTAATAGGGATGGAGTCATGGTGAAAAATGTGGGAACTCAGCGAAGGCCATGCTCACCCGGAATAAATAAACATGCATTTATTTTGTTTTTAATTAATAAAAAAAAATTCAAGAATTCCGATCTCTACGTCGGCGCACAACTCGAAAACTGATTTTAAGAAACCAAAAACCGATTTTCCAAAAAATGGGGAAAAAAAACAACCCTGGGCTTAATAAACAGTCACATTGATGTTTTCTATTATTTGACACATTTAAATTTGCCTTAAATGTTCTTGCGGGTTTTCAAAAGGTTACAACAAATTAATTAAAATTTTGTGTTTTTAAGAAAATAAAAGCAAAGTTGTGGACACCCTTAAGTCTGCCCAGCAGCACATTTTTTAAAATTATTTCAGCCATATTTGTATAATCTAAACATATCACCAGAGCTCTTCTCACCTACATAGATGCACATTTCTGTCCGTTTTAATTTAATGACAACAGCCTTTTCAAAAAAAAATTTATTTAAAAATATTTTTATCGATTTCAATCCAACAAATACTTTATTCAAATTTACTTTGTAAAATGTAGCGAAAATAATTGTGTTTACCATTTTTTTTTCAAGGTAATTCAAACTTAACTTACAGTTTTCCCTTCAGTGCGTTGTATAGCAAGCCTTGAGTCCGATTTCCCAATGGGATGCGCCTTTGAGAAGAGAGAGGCTATTAGACATAACCACATGACAATTCTGGTATTCATAGCGATGACTTGGTTAGAGACTAACCTACCGATGGCTAGTTTAGAGACTAGCCAACAGCTCACTAGTTTTGAGACTAGCCAACCGCTCACTAGTTTATAGATTAGCCAACCGATCACTAGTTTAGATACTAGCCAAACGATCACTAGTTTAGAGACTAACCAACCGATGTCTAGTTTAGAAACAACGCACAACAAACAATTAATCCTTTTTAAATATTAGGTGAACGTAAAATGCAGTTACTAAGTTTAAAGGGGTGTGAATGGGGGTGTAAAGGGGTTGTGAATGGGAGTGTGGACGGCGTGTGAAGGGGGTGTGAATGGGGCTGTGAAGTGGGGAGTGAAGGGGTGTGAATGGGGGTGTGAAAGTGTGTGTGTCAGCTCTGTCCAAACATGAACATATGAATAATTTTCAAATTGCAATTTTAGCTGAACTATTTTTATGTTGCTGATTAAAGATTATTGGCTAGTTTTAGGAATATAGAAAAAAAAAATTGATCGTGCAAAAATCGTTAGTTCCGGACATTCTGGATCCCCACCTACAGTTGTGTTAAGAACTGTCTTAAATAACAGGACTCACGATTTCGTCTATAGTTGCGCTAATGCTGTGTCTGATGCCCTTTCGGTGGAACCTGCCTTGTAACTGTAAAGAAAGGCACGAGAGCTCAAGCCAGATCAGAATATTGCAAAAATACAAATATAATGTAAATCTATGTTTCAATCATGGAATAAGTCTTTGGCGGATTTCTGTTTTCAATAAATGGGTCTGTCAGACATGGAGATTGTGTCAATAAGTGTGTCTGTCTGTCAGACATGGAGATTGTGTCAATAAGTGTGTCTGTCTGTCAGACATGGAGATTGTGTCAATAAGTGTGTCTGTCTGTCAGACATGGAGATTGTGTCAATAAGTGTGCCTGTCTGTCAGACATGGAGATTGTGTCAATAAGTGTGTCTGTCTGTCAGACATGGAGATTGTGTCAATAAGTGTGTCTGTCTGTCAGACATGGAGATTGTGTCAATAAGTGTGTCTGTCTGTCAGACATGGAGATTGTGTCAATAAGTGTGCCTGTCTGTCAGACATGGAGATTGTGTCAATAAGTGTGTCTGTCTGTCAGACATGGAGATTGTGTCAATAAGTGTGTCTGTCTGTCAGACATGGAGATTGTGTCAATAAGTGTGTCTGTCTGTCAGACATGGAGATTGTGTCAATAAGTGTGTCTGTCTGTCAGACATGGAGATTGTGTCAATAAGTGTGTCTGTCTGTCAGACATTGAGATTGTGTCAATATGTGAGTATGCCACACATTGAGATTGTGTCAATATGTGAGTATGCCAGACAGTGAGATTGTGTCAATATGTGAGTATGCCACACATTGAGATTGTGTCAATATGTGAGTATGCCACACATTGAGATTGTGTCAATATGTGAGTATGCCACACATTGAGATTGTGTCAATTTGTGAGTATACCACACATTGAGATTGTGTCAATATGTGAGTATGCCACACATTGAGATTGTGTCAATATGTGAGTATGCCAGACATTGAGATTGTGTCAATATGTGAGTATGCCAGACATTGAGATTGTGTCAATATGTGAGTATGCCACACATTGAGATTGTGTCAATTTGTGAGTAAGCCAGACATTGATGTTATTCATGTAAATAAATGACCCAACCTTTCTGTTGACGGTTATATCCATAACTGAAGAAAATGCCTGTCTATCAATGAATAAACAAGAATATTTAACTGTTAGTAGCTAGCTGTGTCATAAAACGAACACGTTTCCACTTATGCATTTCAGCAGATGAGACTGACAATCAATTTGTTTTCATTTTCTTCTCTTCAATAAAATTTTATAATTTAATTATTTTCTTAAAATAATTCCTTTAATTAATTAACACGGGAGCATACCGGTAGGTATCTAAAACAAGATACATACATGAAACAATGTACAAATAAATACATGGATCAATCAAACAAATACCATTCTTATCTCAATTGGGAATATTTCATAACGAAGATTAAAATAAACTTACACTGCCTTGGTCGATGCTTGAAGTAGCTGTAGACAACTGTGAGGGAAATAAAAACAAGTAGCGAGTCATCTCTAAAGGACACCGTAAGTAATCAGTTTAATAACTGATGGGACCGCGTTCAAGCTGTGTGAAGAATTGCGCTCAAGATGTGTGAAGAATTGCGCTCAAGCTGTGTGAAGAATTGCGCTCAAGCTGTGTGAAGAATTGCGCTCAAGATGTGTGTGGTAGTCAGTAACAAGACTGAAAGCACTCGCCCATGGAACCAATGGTTTCCATGATATGTTTTTGTGGGACCATTTAGAAAAAGGTCTGACTGTAGGAAAGTGAAGTGGTGTAACTTAAAGAGAGACAATGATGTTTGCGAGGGTCTATTTCCCTGACAGAAGTTGGATTGACGTTATGCCGATGTACCAAAAAAAAAAAAAAAAAAAAAAAAAAAAAAAAAAAAAAAAAAAAAAAAAAAAAAACCCATTCTGTGTTTTGCGTGCACTGGCATTAGACACCCACCGAATGTGATTTTCTGATTATGGCCAGAACCGAAAGTTAAAAATGACTTTCGGCCGAAACCTGAGGCAGAAACTAATAGCTTAACGTGACTTTCGGTCGAGACCGAAAATTGGAGATCTTTTGAAAGTGTTGGACTGCGGTTAAGATTTATAAGAGATTAAAATGACACGAACAATCTGTATCAATATAAGTTAAGCTTTAATTATAATTTTACATCACACTTCATATCATAATACAGTAGGCGAGCAACAAAATTAATCTGAGCTATTTTGAAACTCGTTCGCGCATAGTTTTAAAAAAAAAAAAAACTAAAAAATAAACTACAACAAATGACATCCGAAAAGCCTTGAGTCAAAAATGGACACGGACAAGCAGTGCAACCATTCACACCCGGGTCCCATTGGACTCAGCGCTATTCGGATGTCCTTTGTTGTAGTTTATTTTAGTTTTTTAATATCACTAAAGGTTTCATTATTCTCTTTCTTTACATTTCTGTCCACGCAAGTGACTAATTTTATGGAATATTTAATATTGTATTTTCTGATCACTCACGATGTTGTTAAGCATAACATAGGGTTTCATAATGTGTTATTTCTTTTTAAAACAAACAAATATAAATAATAGACATGTTTCTATTTCCTAGGATATTTTTCCTCGCAATTCTGTTCACCTTTGCCATTGACAACATTTAAGAGCATTATAATGATAAATTAAGATGAATATCACAAATGAATGAACTGAATAAAACTAGGATTCCCGAATTGATTTTTTTTAAACACTAAAACACACAATAGTTATATAAATATTACAATTTCCTTATTCCCCCCCCCCCAATCAACTAAACTATTTAGCTTTGCCTAAGTCTAATTGTAATTTATTTGTGTAAATATTGGACAAGTAAGATATCATGCAGCTGTGCGCAATGCTCGCAGACGATTATTCATATTTTATACGTTGAAAACAAGACTTTGATCAATATTGAAAATCAGATTGCCGACAAATAGAGTATGACTTCTGGTAGACGGCTGAAAGACTCAATCAATTTAAGACCGAAAACAAAATAAACCGAAAATGTACTTTTCTGTTTCGACCGATACCGAAAATGCGCCGAAAGTGGTCAAATTGCAAATTTCGGCACTAAACCGAAATTTGGCAGGCCTCTAAATTGTAAAGTGTGGAGAGTCCAGACCAGGGTAGTCGACCTGGGTGGTACAGTTGTTGGGGAAACCCACAGTACGAAGACTGACAAACTGTCGAAGCGTATCAGATTGCGCACGGACGAAGGGAGCATGGCTTTAAAGGTGAAATTAGAATAAGTTAAGGCATTTGAATGCAAGAACGGCTAGTTACTGTCCATTGAGATGGAGGAAAGCGTTAGGTTAATTCTTGTAGCAGCGTGTTGAAATTATTAGACCAAGGAAGTAATCTCTAGAGACGCCACGACCAATTCGAGGGTCTTATAAAAGGGGGCCTTTAGACATGAGAAAGTGGAGAGCTCAGTCGGACAGAAAAGGAAAGTCGGGAGGTAGAGCTCCGCCGGTTAGGATTAGAGGACATTTGTGAGAACACAGGAGAAAGAGAGAGAGAGAGAGAGAGAGAGAGAGACCAACCGGGACAGTCAGAGCAGAGTTACAAAGTAATGAGTGTGAACAGTACAGCAGATCATTAAAGTATTAGTCTAAACATCGACGTGTTGTTACCTGATTGTTGCAGTACGAGAGAGAGCGTGAACGGGGTTATCATACAGATAAAGTAGTTAGAGGACAGAAACAAAGCATAGCTAAGTAAAGGTTCTCTACAAAAGATAGGGTTAGTATCGTCCTGGTTTTGGCATAAGATAGGGTTAGTATCGTCCTGGTTTTGGCATAAGATTGGGTTAGTATCGTCCTGGTTTTGGCATAGTTCTTTCCTCACATTTTTTTTAATTGAATTAGTTTAAATTGAATTATTTAAGACGTCGTCACCGTAAACGCTTTACAAAGTTTTATTAATGGATTTGTAAACTTTTATTAATAGATTTGTAAACTTTTATTAATGGATTTGTAAACTTTTATTAATGGATTTGGAATTTTTTTTTATGTATTTGTCATTTTTTATTAATGGTTTTGTAAACTCTATTGAGGTATTTGTAAACTTTTATTAATCGATTTTTAAAATTCATTTTCATCAATGGATTTGTAAAATTCATTAATGGAATTGTAAACATTGTTTGATGGATTTATAAACTTAAAATCGTTATTAAAAAAAAAGACATTTGCCTAAAACATTAAGAAGTATACAGAGTGTAGAACAAAACCCGAAGAAGTTCAATAAAAAAGGAGAACATCTCCTTTTTTTTTTTGCTGTCGGTGACGTCCAAACTTTTTGTTTTTCAGCTTAGTCTCTACCCTGAATATAATTTCAATTCAGTAAAAAAGAAAGTTGCATGAGGATCCCTTGAATGAAAAAAAAAAAAGCCAACTATATTATTGTAATAAAATCACTTACGTTGTCCTCGCTGTAGGACATGCTGCTGGATCGGGTAATCCTGCTACCAAACTTGCTCTGAAATAGTCAATATATTTATTTAATTGGTCAATTACACGCACTTATTTATTTAATTGGTCAATAACATGAACTTATTTATTCAATTGGTCAATTACATGAACTTATTTTTTTTTTAATTGATCAAAGACATAAATCTCTTCATTTATATAGTACACGGGCAAATATTTTTGTTAGACTGTCAATAAATGCAAACGCTAAATACAATGAAACCTCCCAGATACCGCCATAGCTTGTTCCATCAAATGGGACAGCGCAGTCTCGTTATTTAGTATTTATTAGTTAATACTAGTTTTTATGGCAAGGAGTTTATTAGCGCAATGTTAATATTTTGATGAAAATGGTAAAAAAAGGGGGGGGGGGCGTGAGTTATTAACAATGCGGCAATATTTTAAGGTAAAAGTTATTTACACTATTGAACAACATGTTTGTTGGCGGTTATTGAAACTATTGCAATATTGGGGTAGGAGCGACAAGCGGGGGGCTCGTACAGCATACTATTTTGGACATTTCAAAGAGCAGGAAGATAAGGGGATTGTAGGTTTGTGGGTTAGTAAAAGACCTGCTTACAAATATACTTTGAAATCTAGAGAGTCAACTGAAATAGATGTGTGACAGAGAGCGATGTGGAGTAGATTTGGGATAGAGAGCTATGTTGAGCATATTTGTGACAGAGTGATATGTGGAGTAGATTTGGGATAGAGAGCTCTGTGGAGTAGATTTTGGATAGAGAGCTATGAAGAGTAGATTTGTGAAAGAGAGCTATGTGGAGTAGATTTGTGAAAGAAATGCTGAGAAGATGTATGAAAGAAGGATATGTTGAGTAGATTTGTGAAAGAGAGCTATGTTGAGCATATTTGTGACAGAGTGATATGTGGAGTAGATTTGGGATAGAGAGCTCTGTGGAGTAGATTTTGGATAGAGAGCTATGAAGAGTAGATTTGTGAAAGAGAGCTATGTGGAGTAGATTTGTGAAAGAAATGCGGAGAAGATGTGTGAAAGAAGGATATGTTGAGCAGATTTATGATAGAGAGCTATGTTGAGCATATTTGTGACAGAGTGCTATGTGGAGTAGATTTGTGAAAAAGTGCTTTGTGGAGTAGATTTGTGATAGAGAGCCATGTGAAATAAATTGTAATATATAATTTTCTGCTTGTACGATGCCGATATTAACTGATGTGCAGGTCATAAAAAAAAAATTAGGAAAGAATCATTTCCGATTTAGTGCAACAGCGATGCCTGTGATATCGGGTTTCGTCGTAAAATAAAAAGGGTCTTGAATGAATCTGTAATAATGTCATTAAAATGTCTCTGTAATAATGTCATTAAAATGTCTCTGTAATAATGTCACTGAATGACTCTCTAATATTGTGATTGGACATCACTGTAATGTAGTAATTACTCATATCTTTAACAAATGTCATTAAATGGCACTGTTATTGTTCCATACAATGTCAATGTAATTGAGACCTTGAGTATTTCTGTAATGATGTCATTGAATGTCACGTTTACCGGAAATCAGAATATTGCTAAAGAACTCACAGTGAGGCTGCTCTGACTTTGAACATCCATGATTGTGTCAGATTGTTCCAAGGGATTCTTCTGTGAGACAAAAAGACAACATCATCAAATCTCTTTGTTCCAATCAAATATCTATCAATCCTATGTGTATCAATCGATTTGTATCAATCCGATATCTATCAATGTAATGTGTATCAATCCAATATGTATCAATCTGTTATGTTTCAATCTGATATTTATCTATGAATATTTTTAAAACCAAAGAAATGTTCGTTTGATTAACTTTAAAATATTTTTTTCCCCCATCAAATACGAATTCCATTTCTTTTAATAAACGAACTTCCATATCTCAAATTATGTTCTTTTAAGCATTTTTAATTTTAAGCATAGAATAGTCACTTAAGGGGTTCACCGGAGTAACTGATAAGACACAAAGCGATTTGTGAAGTTACGCATTTAGCTTTAGAGTTCATTAAAGGTAACACTACAAAGTTTCGTTTGTGAAACTAAACCAAACTACTGATATATTCAGTTAATGGTTGGAATTATTTGTTTCAACGGTGGAATTTGACGTACGTTTTACCTTTTAATTCTTATAAATTATTAAAATGTTAGTTGGTTAAAGTAATTGTTCTTGTAACGGTTCAAATCGAACAAATTTGAAAGAAATGGATTCAGTTACCAACAAACTTCGCAGTCCGAGGATTTCTCGGGGCATTGCCTTGACCATATCTGAGGCCTGTTCGTTGTAGAAAACAAGGTGAAGAGTCATTAAGCATCAAACAAGAAGTCTTATTAAGAGTTGTCAAACAAGCAGTCTCATTGAGAGTTGTCAAACAAGCAGTCTTATTAAGAGTTGTCAAACAAGCAGTCTTATTAAGAGTTGTCAAACAAGCAGTCTTATTAAGAGTTGTCAAACAAGCAGTCTCATTGAGAGTTGTCAAACAAGCAGTCTTATTGAGAGTTGTCAAACAAGCAGTCTTATTAAGAGTTGTCAAACAAGCAGTCTTATTAAGAGTTGTCAAACAAGCAGTCTTATTAAGAGTTGTCAAACAAGCAGTCTTATTAAGAGTTGTCAAACATGCAGTCTCATTAAGAGTTGTCAAACATGCAGTCACATTAAGAGTTGTCAAACATACAGTCTTATTAAGAGTTGTCAAACATGCAGTCTTATTAAGAGTTGTCAAACATGCAGTCTTATTAAGAGTTGTCAAACATGCAGTCTTATTAAGAGTTGTCAAACAAGCAGTCTTGTTAAGAGTTGTCAAACATGCAGTCTTATTAAGAGTTGTCAAACATGCAGTCTTATTAAGAGTTGTCAAACAAGCAGTCTTATTAAGATTTGTCAAACATGCAGTCTCATTGAGAGTTGTCAAACATGCAGTCTTATTAAGAGTTGTCAAGCAAGCAGTCTTATTAAGAGTTGTCAAATAAGAAGTCTTATTAAGAGTTGTCAAACATGCAGTCACATTAAGAGTTGTCAAACATGCGGTCTTATTAAGAGTTGTCAAATAAGCAGTCTTATTAAGAGTTGTCAAATAAGCAGTCTTATTAAGAGTTGTCAAATAAGCAGTATTATTAAGAGTTGTCAAACAAGCAGTCTCATTGAGAGTTTTTAAACAGACAGGCTCATTAAGAGTTGTCAGACAGTCTCATTTAACAGTTGTCACAGAAAACGTTTCATGAAGAGTTGTAAAAAAAACGTAGTCTCATTAAGATATGTCAAAGAAGCCCTAATGTTAACTGTTGTAAAACAAGCAGTCTCATTAAGTGTTGTCCAACAAAAAATCTCATTTAGAGTTGCACAACAATGTAGTCTCAATACCAGTTCCAATCTCGTCACATAAAGATTTCAATAAAGAAAATAAACAAACACGCAAACAGTCAGAGAAACAAACAAACAAACAAACACAAAACAAAAATAGGTTTTAAGAGAGGTCTTAACGGCTACTCACACGGGTCCTCTCTCGGAGCCTGTTGGCCTTCATCTGCTTGTGTTCGTGGCTTAATCTTCTTTGCGCGTCCTCTGCAGTGAGCACTGACGCCCCACTCTCTGCGCTCTGGGACGAATACGTTTCCTCGGACGCCAACATTTCTTCCACATCTATGCTCTCGCGCATCAGTGCTTCCAGTTGTCCGTCCTCCTCGCCCTGCTCCCGCTCTTTCACGTCCTGCTCCCCCTCTTTCTCGCCCTTCTCCCCATCCTTCCGACCGACCGCCAACTTCATCGATTTCTGGCCCTTTGTGTCTTTTCTCTTTCCACCAGATTTCACTTGTCGCCTCTCCTCGTCGTCCATGTCCTCCCATTTCTTTTTTTGCCATCGTTTCCTCTCCTCGACGTCTGCGTCCTCCCATTCCGTTTTCCTAAATAGGTCCCTCTCATCGGCTGCGTGTTCAGAGTCAGCCCTCGTCTTGACTCTCCGAGAACTTTTCCGTCCCGATTCTTTCCTCTCCTTCCCTTTATTATCATGGACTTCCACGGACGATGGACCTTTCTTGAGACGACCTCTCGCGTCCTTTACCATATCTTTTTGCTTCAAGTCTCCATATGTTACAGACTTCATCCTCTTTTGGGACTTCTCAAATTCTTGCATTTTCATTTGGAAATCCATCTTCGCCGCATGCTTGAACTTTCTAGTTGACGATTTCTCCTTGTCCAACCTGCCCATCAATTTCGCCACCAATTTCCCGAGTGTCACGCTCGGGTCCTCCGATGGAACCAGGAACCCGGCCTCATCTTGTCCGTCTTGCGTATGGTAAGTGGAAGCTGAACCGCTTGTGGCCGTCGTCTCGAGATCTGAAATAGTTGACGGTAACCTGCTCCTCATACTACCGTCCGACAGCCTCCCGGTGGCGTCCTCAAGGTCGTGATAACGACGCCGGGTCGGGGCGCCGTCGTCAACTAGGCTGCGCCGTAACGGAGTCCCCTCACCGTCGACAATATCGCCATATTCATCAGGTGACCATAGCGTGTCGTCTCTCACATGTCTTCCCGGCGTCAACAAACCTCTCGTTGTCGTGACATACTCGTCAGATCTCAGCTCCTGAATCAAAGCTCCTTGTACCCGCTCAACATTTATTTCAGGATGCCTTACGCTGTAATCGACACCCATTTCCTTAGCACGTCGCTCGGCGTCTTTCTGACAATCTTCAACGAGTGTCCACGCACCGTCATGTTTCACAAGAAATATTCCCTTTTCTAGACTCATCAATTCAGCTGCCGTGAGTTGCTCGCCCTTCAGCTGAACGCCCATCCCACCGTCCCTGCCTTCAGCGCCCAAATGGGTAGACACTAAACTTGTATCGGACATGTCTGTCAACCTCTTGGCAGATTTCAGGTCGTCCACATGTTCGCGCGAAGCGTGTTTCCGTCTTTCTTCCTGCAATGCAAAATATAAAAAAAATTTTTTTACTTTATATGATGAAATAAGCCGTTTTAATATGTTATGAGATTACACATTGGGCTGATAAATCATGTCAATTTCAGCTTATAAAGTTTTTTTATAGTAAATAAAATACTTCTAACACAACACAGTTTAATATACAAATACACACAAGTAAAGGCTATGGGTGATTACCATTACACATTTTGCCATTAAACGTGTATTGTTATGTTCAGTTACCCCCGCTCACGATTCTCCGTGATTTCAGTCAATTAATCAACCCACGACAAGGACCCCAAGAGGGGCTTAGGGCATAAAAAAAGAAAACCCTAAATAAGGTCATCCACTTACTCTGTCCTTATCCACTGGACGCGTCTCGTCATATCCATCTTCTGTGGATGCTGTTGTTCGTTTCGAGGAGTCTCGCCTTTGTGTCGTGTCAGGTTTCTGCGAAGAGAAATTAATTATTAAAAAAAAAAATACAATAAATCTTTGTGTATTGAAATGTATTGGTGCTAATTATCTTTTTATGGTTTGAATTTTATTGCATACTTTTACAAATTCAGATGCGCTTTCGATCTAAAATAGAGTTTTCAGTTGATTTTACTTGAAAACACATTTTTTCAAACTTTAAAAACTTTGTACTGAAAAAATGATCAAAATATTTCTTCTACCCGATCTGCATAATTCATAATGACACAGAAGGCAACTGGACCTCTATCCTATATGCTAATGATACCAAATCACCAGCCGTTATCAAATAAATGATAATGACTTATGTATAGAGTCAGTGTTGTCTTTGTATAAGATCAGACCTTAAAAGCCTGCCAAAACTGTTTAACAAAAAGCATATTTCGAGTACTTATCTCAGGAACAGAACAATGATTGAATCACAGTACCTAAAACATGATACTCCCTCCTCAATGGTACACGTCTCTTCAATCCCTCCCTACCACCATATTTTTATTCAGTAACTAATGTGACACGAAACTATCTCTCGTTTGTTTACTGTTTAGTTGGCTTTCATGGAACTACAGACACAAGTCTTTATATTAGGTCTGTTGTTTGGCCTTGGTGAGACTACAGACAAAACTCTCTGTAATATATCTACTGGTGTACTTGGCTTGGCCTACAGAAAAAAATTATCTTTGATATACTACTGGTTGGGTTTGGATGGGACTACAGACCAAATTCTATGTAATAGGTTTATTCGATGGCTTCTTTTGGGACCACAGACCAAACTCTTTGTAACAGGTCTATTCAATGGCTTCTTTTGAGACGATAGACCAAGTTCTATGTAATAGATCTATTCGATTGCTTTTTTGGGACTACAGACCAAACTCTTTGTAACAGATCTATTTGATGGCTTCTTTTGAGACGATATACCAAGTTCTATGTAATAGATCTATTCGATGTCTTCTTTTGGGGCTAAAGACTAAACTCTCTGTAAAAATCTATTGGTTGTCTTTGAATGGGACTAAAGACCAAACTCTGTATAATAGATCTATTCGATGGCTTCTTTTGGGACCAAAGACTCACATCTCTGTAATAAATATATTGGTTGGCTTTGGATGGGACTACAGGCCAAACTCTGTGTCATAGATCTACTATCGTACTTGGATTGGCATACATCCCAAATATCTCTTTAATTTACTATTGGTTATAATTGGATGGGACTACAGACCAAGCTATATGTACTAGATCTATTGGATGGCATTTTTTGAGACTACAGACCAAGCTATATGTACTAGATCTATTGGATGGCATTTTTTGAGACTACAGACCAACCTCTCTTTAATAAATCTATTGTTTGGCTTTGGATGGGAAACAAAGACAAAAACTCTCTGTAATAGATCTACTGGCGTACTTGGATTGGCCTAAAGACAAAAGTTATCCTAATATACTATTGGTTGGGTTTGGATTGGACTACAGACCAGGCTCCCTGTAATTGACGTTCTACTATTTTCACATTGCTATCTGGATATGCACACGCACGACATCTTGACGTTGCAGATCTTAGAGCCATTACTATCTCACCATGGACCAACAATACTTTCTCACCATGGGTCATCATTACTATCTCACAATGGGTAACCATTACTATCTCACCATGGGCCACCATTACTATCTCACCATGGGCCACCATTACTATCTCACCATGGGCCACCATTACTATCTCACCATGGGCCACCATTACTATCTCACCATGGACCTCCAATACTTTCTTACCATGTGTCACTATTCCTATGTCACCATTAGTCACCATTACTATCTCACCATGGAGCACTGTTACTATCTCACTATGGGCTACCATTACTATCTAACCATGCACCGCCATTTCTATCTCACAATTGACCACCATTCCTATGTCATCATGTATCAACACTACTATCTCACCATGGGTCACCATTCCTATGTCACCATGTTTCAACATTACTATCTCAACATGGACCACCAATACTTTCTCACCATGTGTCACCATTACTATCTCACCATGTGCAACCATTACTATCTCACATGGGCCACCATTACTATCTCACCATGGGCCACCATTACTATCCCACTATGGGCCACCATTACTATCCAACCATGGACCGCCGTTACTATCTCACAATGGACCACCATTCCTATGTCACCATGGTTCAACATTACTATCTCAACATGGGTCACCATTACTTCTTCACCATGTGACACCACTACTATGTCAACAAGGGTCACCATTACTGTCTCACCATGGGTCACTATTACTAAATAAACACTTTGCAAACCCGATCACCTTAACATTATGAGAGCTTCATGTTGGTCATCGCTTTAAATTGAGAACCCCTATATTAATTCCCTTAAAAAAAAAACAAATTCATCTGCGTCAATTTTCAATTTCGTGCTCATTTTGAATGCTGAGAATAAGTAAGCCAGGATTTCGTACAACGCTCTTAAAAGTTGCACCTCGGAGAACAACATCTGTGGTGTTGCACGAGTTTACTGCTTAATAAAGGGAACACTTGTTATAGTATAGACTCTTTCTTGAGATACTATTCTTCAGCGTATTGTTAATGCACCCACCAGCCCCCATCCCTCTTTTTTATAATAGCGTCACGTATTAATTTTGTAGCATCAATTCTTTTTATCCACCCCACCCCTCCCTTGATTGGGAAAATGCTGTTAACATCCAAAAACGTTGACCATAAAACCCTTTCCAAAGACCCTTGAAAATTATTTTGGCATTTTTGGTTCAGTTTTGGATATATATATATATGTATGTGTATATTATATTAACTTAAAGCACAGCAAGGGAAAGAGCAGAATCCTCGAAAGATTCACATATTAATTTACACACATACACGCATAAAGAGTACAATCCTTTAAGTGTATTACGTCTCGTAAATGACTAGAAAATAAGAACGAATCTCTCGCGGCTGGGAAAGCCGCCGGGTTATTTATAGAAAGAATATTGGCGCCCTCCGGAAGAGAAATGATAGAAACTGAACCGCCTGACAGCATTCTTTAGAATACAATTATTATTAGAATATATATATTTTTTCTTCAATTTCGTTTTGTATTTTACAGTAAATGTAATACAACATATCGATTTAATATTATTTGTATCGCTACCTTTTGTATTTTTTTTTTTTTGTTCATTGGGCTGTTCAGTTATGTGTTACTTATTGTTCATTAAGCGTGCCAACTCTTAAAAGTGAGGAACTCTGCTAAAACATGTAACTGTGTTTTTTTTTAAAAAAACAAGTAATTTGAGAGTTCCCCCCCCCCCCCCCCCCCCCCCGTACTTAAGTTTATGCATGCGACCAAGAATTCCAAACTGCTAGAGCCTCTCAACCTGTGGGTCGCGGCCTCTTTGGGGGTCGAACAACCTTTACACAGGGGTCGTCTAACACCATCGGAAAACACACATTTATGAAGTAGCAACGAAACTAATTTTATGGTTGGGTGGTCACCACAAATTGTAGGGCTGCTTTGAAGCGTTGCGGCATTAAGAAGGCTGAGAATCGCTGTTCTAGAGGAACACAAGCCATACGAAGACAAGTCATTTTGGAACATGCACATAACTGTGTACGAGAGACGGTTGGGTTGATGTAACAGAGTTGTTGACATAGATCACTGGATGATGGGACAGAGTTGATAACAAACGACCCTGGACGATTTGATATACTTCATTTATATAGATCATTGGATGATGTGACAGAGTTGATAACATAGATCACCGGATGATGGGACAGATTTGATAACAAACGACCCTGGACGATTTGATATAGTTCATATATATAGATCATTGGATGATGTGACAGAGTTGATAACATAGATCACTGGATGATGGGACAGAGTTGATAACATAGATCACCGGATGATGGGACAGAGTTGATAACAAACGACCCTGTACGATTTGACATAATTCATATATATAGATCACTGGACGATGGGACAGAGTTGATAACAAAGACAACTGGACGATGTGACAGAGTTTATAGCGCAGACTCCTGAATGATGGGACAGAGTTGAAAGCATAGTTAGCGAAGACCCTATAGATCAGCGGTTCTCAACCTGTGGGTCGCGACCCCGAGACCCTTTCGCGGGGGTCGCCAAGGACCACTGGAAAACACACATTTCCGATGATGATGGTCTTAGAAACCGATTGATTTGGTCCAGCTAAATAACCAGACATGTCACACATTTTAATTTGTTAGACATCCCCCTTGAACTATTCACTCCATAATAAAGCTTAAACCTACAGTGAAAACTACTGCACAAATCAGCTCGTTTACGGGTAATCGCAGATTATAAATAAGGCGTACTATAGACGAACCAGAAAAGTCCAGTAAAAATGTAGTAGAAAAAACTCAAAATTACCTCACTCAATATCAAGTGATGCGCTTAACCAATGGCAAATAGGGAAAACGTAAATAAATAGAGAATATAGGTCAAACGTCAGATGCTGAAATTACAACGATCAATAGCCATTATACATGGAGTTAAAGATAGTCACTGTTCAAGTTTTAAAAGATTAGAAGCAGTGTACTGAGAGGAAAATTTAGGATTAAGTTTAATCAGTTTCAGTAGCCCTCACCTGCAGTCAGTACTATTTTGCCCAAGCTCAACAAGCTGTCGTACTAAGCTTCGTCTCTGTTAAAATTGCCCCTGATGAACGATTGCCTCATAAAGGCAAAACATAAAAGATAAAACGCAAAAAGAAAAAGTATGCTCGTCCACTGCTTCACGCCTTCTTTTGAATCTGACCATTGAATGATGAGAGTTTTACAATGATTTACAACATAGTCATTGTCAATCATTTTAAACAATTGTATTTAGACCTATCTGATTAAACGCTGTTAAACACGTTATAAAATATCTCTATGTTTTCATTGTTATTGAAAATGCACGCCATTATCTTTTATGTTATTAATCAAAGTCTTACAGTGAATTAAGTAATGACTGATGTGTATGTGTAAAATAGCATGCCAGAAGCCTATTCCATAAATTTCAGTACCAGTGCAAGGTCATAATGAGTCATATTACTTATATGTCACTTATAATTTATAATAAGCTGAATGATAATGGCACTGTGAAAGTATAGACTTTATATAATTTATTACATTATCATTGAGTCATTACACGGAAATTACACCACCTGTACAAGATCTCAGTGGCTTGTACACTTCTTCAGATACAAAAAATTCTACGATTTTTGAAAAAAAATAATAGTTTTTTTTAATTTTGGCCACAATTTGTTTTCTTATTTAGAGAGATCACTTAAGTTTCATAAGTGATGAGTAAGAGATGGAATTGGCTTTTAAAAACCATAAAATATAGTTAAATTAATAATTTTCAGTGGAAAATGTTGACAAGTCACAATATTGAGTCGGTCTGATAATAAACTGTAAAATTCCGTCTCAAAATACCTAGTAACTGATCTATTTTAAAAATAAAATGGTATCACTAAATGCAGGCAAATTGAGAACATGTTGGATACTTTCAAACTTTAAAATCCCCTTTTCTCAAACTCTTCAAAATGTTACATGCCTATTTTTTACACTGAGATCTTCAATATACCATCCTTTGGCAAACCATCACATGACAATGAATCGTGTAGAGAAGAACGTTAAGAAAAGAAAATACAGTGAGGATTATTTGCAGTATGGATTTACCTCAATAATTACAATAGGGATTGGGCAACCCCCAACGTGTTATTTGTTGTGAAGTTCTATCAGCCGAATCTATGAAACCGAATAAACTAAATGCCATTTTTAAAGCAGCATCCGAGCTCTGCCGGCAAGGATACCAACTATTTTAGAAGAAAAAATGATGGACTCCAGAAAGCCAGACTTGACACTGGAGGCAAGTACCACAAACAAAACGTAGCAGCCGTTGAAGCTTCCTATTTGGAGGCACTCAGAATCGTCAGAGCTATGAAACCTCACACCATTGCTGAAGATTCATTGCTGCCAGCAGCCAAAAACATTGTTCGAGTTATGATCGAAGACGAATTTGTTACGAAATTGGGTACACTTTCCATTATCTAACGACACTGTCCGCAGAAGAATAGATGACATGGTAATAAGGTCTAAATACAGAAGAAGACTTGTTGTGGAATATGATCTTCGTTGTGCGCTTGCAAAAACTGCACCGAGCATTTCTGATCTGGTAAAAAATAAGCAATTTCAACCTTCGCACTGACGTTGGTTTGTTACGCATTGTTATAAGGGATGACGTATTTTGAGACACACTTTGCCCGCCTTCCACGTGCATGACCTCTTTCAAGTCGGTCCCGTGTTGGGGCGGCTAGAAAAAATATCCCTTTGATGATACTTTTGTTTACTATCATCCGTTTCTGTGGAACATGATAGAACAATCTAGAAAATGTGGGAAACAGTAAGACTGTGTGTTCCATTTCCAGAATGATCATCTGAAACTGCCTATAAAAAGGGCTGACCGATAGAGAGGGAGAGATTTTCCTTTCCTTGATTACGAGGCATGCTATGTGTCATTATACTTTGTTGTGTGTAGAGATTTTTATTTCCTCGTACAATTTTGTGCTCATTGTATTTTGATATACAGTACCGGTACCAGCAAATCTGTAAGTTTATAATTTCAATCATATTTCACTTGCTGTTATTATTTAATTGAAGTTCACAAATTAAAAAGTTATTAATTGTAATTAGCTCTGGCCTTAATTGTCGTTTTATTTGTTATTATTTTTAACCTTTGGTATCGTCCTTTATTATGGACTGTTTTTAGAACGAGCCCTAGACAAAACAACAGAGATTAAATTCTCCATCTATAACGGTCCGTAATACGCATACTGTCGCAAAATTTAGCAATGTAGTTTATTGTTGTTATATTAAGACTGTTACCCATGCTACACCATGCTTCAAGACAAAATCTCATTTATTTGTTGTTAGAAATAAATAGTTCACAATATATAATGACTAATCACCATGCTTTAATTATGTTCAATCTGTAACCATGAAAATACATCCTGCATATCAGATATTTACATTACGATACGTAACAGAAGCAAAATAACAGTTAAGAAGTAGCAACGAAAATAAGTTTGTGGTTGGGGGTCGCCACAACATGAGGAACTGCATAAAGGGGTCGCGGCATTAGAAAGATTGAGAACCGCTGCTAGAGATGGAGACGGGAAATCACTGAAACGGTGCTTAAAATAAACAAGGCGATGACAACGCTGACTCCATACAGTGATAAATAATTTGAAGCGTTTTTACTAAGATCCGAATTGTATTTTAACAAAATGTATTTTTTTAGCGTTCTCCTTTTCTTTGTACTAGTGGTTAAACAACATCGTTACAACATTAGTACCACATTAATACATCAGAACAGAAGCCTCTAGTTGTACCATACTAAGCGTCAGTTCACACGATCAAATTTCGCGTCAAATTGTTGTATGGACGCACTAGTTTGTGCGTGGTTTCTTTTTTGGGTGGAATTTGATCAAATAGTAATTTGAAGGCGGTGACAAGGCTTCATACACGAACTGCGTTAATCGGGCATTCTTCAATACTATTTCCATTCTTTTACATTCATTCGTTTATTTTAAACCTAACACGACCGTGACGTCACTGACTGTGATGTTATCCGAATCAGGATCCTTGCTGTACTCCTCTGATGGACGTTTCGCATCGCTCGGTTTGGTCACACGTGCCACGCCTTCTTCCAAGTCCCTTTTCAGCGGCGCTTCCCTCTTCTGTGGAGACGAGAAGCACATGGGGATTGTGTCTTTGTCAATGCAAATCTAAATAAACACACGGGGATTTTGTCTTTGTCAATGCAAATCTAAATAAACACAAGGGTATTTTGTCTTTGTCAATGCAAATCTAAATAAACACACGGGGATTTTGTCTTTGTTAATGCAAATCTAAATAAACACATGGGGATTTTGTCTTTGTCAATGCAAATCTCAATTAACACATGGGGATTTTGTATTGGTCAATGCAAATCTAAATAAACACAAGAGTATTTTGTCTTTGTAAATGCAAATCTCAATAAACACATGGGTATTTTGTCTTTGTCAATGCAAATCTAAATAAACACAAGGGGATTTTGTCTTTGTCAATGCAAATCTAAATAAACACATGGGGATTTTGTCTTTGTGAATGCAAATCTAAATAAACACACGGAGATTTTGTCTTTGTCAATGCAAATCTAAATAAACACACGGAGATTTTGTCTTTATCAATGCAAATCTAAATAAACACATGGGGATTTTGTCTTTGTCAGTGCAAATCTAAATAAACACATGGGGATTTTGTCTTTGTAATGCAAATCTCAATAAACACATGGGGATTTTGTCTTTGCCAGTGCAAATCTAAATAAACACATGGGGATTTTGTCTTTGTCAATGCAAATCTAAATAAACACATGGGTATTGTGTCTTTGGCATTTTAAATCTAAATAAATTCAAGGGGTATTTGTCTTTGCCAATGCAAATCTAAATAAACACAAGGGGTTTTTGTCTTTGCCAATGCAAATCTAAATAAACACATGGGGATTGTGTCTTTGGCATTTTAAATCTAAATAAATTCAAGGGGTATTTGTCTTTGCCAATGTAAATCTAAATAAACACATGGGGATTTTTGTCTCTCGAAATGCAAATCTAAATTTTTTTAAAATGTGATTTTTCTTTACTTATGAAAAATTCAATGAGCTCTGTATTCAGAATCTCAAGAAGTCAAAAAATGAACTGTTTCTTTTGAATGATTGATCTAAAAGACATAACTCTACTCAAAGTTTTTTCTTGGCCTCCTAGAAACGTATTTCATTATTTTAGAAATCAGTCGATTATCTAGAGGTAGTAACATCTGATATCAATGGAGTATCTAGAAGTGTGTCCCGAAATTGTTTTAAAAAAACAGGAAAGTGTTCTTTAACTATTGTTATAATAACAAAAAATTCAATTCGGGACACTAAGTTTTGTCTTGAGAACGGGACTACGCCTTGCAGGCATGTATAGGCTCGAGCTCTTGACCATATAGTAATTTTAATGTTGGTTTGTCTGATATTCAATATTTTTGAAGGAAAGTGCACTGATCTCGCTCCGCCTGGTTATTCTACCCGATCATTTCCGCGTACAACTCGTGGAGGTGGCCTTGCTGTCATCTATCAGGACACGTTGTCCCGTTGTCTTGCCTTTGTCACAGACTTTCCAATAGCTCACACATCGTTGAAGCGGCTCAACTTACCTTGCCCGTTCCCCAGCAGAGCGTTCATTTTATGTGCATTTATCGCATCTTTGTCATTTATTTGCTTTTTTTTTTAGTACAGCGTGGTAACACGCTAGAGAAAACTACAAATACTAATAATAATAAGTAGTAACATCTGATATCCGTGGAGTATGTAGCATTATTGACATATGAAATCACTGCAGTATCTAGAGTTAGTGATATCTGAAATGAGTGGAATATCTAGCGTTATTTACATCTGAAATCAGGCAGCATCTAGGGCGCATTTTGAATTTTGGTTGTGTTTAAACGACTTTTTGCTTACCTCGATTCTGTGGATCAAATCTTGGAACACATTAGACTGGAATTAATAATTATATTGATCATGCATTCATGAGATAAGAGTTTAATCAGTGTCTTAATTCTTAATCTTATAAGTCAAGATGAAACACATTAAACTATTATCAAGCGAACTTTATCAACACTTATATTGTTTTTAATGATTGCTATTAATTTGATAGAAGTAATTAACATGCGTCGTAATTATTATGACGTAACTGTAAGCAAACGTGTTTTTCTTTCTTTAGTACTAGAATACATTGACCCGGTGTTACCGGGATAATAATGGAAAGAATAATATCTTTCCACGTTCAACTTACTCAACTTTCGAGCTATGGGTACTCTTATGTAAATGTGACACTGTTTATTTATTGTGAGAGAAAATATAGCAACTCCTTTTTCCAGCCTGTGATACCGCTGGATTTAAAGATATTTCCATCCCTACTGAAATGTACACAGGCTGTTAAAGCCCTCTTATAAGTGTTTACAGAAGAAGATGAAGAATATTTATCCCATTCACTGATTCATCTTCTCGGCGTATCCCGTGCCGCCTTGTGCATAGTAAAATATCGTCCCACCCACCCCCACCCATAATAGTTTTCAATAAACATTAATAAAATTCACCATTGCATGATCGCCCCGTACGTTCAAAACCGCACATTAGTTTATACCAGCGCCCTTTTAAAACGCATTAAAAAAAAAAAAAACAACATTTTCTAACAAAAATATATCAACGCATAATTATGTATATTGAAAGATTAATATTATTTATTTTAACATTAAAATGTTTGAAAAAATTCAAATCTGTAACATACTTGAGTTTTGAAATATTGATATAAAAATAAATCAATTGCAACTTGAAATGATTTGTGAGTGATAAGTGAATTTGTGAGTTTATTGACTGAATTTTTGTGGTACGTAATGGCTTAAACAGTATATTTCTTTTAAAAATTAAAAGTAGATATACCGATACATTTTAAAATGTTTAATTATGATTTCTTATTTACAATAATAATGGTTGAACGTATCCTTACATATAATCAGACACATTTCAATTTTATCCGATTCAAATTGATTCGATTTACATTAAATAATAGAAAATCACTATCGTAGTTTTTAAGGATCCGAGTGTGTTAAAATCGATTCGTTTTTTAAAGCATTTCATGGTTAGCTTAACGTCCTCTTAAAGTATATACATTACATATAAATATATCACAGTGAACTTTAAGGCCTTTATTATGCCACAGGCAAATGTTAGGCATTTATTATACCAGAGAAAACTGATACTCTTTGCACTTACTTTAGCTTCGTCATCCCAGCGACCAACGTAGCACTTGGTAACTAGAGGATGGAACGAAAAGAAGTTTGAGGTTAGCCTTTAAGCTGATATGCTGGTGGCAAGTTTACACGAATCAACCCCGAAGACTCATTCACTACCGATGTTTTTAATCAACACCGAAGACACAATCACTACCGATGTTTTTAATCAACACCGAAGACACAATCACTACCGATGTTTTTAATCAACACCGAAGACACATTCACTACCGATGTTTTTAATCAACACCGAAGACACATTCACTACCGATGTTTTTAATCAACACCGAAAACACAATCACTACCGATATTTTTAACGATGTGTATATTATTATCGTGTGCGACAGTTTTTAGTTTATTAAATAAACTGCCAGGCCTTAAGTATTCATTATTACAACTTCTAGGAATGAAATCTTTATTATTACACCTGCCAGGCCTTTAGCTTATTATTTACAATTGATAAAATGTGTAAATAATTACAGCTTTTATACCATTAGTATTTCATTACAACTGTTATGCACTTATTATATCATTACAACTGTTATGCACTTAGTATATCATTACAACTGTTATGCACTTAGTATATCATTACAACTGTTATGCACTTAGTATATCATTACCCATGTTATGCACTTAGTATATCATTACAACTGTTATGCACTTAGTATATCATTACAACTGTTATGCACTTAGTATATCATTACCCATGTTATGCACTTAGTATATCATTACAACTGTTATGAACTTAGTATATCATTACAACTGATATGCACTTAGTATATCATTACAACTCTTATGCACTTAGTATATCATTACAACTGTTATGCACTTAGTATATCATTACCCATGTTATGCACTTAGTATATCATTACAACTGTTATGCACTTAGTATATCATTACAACTGTTATGCACTTAGTATATCATTACCCATGTTATGCACTTAGTATATCATTACAACAGTTATGCACTTAGTATATCATTACAACTGATATGCACTTAGTATATCATTACAACTGTTATGCACTTAGTATATCATTACCCATGTTATGCACTTAGTATATCATTACCCATGTTATGCACTTAGTATGTCATTACAAATGTTATGCACTTAGTATATCATTACAACTCTTATGCACTTAGTATATCATTACAACTGATATGCACTTAGTATATCATTACAACTCTTATGCACTTAGTATATCATTACAACTGTTATGCACTTAGTATATCATTACCCATGTTATGCACTTAGTATATCATTACAACAGTTATGCACTTAGTATATCATTACAACAGTTATGCACTTAGTATATCATTACAACAGTTATGCACTTAGTATATCATTACAACAGTTATGCACTTAGTATATCATTACAACAGTTATGCACTTAGTATATCATTACAACAGTTATGCACTTAGTATATCATTACAACAGTTATGCACTTAGTATATCATTACAACTGTTATGCACTTAGTATATCATTACAACAATTAGGCCTTCAATAAACCATCACCTCTGCTAAGCCTTTAGTATTTATTATTACAAGTAATAATAATAATAATAAAGTTCATTTGAAAAATCCCGCTTCATCCCCAAAGGCTCGAAGCGCGGTACAAAAACAAAGCTGGGAGATAATAACTAGCTGAAAAAGATGGTATACAATTTCACCCCATAAGGTGTTTGCGAAATAGATGAGTTTTTAAATTTGTCTTGAAGGACTCAAGCGTCTGGCTGTGTCTGAGTGCGTCAGGAAGGTTGTTCCAAATGGTTGGGCCAGCAAATACGAACGTGCGCTTTCCGTAAGTCTCAAGGCGAACACGCGGTATCGAGAGTTTGCCACTATCGGATGAGCGGAGTTGTCTAGTGGGTACATAACGCGTCATGAGCGCATGGAGATAGGACGGCGCCAGGTCATGCAAGCAGCGGTAGCACAGAGTTGCAATGTTGTACTCTATGCGAGCGCGGACCGGCAGCCAATGCAGTTCTCTCAGAAGAGTTCTAGTATGGTCGAATTTGCGTTTACGAAGAACAATTCGAGCCGCATTATTCTGTGCTTTTTTAATTTTATCCAGCAGCGTAGCTGGAAGACCCACCATGAGAGCATTGCAGTAGTCCATGCGTGATAGAACAAATGCAGACATCAGCCTCTTTGATGCATTCAAAGTTAAGAAAGGTCTGATATGACTAATTCTGCGCAGCTCTAGAAAAATGGCCTTGCAAATCATGTTCCATAGCTAGTGTTCTGTCTAAGTAGACACCCAGGTTTCGCACTATTTGAGCAAATTCAATATGCACGCCTGAGAGAGTAAAGGATGGTGTATTTTTTTTAATATTTTAGCTTTTGAGCGGTAGCAATGGGGATCAGCTCAGTCTTTTCATCATTCAATTTGAGCCTGTTTATTGTCATCCAGTGCTTAACTGACTCCACTGTCTTCTGTGTCATATTAAGAAGCTGAGGGAACCAGACCTGTTTACCCTCAAAATCTTAAAATCGCAAAATTTCATCACAAAATCGTTTAATACGTTATCTTAATAGTAAAAAATCCCTCAGTATATATATTGTATACACATCAAAATCGTACATTGTACGCCAAAATCGTAAGAGTAAACAGGTCTGGGGTACTGAGTGGGGATCACGGATTTCTGAAGTTGGGTATCATTCGCGAACATGTGATATACCATGTCAAACTGCTTGATCACTGCACCCAGGGGCTGAACGTACATAGTGAAAAGCACCGGGCCTAAGACCAAGCCCTGGGGTACTCTGAATTCAATTATGGATTTCTTGGAAATCAAGCCGTTTGCGATAACTGATAGGACCCGATTTGTCAGATATGAGCGGAACCATCTCAGGACGGTATCGGTGAAACCGAACGTATTTTGCAGACGCTGGAGAAGTATGCAGTGGTCAAGCGAATCGAACGCATTTATTACTTCTTATTACAACAGTTAGGTCTATAGTATATCATTACAACTGTAATTTTAGTATTATTATTTTAATAGTGGTTTTATATAGCGCAGTACTCCAGCCTAAGGTTGTGCACACCACGCTGCACATAAAATATTAGCAAACATAATCAAGACAAAAATATATATATATTAATTTAATAAAATAGACAGCCTTATAAAAACAAAAGAAAAACCCAATGTATATTCACTAGAACTTTTACAAGTCAAACCATGGGCGGAACCCAGCAACATCGTTTATCGGTCAGATGAGGGAATCAGTCGGGATAGTAGAGTTTAAAGAGATGTGTTTTGAGTACAGTTTTGACGGCCTGAATGGTAGGTATATTGCGGGTGTGTAAAAAATGTAAGAATGGGGAGACTGCAATCAGGTTAGCACAATAGGAAATTAGTAAAACATGGTAAGGTTAAACCTGATAAAAGGAACGCAACAAAACAACGAACGTGTCGGCAGGAAGCCTTCATCAGCGAACAAACAGAAAAACGAATAAAATAAAAATGTATCAAAAAATATAATGTAGCACTTAGCTCAGATGGAGTATCCAAGAGGGCAGCAAAAGATTAGTGCACATTTAAGAGAGGGTAGTTTATCGAGAGGCATATTGTTATAAAGAATATAACCCAGATTAATAGCAGAGGATGTAAACTGTATGTCAGCGTTACCTACTTGTTTTTTTTTAAAATTGTGATCACCCAGACCTGGTTTCTTAAGCAATCGTTTTATGACAGCTGACTTACAAAGAGGGGGGACAGTGCCAGAAGACAAACTTTCATTGCTGTCAACTCCTATGTCTCCTGGGGTGAATCATTCATCAAATTCTCTTACTATTCCAATCATTAGTGAATAACTCAAGTCCTTTTAGTAACTATAACTTTAATTATCAATGAGGAATACAGGCTGGAGCTACAAGCAACACATCTGTCTCCTACAATGTTCCACACAATAACTGCCGCACGACTAAAACTTACATCACACAACAGACTAAACAATACGTCACAATTAACATAAAAATACGTCATTCAGACAAGCGCGTTCATTAGCTAATACAAACTCTTTCACACACCGCGCGTAATAAACATGCATTCAAAACGCAACAATAACTAACGAACTCCCAAACATATGTGTGTTATCGTTGGGAGCTAATGATCTTACGACTCAAACCACAGGGGGCGGGATGGGGGTCTAAAAAACGAGACGTAGGTTTAGATTTTAGTGTTCTGAAACAGGTTTAAAAACATCGAAATGTGAACTAACAAAAGAAAACAGCTTTCTGTATACCATTACAAATGATTTGCCTGTAATAAGGTACAAACAACTGATAAAATCCCCCAGCTTCTTAGTATAACCCAGAGGACAGGGGAGTCGGTTAAGCACTGGATGAAAATAAAACAAGCTCAATTTTAAACGATGAAAAGACCGAGCTGATCCCCATTGCTACCGCTAAATAAGCTAAAATATGTAAAAAAAAACAAACAAACACACCAGCCCTTACTCTCTCAGATGTGCAGATTGAGTTTGCACAAACATTGCAAAACAGGGGTGTCTACTTAGACAGAACATTAAGTATGGAAAATTACATTAACATAATTTGCAAGGCTTTTTTTCTAGAGTTGTGCATATTTAGCCATTTCAAACATTTCTTAACTTAACACTTCTGAGAGAGCTGCATTGGCTGCCAGTCTGGGCTCGCGTAGAGTACAAAATTGCAACTCTGTGCTACCGCAGCTTGCATGACCTGGCGTCTTCCTATCTCAAAGCGCTCATGACGCCTTATTCGCCCACTATACAACTCCGCTCATCCGATAGTGGCAAACTCTCGATACCGCGTGTTCGCCTAGAAAGTAACGGAAGGCGCATTTTCGCATTTGCTGGCTCAACAATGTGGAACACCCTTCCTGTCGCTCTAAGAAACAGCTATACTAACCTTCTTGTTTTTCTTGCTTTTTTAATAAGTCCATATTGGATTCAGCCGTGACCGCCTGCATTGTGTCGACCCTCTGAGCAGCCTTTCGCATCCGCAGTAGCGTCTTTGCCACCCTAGTGGACGTGGCCTCGTCTGATTCAACCTCTTCACTTTGACCCCTCATGCCCTTTTCGGCATTTCTGCGGAGTTTTCTCAACGTTTCACTGTCGTAGTCGGCACGATCGGCTTGTTCATCTAAGGAGCTATCGTCATCTAACAAAGAGAGGCAATTATTATCTATAAGTTCTATCGTCAACTGATTCATCTAACAAAGAGAGACAATTACTATCTATAGGTGCTATCGTCAAGTGATTCGTCTAACAAAGAGAGGCAAGTATTATCTATCGGTGCTATCGTCAAGTGATTCGTTTAACAAAGACGACAATTATAATCTAAAGGTGTTATAGTCAGCTGATTTATCTAACAAAAAGAGCTAATTATTATCCATACTTGGTATATTCAACTGATTCATCTAACTACTAGAGAAAATGGTTATCCATAGTTGGTATCATCAACTAATTCATCTAACAAATGGAGGCAGTTATTGTCCATAACTGGTATCATCAACTGGTTAATCTAAAAAAGAGAGCCAATAATTATCCATAATTGAAATCCTCAATTAGTTCAGCTAACAAATAGAGTCAATTATTTTCCAATAATTTGTATGACTAACTGATTCATCTAACAAATACAGACTATTATTATCCATATACATTCATATTAGCTCTCAACTTTTAAGACGAAGGAAAGAGCGAAAATATGTTCACAAAGTCTAAGGACAACATTAATTTATTCCAAACTGGGATTTGACAAGACTCTAAAGCCTCGACTACTAATCATATATACGTCATATATACATCATATACATGTATATATACTTGATAATATAACGCCGTGGCCCTGGATTGTATTCGGGGCAAAACAACTTCTCCGGCCATTTAGCTAACACGGAAATAAATTGGCCTGTAAAAATCACATCGCTATAATTTAGGAAAAAAAATAAAAATTATCCTTAATAGAAACATTAATTTATAAGACACGACCACCCAAAGGAATGCCATTTCCCGTTTGGAGCTGGAGTCCATAGTGAGATCCCTTCAATGTTGAGATCCCAGTCTCAAATATGGAATCCCGATAACGGTTAGGATCCCGTTCACGGTGGCATCCCGTTTTCGGTAGGATCCCGCTTTCGAAAGGATCACTTTCCCGGTGAGGTGCTGGTCTAAAGTGAGTCACGTTTCCAAATTATGGGATCCAATGTCTCGATGAGATCCTGATAGGATCCAGTTCATGGTGGGGTCCCAACCCGATTTGGATCCCGACCGCAAAGGGATCCCGATATTGGTCGGGTCCCAATTACAACTCGGATCCCTTTTCAAAATAGGATCCAAATCCCGATCGGAGCCTGTTCTCGGTTGGATCCCTTTCCCGGTGAGATCTAATTTCCTGGTGGGATCCCATTTCCTGATGTCATATTCTTCTCTGAAGGGATCCCACCTCCAGTTTGATCCCGTTATCGACGGGATCCCGTTCCCTGTTGACCCCTTTGAAAGGTGGTATCCCGTTCCTCCATGGGATCCCATTTGCCATAAAATCCCATTCATGTAGGGATCTATTCTCTGTTGGGATACTGTTACCAAGAGGTATCACGTTTCCTAAATTTGGATCCCATTCTACGTTAAGAATCCTGTTCCACAATGGGATCACGTTCCCAGTGAGATCATGTTACCCGGTGGTAGTATGAAGAGGCTGTTTACCGGCGTTTACCAGCATCCATCAATACACGTAGTATTTTTATACATCAACCTAAGGCGTCAGCTTAGGCCGTAGTGATGGACAATTTGGAACCTTCGGGGAAACTCCCAAAATTGTCTTAAATTCTTATTCCATAACATTGAAGGAAACTCACTGAAACATAATAAACGTGATAAGGGCATTGGTATAGTCTTGAAAAAATTTATAGAAAAAAATTGAAGTTTCCAGAATAATCTAGAATCTCATGAAACGTATAAAAAAAATGATGATAAAAAGAATGATGATAAAAATAATGATGATAAAAAGACTGATGATAAAAAGACTGATGATAAAAAGACTGATGATAAAAAGACTGATGATAAAAAGAATGATGGTAAAAATAATGATGATAAAAAGAACGATGATTAAAAAGAAGGATGATACAAAAAAGACTCAGATATATTGATAAAATCCATCCCCAGGAAAGTGTAGAAATGAATACAAAAATAAAGTGGCATTTCAATAACCTTTAGACCCCCCCCCCCCCTTTTACCTATCTCCGTGGAACAATATAGAACTTTCTGGAACATTCTAGATTAAATTCAATAACCCCCTTCCTGAGGGGTAATTAGTTTTGAATACTGGTGGCTGCTTTTGAATGGTAGTTTAAGTTAGAAGTCTTGTGACTGCTTCTTGGAGGGGTAATTTAGGTTAGAAGTCTTGTGACTTCTAATTGGAGGGGTAATTTATGTTAGAAGTCTTGTGACTGCTTCTTGGAGGGGTAATTTAGGTTAGAAGTCTTGTGACTTCTAATTGGAGGGGTAATTTATGTTAGAAGTCTTGTGACTGCTTCTTGGAGAGGTAATTTATGTTAGAAGTCTTGTGACTGCGTCTAGAGGGTAAATTTAGGTTAGATGCGCATGACTGCTGCTTTATGGGCAATTTAAGTTAGGTTACCTGGTATTGCCTCTGGTTCGTGAGGGGTAGACAGTTGGGTGCTCAATTTTCCTGACGAGACTGCTGATGTGAATTAAACGAAATACACATGTTAAAAGTAATCCTAAAAGGTAGTGTAACAATGTATTTTGTAACTGAGTCTAAATTGCAACTGATCTTCTCATACATTGAACCTTATGTGGCATCGCTGGTACATTCCTCTTCTTTGATGCTCCCGCTTTCGCCACTCACGGCCACTCACGGCCACATCAAACACACACACACACACACACACAAGTCTCACCGCTCTCCATGATGGAAATGCCAAGCAATGTGTTTACACTCTTCACTTGAAGTACATACAGGAACGCATCAAATTATATGCCATGAAATAGTAGCTTATCAAATAAAAAAGATTAATCTTAACACTTCATTGGGTAGCTCAAATAATGACTATATCCTTGTACAATTTCGACAATGAAATCTATAACTAGCTCTCTCTGAAATCATGACTGAGCCATCCTTGAGTTTTGTTTTATTTTGAATGTACCCTCCTTAAAATCTCATGTGTTGTTTCATACAAATCGCCAAAACAGGCCTGTAATGACAAAGTGGCCTCGGATTTTATCTAGGCAACAGTCAACTCATTAATAAAATGCTCTCTTTTCATGTAGAACCAACTCCATTTCTTACGCGTTTTCGATATCAATCAGATGATCAGTATATAGCGATTAAAGAAACTGTATATTACTGGCTGTACCATAAACACAATGCATGCATGCGTTAACTTTTTATTTGTAAACCTTTCCGTGTCACTATTTGGTAATTCCCTCAAAAATAGGTTGTCAGAAACATCATCGGGTCAAGACTATTTGGGATAATAAACACATTGCTCTATTTGCAACTCACCAGAAATAACAACCTCGCTTTCTTTCTGCTTTATGCTGATAGAGCTTGTTCCTAAAATAGAAATCCATGCATTGTAAATTTAGCCAGGCTTTAATCAGGCTGCATGAAATCCATTAAAAAAAACAACAATTGTTTTAATGTTAAAAGTAATTTGTCGGAACAAGGTTTATCCAGCCGTCGAGGCATAACTAGTTTTCTCCAAAGATATGTCGACGGATGAACGATTGGGTTGCGCAAAAACAATTTGACATTGTCGAGAAGGCACTGGCAGTGAGTATTATCACGTTTGCTGAAAGGCAGTTCTGTCGTGTGATCAAATCTTGGTTTGTTGCACACACACACACAAAAAAAAAAAAAAAATCCCCGTGGCTGGACAACATTGTAACGTTGGCCGATTCGCGAGGCTACCACGTGACGCAGCCTTGTCTAAAAATAAAATGACAAAAAAAAAAAACAACTGACTTTAAGA
This sequence comes from Omphiscola glabra, assembly GCA_964017045.1. Taxonomy (NCBI): domain Eukaryota; kingdom Metazoa; phylum Mollusca; class Gastropoda; family Lymnaeidae; genus Omphiscola; species Omphiscola glabra. The sequence goes on along the minus strand of OZ024810.1, from coordinate 22,470,317 downwards.
AAATGCTACTATTAATGAGTGAAATACCTGTTGCCGGCCTAATGGATTTTTTCGCATGTTTCTTGGACTTTTTCTTGACGGGTTTTTTCTGAATTTTCGAGCTTGATTGCACTGCAATAGAATTCTGATTATACAACTGGGTAGAGAAGAACCTGGAAAAATCGCAACAACAGTAAGTGGACGTTTGGACCACAAGTTCCATCGACAGCCAAAGCGGTTAACGACAGAGAAAATGCTCATTAGCTCTTTGCACAGAGATATTGTCTCCACTTTGCCTTGTAGACTGCGTTCACTTTCTGTCATTGTCCTCCTTGAGCTTTTCCTTACCGTTTGTATATATGTCTTATTTGTTAAACCTGAACACAGACATCCGCTTATTTCTCTTACACAATATTGGACCACACCCCCCCCCCCCACGCCGCACTCTTATTAAAAAAAAAAAAAAACTACATGTTTTAACATACAAGAATCATTTGTAAAAAAAATTTCCAGACGGATCTTGTTTATTTAATTTCGTTTCCCTTAAAAGAGACAAATGAGCATCACTATTATGCGACTGTTTTGATCGAAGAATGGATATAAAATACTGGTAAAATCTATCGAGTTGAGAAAGGTTGCCCCCTTTCACCTCATTGTACAATACATACATACATACATACATACATACATACATACATAATCCACCATTAAAATATATATATATATAGAGAGAGAGAGAGCAAGAGAGAGGGAGGGTGAGAGAGAGAGAGCAAGAGAGAGAGCAAGAGAGAGAGCAAGAGAGAGAGAGATCAAGAGAGAGGATGACAGAGAGAGTGAGAGAGCAAGAGAGAGAGCGAGGGTGAGAGAGAGAGCAAGAGAGAGAGCAAGAGAGAGAGGTTGAGAGAGAGCAAGAGAGAGAGCGAGAGAGAGAGAGGGTGATAGAGAGCAAGAGAGAGAGCATAAGAGAGAGAGGATGAGAGAGAGAGCAAGAGAGAGCGAGAGAGAGAGAGCAAGAGAGAGCGAGAGAGAGAGAGCAAGAGAGAGAGATGGTGAGAGAGAGAGAAAGAGAGAGCAAGAGAGAGAGAGAGCAAGAGATAGAGGGTGAGAGAGAGCAAGAGAGAGCGTGTTGCTTTCTTATTGCAACGGTGGATTAGTACAAAATAATGTTCGACTGAAACATAAAATATATTAAACTTCCAGTGGCGTAGCGAGCTTAGCTCGCGCCCGGAGCACAATACCTTTTTAGCGCCCCCCCCCCCCCCGCCTATTCGAAAACCATAAAATATTATATGTAAAATATATCATTTGGCGCCCCTTTGTGAATAGCGCCCGGGGCACGATGCCCCCCTTGCCCCCCTCGCTACGCCACTGTAAACTTCAACCAAAAAATGACTGTAATTAACGCCTAACATTACACAACTTTAAAAAAAAAAATAATTCAAATGTTAAAATAAAGCAAGGGGAATTAAACACAAATTTCAGAAGTAGTTGAACGAAAGGATAAACTGTCTACCAAATTCAGGGGTTATTTCATCATAACTTGCTCTGTGTTGATCTTAAAATATGGATTATTAAAAAAATATGTACTTTAAAAAAATGGATGACATTATTAAAATTCTTATAGTTTGGTATGTAGTCGCAAAGCACTTTATTCACAATTGAGGTTAAATGATAAGAAAACAAAACTTATGTCAAAAGCGTTCAACTATTTCGAGGAAAGTGAGACTGCGCGATGAGCTGGTAGGCTTAAGTAATAAAGCTATTGTCTTCGGTCTCAGTGTGACTTTTGGGCGATGTGCAATATTGCATGATTGTGCGAGATTGCATGATTTATGCAAGATTGCATGATTGTTGGTGAGATCTGAATGGTCAAATAGTGTTTTTAAATAATTTCTATCGTAGACAGCTGTTTAAGGCTGCCTGCAGAATTCCATAATTCAACATTAAATTTAAATAGGAATGTAGGTCACTTATGAGTTCTTACGGACGCATTTTGGCCATTTATCATTTTATTTCATTAAGAACTTTGGAAATATGGTTTGATGCTAAAATGTTTTATTAGGAATTATCAGACGTGAAATGTGTGTTTTGTTAAATTTCTTCTTAATTCTAGAGTCGAAAGAAGCATTCTTTATTTCTATAATGAACGAGTCGGCAATAAAATTCGGACTGAGAGAAATCTGTCTGATGTAAGCAGACACTAACCAATTTCAACGTCTTCATCATCAAGGAACTCCTTCATCTTTAAGTCGGTATCTGAAAATATATCATATAGTACAATGAATCGACAGCTAATAGATCAGTGAATACAATGAGTTAAGAGCTAATAAATCAGTGGATTCAAAGGAACGTGTGTGTGTCTGATTCGTTGAAATTATGGTAGATAAGTTAAGAGATTGTCATGCCTCAAAATGTATATGTATAAAGGAGACAAGGATTATTAACGTGTCGCATGTGTTTGTCTGTAAGCCGACAATGTGTCTGTCAAAATAGTAAATGCAATAACGGTATACTATCTCCTCGCGTATATCTTAAACATTCAGTTCAGCGGGTGGGGATATCTCAGCGACCTAGCGCCCGCAGCGTGCCGCTTAGCCGCGCTGCTAGTCTAGTGCTTTTAGTAGGGTGGTTAGAGGGGATATGTTTGAAAGAGGGGTCCTAATGAGCTCTTGGCTCGACGGCCTGCTGCTTTTCTGAAGAGATTAGACTAGATTAGCTCATTCTAAATAGGTTTATTAAGTGTAATTCTTGTTACAAAACAAAGATGAAGAAAAAATAAATGAAATACATTTTCTGATATAACATACCATCTATTACACTTTGGTCATCATCTGGTGTGCTTCCCGAGCCTCCATCTACAGGAATGCAACAGTAAAAGATAACATTAGTATTGTCTTTTAATATACATAAAATACTGCTTTCTATCTAGCCATCCATATTGTAATTCATTTATTTGCTTTTTTAAAAAAAAAAGTCTCATCAATTGTTCACTACAAAATATGAGAACCCCGGAGTGGTAGTTATTGAAAGGTCACCAACACCACCTTTTTACAAAAAATATAGTGAGGTTGAAGCTTTTCGAGTGTGGGGGGGGGGGTGCTATTAGAAAAGCATCTAGAAAATGTAAGAAGACATTTATGACATCTGTTTGTAAGCATAATAATAATAATAATAATAATAAAGCTTATATGAAAATCACGCTTCATCCCCGAAGGCTCGAAGCGCGGAACAAAATCAACCATATTACAAGAGAAATGAAACGATCTATATTTTAATTTTTGAAATACAAAACGCAATATTACAAAAAACTAGATACGAGCACACCCATTCAAAGTCTTTCATCCCTTGCAACCATAAACAACACAATTCAATATGCATCTAGGAGAGAATAGCTAGCTGGAAAAGATGGTAGACAACATCACCCCAGCAGGTGTTTGCGAAATAGGTGTGTTTTCAAATCGGTTTTGAGGGACTCCAGTGTCTGGCTGTTTCTGAGAGTGACAGGACGGGTGTTCCAAATTGTTGGGCCAGCAAAGGCGAAAGTGAGCCTTCCACAAGTCTCAAGGCGAACACGCGGTATCGTAAATTTGCAACTATCGAATGTATATCTTAATTTCAATACAATCTTCTTTTTGGGTGTATATTTGTTGTTTACATTTTATCTGGGCCTACTGAATTTTTTTCAGTGTTTTACGTTTCAGTGATGTTTCGGGAAAAAAGGGGGGGGGGGGGGGGGTTGATTGTCCCTCAAGAAATAACTGACCATTAGAAATATTGAGTATTTAGTATGAGCTAATGAGTTCTACACTCTTCGAAAAGACGATTAAGCAAGGGTAGGGGTAAGCATGATAGCTTATTGTTAACACAAATCGTTTGACTACATTTATGAGAACTGCTAAATTGAAACCCTCCTCTACACCTCTATTCCTGGCCACAAAGTGTCGTTGGAGAGGGCAGTAAAAAATGGAGCCCGGGCTTACACTAGAAACTTTTCGGACACCTGGATGAGCAAAGTTATACAAGACGGTTTTCTGAATATTATAAAGTTACATAGATTACGGTATAGGCGTAGCCATCATGGAGAGGGGTGACCATGACTTGTTTATAAACGTTATTGGCTCTATCTGCCCTTCCGTTAAATAAACACCCCTTGTGTCTGAGGATTCAGCAAATTTCTTGGATATAAATGTAACTTTGCATCTCAGATGGTACGTCCGCTTCTGCCTATTGCAAACCTACTGACGGTCAGATGGCTTATCCCCCTCTGACTATAGGAGTTTACAGGAGCTAAACCATTTTGTCACACTGTTTGTAAGCGCCGCTCGTAGTCGCAGTGGTTGTAAGCCCACACCCGTAGTCACAGTGGTTGTAAGTACAAGCCTTTGTCGTAGCGACTGTAAGCCCCGCCCGTTGTCACAGTGGTTATAATCCCTGCCCGTAGTCGTAGCGGCTGGTAGTCATGCCCGTAGCCGTAGCGGATATAAGCCACGCCCGTAGTCGCAGTGGTTCTAATCCCTGCCCGTAGTCGTAGCTGCTGTAAGACCCGCCTCCTTACACTATTTAAATTATAAAAAATTGACTTTCCTTGGGTTTCTTTATTGAGCTGCTGGTCTCAGGGTGTCCCTCAAGCTGTACTTACCTGAGCTGCTGGTCTCAGGGTGTCCCTCAAGCTGTACTTACCTGAGCTGCTGGTCTCAGGGTGTCCCTCAAGCTGTACTTACCTGAGCTGCTGGTCTCAGGGTGTCCCTCAAGCTGTACTTACCTGAGCTGCTGGTCTCAGGGTGTCCCTCAAGCTGTACTTACCTGAGCTGCTGGTCTCAGGGTGTCCCTCAAGCTGTACTTACCTGAGCTGCTGGTCTCAGGGTGTCCCTCAAGCTGTACTTACCTGAGCTGCTGGTCTCAGGGTGTCCCTCAAGCTGTACTTACCTGAGCTGCTGGTCTCAGGGTGTCCCTCAAGCTGTACTTACCTGAGCTGCTGGTCTCAGGGTGTCCCTCAAGCTGTACTTACCTGAGCTGCTGGTCTCAGGGTGTCCCTCAAGCTGTACTTACCTGAGCTGCTGGTCTCAGGGTGTCCCTCAAGTTGTACTTACCTGAGCTGCTGGTCTCAGGGTGTCCCTCAAGTTGTACTTACCTGAGCTGCTGGTCTCAGGGTGTCCCTCAAGCTGTACTTACCTGAGCTGCTGGTCTCAGGGTGTCCCTCAAGCTGTACTTACCTGAGCTGCTGATCTCAGGGTGTCCCTCAAGCTGTACTTACCTGAGCTGCTGGTCTCAGGGTGTCCCTCAAGCTGTACTTACCTGAGCTGCTGATCTCAGGGTGTCCCTCAAGCTGTACTTATATGAGCTGCTGATCTCAGGGTGTCCCTCAAGCTGTACTTACCTGAGCTGCTGATCTCAGGGTGTCCCTCAAGCTGTACTTATATGAGCTGCTGGTCTCAGGGTGTCCCTCAAGCTGTACTTATATGAGCTGCTGGTCTCATGGTGTCCCTCAAGCTGTACTTACCTGAGCTGCTGGTCTCAGGGTGTCAACCAAGCTGTACTTACCTGAGCTGCTGGTCTCAGGGTGTCAACCAAGCTGTACTTACCTGAGCTGCTGGTCTCAGGGTGTCCCTCAAGCTGTACTTACCTGAGCTGCTGGTCTCAGAGTATCCCTAAAGCTGTACTTACCTGAGCTGCTGGTCTCAGGTTCTCCCTCATGCAGCATAGATTGTTTCTTGGACTTCTTCCCTGTAATGAGAGAAATAACAAGCTCAAACACATTAGCTACTATGTGGACATACAAAGTAAACAATACGTTCATATCCTATTTCTACTGAAATCGATAATGCTATGATTCAAGCTAGACTATAATTCCTATGTGGCTATGAATCTCTTAACTGTATGGTGATCTATTACATTAATATTAAAGCTAGCCTCTATGTCGTATATGATGATTCAATCTCGTATCTGCATGATTATTCTATGTTAAGAAAACGCTAGTTATGATTTGGTGCATGCATGAAAAATATAAAAGTTACTTTGACTCATACGTCTTTGTGGTTTATTACAAACAATTTTCTTATCCACATTGGATATAATTCCACCCTAATGGGTGTAAAATCCCCGAACGCCGATGCATTTTCTTCTAACGAGTATCTGACAGACATCAGCGCTGGCATCGCCTGTTGTGAATTTCAAAAAAAAAAAAATCTCTTTTTGCAGCCTACAACTGAACACTAATGATCAATTTATGGTGGGGTAGAGAAGGGGCAAGTGTCGAGTATGGGAGTTCATTAGTAACTGCTCCGACTGAATGTCATGTTTATTACGCTCGGTGTGCGTTAGAGAGTTTTAATTAGTTAATGAACGCTCTTCCCGCGCTTGACTTAGTGACGTATTTTTATGCTAAGTGTGTCTTTTCTGTATTGTGACGTAAGTTTTAGTCGTGCGGCAGTATTGAGTGGAACATTGTATTGGAAGTAAGATTTTCTAATTTCTAGGAGGTCTGATAGCGAGCTGCGCTATATCATAGAATATTCCTGAATCTATCGAAGTTCCTGCCTGTATTCATCATTTAAGTCATAGTTGTTATGAAAGAACTTGAGTTTATTCAGTAATATTAAGAATAGTAAGACCACTCACAACGTGTTGTGGGAACTTGACGAATTACTCAATCCAGAAGAACATAGGAGTTGACAGCAAGTAGAACTCGTACGTAATACAACTTAGCACATGAAGCGCATTCTTCTTGGATGTGTCATACAACAGTATATTCACAAACGACCCGCATTCCCCCCCCCCCACACACCCGGTCCTCCCCCAGGTTCAAAATGGGGTGATCAATTCAGCTGTGTGATACTGTTTGTATTGTCTAGTAGCACCTTTAAAAAAACTACCAACAGTTGATACCATGCTGAATCTATCGTTATGTGTCACAAAGGCGCGTCTACACAACCCCCCCCCCCCCATCAATTACTGAAAGCCTTTGTCAATTGTGCATGCATTGGCTTAGTGTTTTTTTTTGTTTTTTTTTTAATTTTTTTTTTCGGGGTTTGGGGGCATTCCAGATGTTAGAGTGACAAGTGCCAGTGACGTAGGAAGATGGTATAAGGGGGGAGGGAAACCCACCCCCTCGTGTCCCCTTTTTTCTTTATAAGCCGTGACAGCATTTTCGACTAACTGGCGAATTTTTTTTATCGTGGAACAGTTCGCAATGTTCAATATAATTTTGCGTAACACCAAACGGCCCCTGAGGATCGCTTAACAGAGGTTGAGAACCACTCCCTTAGAGAAGTCTTTGGTCCCAGCTAAGTATTGTTGCTTTTCTTAGCAAGACATATGCCAGGACCGTTATTTTGATTGGGGGGGGGGGGCTATGGGGGACAAGTGCCGGAACCGTCAATTTAATTTGGGAGAAAAAAAGGGGGGGGGGGCTATGATGATAAAGTTCCGGGAACGTCATTTTGGGTGGGGTCTAGGAGGGAAAAATTAAAGGGACCCACCTACCTCCAGATATTCGAGACCCCTCTCCAAATTTAGATTGGAGGCGACTGATTCAGCCACTCGCCACTCGTGTAGACGCCCCCTGTGTTATACTAATTTCGTTTTGGAATTAACTCCATAATATAGACAGTAGTGAAAAAGTCTGGTATAATCAAATTACTACCGCACAGTTTCCACGCCCATGAGCGGTGAAATCAATGTCATGGTTTCGAGGGCGTCAATTCGGGGTATTTCCATTGGGGGGGGGGGGCAAAACCAAACCATTGTTGGCTTGTTAAGTTATTTATTACTGGAAGCGCCACAGTACATAGCAATTTAAATAAAAATCTGCAAATTCATGGGGTACTGGGGCAAATGCCGCACCATTTCCTACCCAAAAAGATGCACTTGCACGGTTTGCATAACCTTAAACAGAATCACTATGTATAAACTTTTAAAAAAAATAACGTCTTTCTATAAGATGTTTTCTCTTTTGACAATTCATATTATTGATTATTCAATCGATTAAAATTTTTTACAAAAGAATTGCTAGTTGGCTTAGTACGGCTATTACCTTTCTTGACCAAGATGGCTTCTTCAAATTCACTTTCTTTTAGACCCAGTTGTGGTATTTGAATCGCTGAAGATGTGCAAAAATAATGAGCAACTAGGATGTTGTGAGATGAGCAAAGCAGAGACAGGTAAAAAAAGAGACAGTTGATCGGCGAGGTGTTAGGTAAGTTGGGTAAAGTTGGTTGAGAAATGTAATGCTAGGTTGGGAAAGTAAAATTAGATGATTAATTTAAATTTTAGATGGTTAACTTAGTGTTCGATGATTAAATTAAAGTTAGATGATGAATTTAAAATGTTAGAGGATTAACTTAGAGCTATATGAGTAAGGTTAAGCTAGTTAAGAGCTACACAGGCAACCAGGGTAAAATTACGTGAAATAGATAATAAAAGTCTGATCCATCTAAGGATTTTATAGAGACGTGAAGGATGGACCTCCTATTCATCAGCACTGTCGGCTTGTCAATTCGCTAGCTAATGAGCCTTACCCTAGGAAATGTCATGAATTGTGTGACATGATTTAACTGCTTATGACATTCAATCGACGTCCTCACAATTCTTTGGTGCAGTGGTTCTCAAACTTCCCCCAAGCCGCGACCATTTAATACAGTTCCTTTTGTTGCGGTGACACTCAACCCCATACAATTATTTTCGTTGCTACTTCATAAATATGTTTTCGTATGATCTTAGGCGACCCCTGTGTAAGGTTGTTTAACTCAGAAAGGGGTCGCGATCCACAGGTTGAGGACCGCTGCCATAGTGTAATCGAATCTCGCCCTTAAAATACTTTAGTTTTTGCATCGCGTCGAAATTCCGTTCCTTGTGGTAATCCTAATTTGAAGATCATAGCTTAACAAGTGTACTCACTCCTGTCTGTGACATCCATTAGGGAAACTTTGCTGGACGTTATAATGGTATGACTGCTATCTGCTAAAAAAGTAATTTTGACAAATTTTTGATAAATACAACTTTTTAAAAAAAAGGCATTTCGGCGAGTAGTATTGTTGTGCACCGCTATTTGGTTAAAATGCAATTATTGCACTCTGTATTTGGAAAATTAATTGCAATTTTAGGTAGAGAACTGGTTTTATATCAATTAAATTATAGCACTTATTTTGCATCAGCTGAAGTGCAGTAATGATTGTACATAAAGTACAGTATAACACAGATCGTACATAAATTACAGTATACCGCAGATTGTACATAAATTACAGTATACCACAGATCGTACATAAATTACAGTATACCACAGATCGTACATAAAATACAGTATAACACAGATTGTACATAAATTACAGTATACCGCAGATTGTACATTAATTTTAGGTAGGGCACTGATTCTCACAGTGACGTATTTCAAAAGCCTCACATCAGAACTGCCCCATTATTAACGAACCCACGCGACATGACATCAACGATTGGCGCAGGAAGACAGTAAAACAATATTGCGAGCCCTCTCGCACTAATCTATGCAAGATGTAACACTATACATGCCATCAGGGCCGGCCCTAACGATTGCGGGGCCCTATGCGAAACGGATTGCGCGGGGCCCAGTCTGGGTAGGGATAAGGATGATAAGTGAAAATTAAGATTTTGTATTAGAAAATAAAGTGCGGGGCCCACTTCGGCCGCATAGGTTGCAGTGGCCTAAGGCCGGCCCTGCATGCCATGACTGGACATGATGCTGGCTAACAAGGAGTGCTGTACACGGCATGACTATAATGAGATTATAAGTACATGTAGTACAGCACAAGCCATTACAAAGTAGATTGTAAGTACATGTGAGTATTGTACAAGCCATTACAAGGGAGAATTTAAGTAAATGTAGTACCATATATTCCATGACTTTGGTAGATTCTAGCTAAGTAAGTTCAAGTAGTGCTGTACATGGCATTACAAAATGAGATTCTAAGGACATAGTACTGTTCATGGCATTACAAAATGAGATTTAAGTACATAGTACTGTTCATGTCATTACAAATGAGATTCTAAGTACATAGTACTGTCCATGTCATTACAAAGGAGATTCTAAGTACATAGTACTGTCCATGTCATTACAAAGGAGATTCTAAGTACATAGTACTGTTCATGTAATTTGAAAAGAGATACAAAGTACATAGTACTGTCCATGTCATTACAAATGAGATTCTAAGTGCATAGTACTGTTCATGTCATTAAAAATGAGATTCTAAGTACATAGTACTGTTCATGTAATTACAAAGGAGATACAAAGTACATAGTACTTTCCATGTCATTACAAAGGAGATTCTAAGTACATAGTACTGTTCATGTAATTTGAAAAGAGATACAAAGTACATAGTAATGTTCAGGTAATTACAAAGGAGATACAAAGTACATAGTACTTTCCATGTCATTACAAAGGAGATACAAAGTACATAGTACTTTCCATGTCATTAAAAAGGAGATACAAAGTACATAGTACTTTCCATGTCATTACAAAGGAGATACAAAGTACATAGTACTGTTCATGTAATTTGAAAGGAGATACAAAGTACATAGTACTGTCCATGCCATGACTAGACGAGGACAGTGAAATTAGCCAACATGTTAAAGAATATAAAGCACAGAAAATGTGCCCGCACTTTCCAGAATGGAAGCTTTTTATAAAAGCCAATCCGTTGTCTTTGGAAACGACCTACTTTTTTTTAGAAGACAAAAAGAAAAATGAGGCCCCCAAGAAATTAACAGGCCTTGCAATTTCGTCCAGCGAAGTCTGCATCATCGTCACATAGTGACATTTTGGGTGTGAGATATAGTGTACTTTACAATAAGCACCACAAGTGGATAGGGTTCATATACTGTACTTTAGAATAAACAAGATACGTTTATGGATGATATATTGTACTTTACAATAAGCACCACAAGTGGATATGGTTCATTTACTGTACTTTATAATAAACAAGATACGTTTATGGATGATATATTGTACTTTACAATAAGCACCACAAGTGGATATGGTTCATTTACTGTACTTTATAATAAACAAGATACGTTTAGGGATGATATATTGTACATTACAATAAGCAACATAAGTGTATGGATAACATACTGTACTTCACAATAAACAGATACGTGGTTTATAAATTGTACTTTGCAATGAGCACCATAAGTTTATGTTAAATACACTGTAATGTACAATAAACAGGATACGTTTATTGATGATATATTGTACTTTACAATGAGCAACATACTTGTAATAAATCTCGCCAACGAAAAGCGGGCGGTCTACGGTGCACGTATCCAGCACCCAAAGGGGGTACCTCCAACTGAGGAGATTTCAGGCCCAAGCGGCAGAATAGCACTGCAACTGAGGCAGAGATCGAGGCTATATTGATTGGTCTGAGACAAGTGCGTCGTAGATTAGCTAGACGCAAAATACTTCCATCCATCGTAGTGTTCACCGATTCACAATGTGCTCTCGAAATTGTGAGGAGGTGCTCTTTGAACACGAAAATGGTAAATGCAATCATGGAGCTCGTGCGAGACTTACTGTCACACAGAGGCCAAGTGACCCTTCAATGGATCCTAGGACATGCGGGGATTCCACCACAAGACAGAGCCGACTGTCTCGCGAGGCAAGGTTCTTCACAGCCACAACCTAACCGGCCAATGACCCAACTGGGGGCCCACGCCTGGATTAAGGACCTCTTCCATGAGTAATGGTTTAAGAATGTGAAAAGGGGAACACGGCCCGTAAACTTTAGCGGAACATGCCCAGAAACAACCGCAAATGCGATTAGTGGTGGCGTCTTAAACGCCACCAGCAGAGTCTCATCACCCAGATGAGAACAGAGCATTGCCCTAAACGCAGCTATCTGAATAGTTTGCACCCACTGCCGAACCAGAGCTGCCGCCACTGTGGCCAGGCACCGGAGACGATCGAGCACCTAGTAGCTGAGGGCTCAACGCTGGGGTCCTACCAGCCAACAATGTCGAGAGTCTTATTTACGGGACTGCCCGCCAGATGAGGCAGGCCTGTACCTTACTTGCCGGGGCAATTAAAGAGTAATAGCTCGGTCCTTTTCAGTTAATGTACTATTTCAATGAGCAACATACGAGTAGGAGGTGAGAATAGATAAATTCTCAGGAAATGATCGGTCATAGGGAATAATAGATCCTGGAGGGAGTGTCATTTTGGGGAAATATACATAACATTTTATAAACTGTAAACAATGTGTAAGTGTGTTAGGATTGAGGGGGGGTGGCTGCTTGCTTTCGGAAGCTTGCCCAAGGGGTGACATTAAAATAAAGTACGGTGATGTCTTAACTAGGGTCTGATTGTTACCTTTTTGCTTTTTGTCTGCAGAAAAAGGGGGTTGCGGGTGGAGGGAGGGGGGTGGGAGACATAGATGAAAAGTTAAATTATTTAGTTTAATAATAATAATAAAAAGCAGTTTACTTAACTTATTTTCATGCCTTTTCTTACAATGTTATATTAAACATGTTTAAACATACAATGATATGCGATCAATGTAAACAGAAGACCTTTGACATCAAATAGCCGACCTTTGACATCAGTCAACTGATCTTTGATATCAATCATCGGACATTTAACATCAATCAGCTATAATTTGACATCAGCTGACATGTGACACCAATCAGCGGACATTTGACATCAATCAGCTGGCATTTGACAAAATCATCTGACATTTGACATCAATCAGCTGACATTTGATATCAATCAGCTGACATTTGACATCAATCAGCTGACATTTGACACCAATCAGCTGACATTTGACACCAATCAGCTGACATTTGACATCAATCAGCTGACATTTGACATCAATCAGCTGACATTTGACATTCACTCAAATGACCTACATGCCGCTGGCGGTCATTCATTCAAGCAAGTGCCTTACGTGTTTAAGGTAAGATAAGCATGGCGTGCCATCCTCTCTAACCCGAACTTTTCGTGGAGCTTTCGGTTAATTGACACTAAAAACGTGTGCGCAAATCTTCCCATGTAGTTATTTTTCACAAATCCGCCTCTCTTACTCCTACCTTCATTTTTTCACTATTTCTCGGGAGTATTTTTTTTCTTTCCCTCTTGTCTCTCACTCTTTCTTTTACTCCCAATCTATCTCTCTTTCTCTCTCTTTCCCGTATTCCTTGCGTCTCACTGTCTCCCTCGCTCTCTCTTTATATACCAATACATAATTCCTAATATTTCGGTATCTTCAAAATTCTTACTTTCTGGTAACGATCTCTTGCGCTGTTTAGATTTTCCTGAAGAAAAAGTGAAAAATGAAAACAATAAGGTTTAATTATACTACTATTATCAAAAAAGTTGTGAATTTTCTATTTTTTAAATATTTTATTTTGTATTTATCTTTTAGGGTGAGGGGAGGTTTGGTGGACGTTGGCGAGAAAGCAGTTAGGGTAAGGGTATTAGGGTTAGAGTGCTATGGTTAGGGTTATAGTGTGTTAATTAGCCAAATTAATTCCTGCAGCTACAAGTTGACTGGTAAGAATGTCGTTAGATTGATAATCCCACGGCAAGTTGACCGCATTCATTCAGCATGTGGGGGCCTCAATCCGGCTTAAGAATCAATTCACGCATGTCTGAGGCAGAGGATGGACGGACCAACAATTCTTACATCCGATTGGAGAGAGAGAAAAAGTTACGCTCCACGAGAGAGCTTCTAAGTTGTCAATTATGGTCTTTTATAAAACTCTTGCCAGAACATCTAAGATACCAACTCGTCAGCCACTTTATTTTAAAGCAGGGAACATTTCATTTGTTAATTTCATCACTGATGCCAGATAGAACCCTCTATACCTTAAGCCAGATAGAACACACCATACATTAAACGAGGCAGAAACCACCATACATTAAACCAGACAGAAACCACCATACCTTAAACCACCATACATTAAACCAGACAGAAAACACCATACCTTAAACCACCATACATTAAACCAGACAGAAACCACCATACCTTAAACCACCATACATTAAACCAGACAGAAACCACCATACATTAAACCAGACAGAAACCACCATACATTAAACCAGACAGAAACCACAATAACTTAAGCCATCATACATTAAACCAGACAGAAACCACAATACCTTAAACCACCATACATTAAACCAGACAGAAAACACCATACCTTAAGCCACCATACATTAAACCAGACAGAAACCACCATACCTTAAACCACCATAAATTAAACCAGACAGAAACCACCATACCTTAAACCACCATACATTAAACCAGACAGAAACCACCACACCTTAAGCCACTATACATTAAACACCTGATAAGTTTCATAGCACCTAATAAAAGGAACGATTGCCAGGTAAGAATGACACCTGATAAGTTTCATAGCACCTAATAAAAGGAACGATTGCCAGGTAAGAGTGACACCTGATAAGTTTCATAGCACCTAATAAAAGGAACGATTGCCAGGTAAGAGTGACACCTGATAAGTTTCATAGCACCTAATAAAAGGAACGATTGCCAGGTAAGAGTGACACCTGATATGTTTCATAACTCTAGATAAAATAGACAACAATCCAATTAAAATGACACCGTACAGACTCTGCGTACACAAACTCCTTTCAATTTTCTGAGATAGTTTCAAACGCATTTACTTAAATATCCCCTCCTATCCCTACCTATCCCTTCCTATCCTTTGCTATCCTTTCCTATCCCTTTCTATACCTTTCTTTCCTTTCCTATCCCTTCTTATCCCTCCCTATCTCCCCATATCCCTTTCTAACCCTTCATACCCCTCTTTTTCCTTCCTATCCCTCCTTAAACCCTCTGATCCCTTCCTGTCCATCCGTATCCCTCCCTATCCCCTCCTATCCCTTCCTATTCCTTCCAATCTCTTCGTATCGCTCCCTATCCCATCTTATCCCTTCCTATGCCTTCCTATCCTTCCTTATCCTCTCCTATCCCTTCGTTTCCCTTCCCATCTCTTCTTAGCATTGAACATCTTTATACCTATTTTATAATCCATCTTTTAGCCCGCTACCGATGCTCATTGCCTATGCTGACCAATGTGTGCGATCTTTCAACCACCTTCTGGGCATGACCAGCTGCTTATACCATAGTGTTCTCATCTCCTTTAGTCCCGACTGCCACATACCCTATTGTTTTCATCTGATTTCATCTCTACTGCTACACTCCCTAGTGTTCTCTTCTGATTTCATCTCTACAGCCTCACTCCCAAGTGTTTTCATCTGATTTCATCTCTACTGCAACACTCCCTAGTGTTTTCTTCTCACTTAGTCCCTACTGCCTCACTCTCAAATGTTCTCTTCTCACACAATGCCTACTGCCTGACTCTCTAGTTTTTGCTTGTATCTCCCCCACTCTCTTTAAACACACTTCCACACTCTACTTTCACACTTTTCTAGATCCTTCTATCACAATGTCTCGGCTTTCACCAACGTGTCCTGCTTCATTAATCTACCTACATTCGAAACCCAAAATTAAATATTTTGGACAAAGTTGACAGCTCAAAATTTGAAATTTTAAATTTGTTTAACATATTGGACTTATGTAACATAACAAGAAACAGATTGTAACTGTGCAACATACCAGGAAATGTATTGGAGATGTGTAACGTACCAAGAAATGCATTGGAGCTGTGTAACGTACCAAGAAATGCATTGGAGCTGTGTAACGTACCAAGAAATGCATTGGAGCTGTGTAACGTACCAAGAAATGTATTGGAGCTGTGTAACGTACCAAGAAATGTATTGAAGCTGTGTAACGTACCAAGAAATGCATTGGAGCTGTGCAACATACCAGGAAATGTATTGGAGATGTGTAACATACCAAGAAATGCATTGGAGCTGTGTAACGTACCAAGAAATGCATTGGAGCTGTGTAACGTACCAAGAAATGCATTGGAGCTGTGTAACGTACCAAGAAATGTATTGAAGCTGTGTAACGTACCAAGAAATGCATTGGAGCTGTGTAACGTACCAAGAAATTTATTGGAGCTGTGCAACGTACCAAGAAATGCATTGGAGCTGTGTAACGTACCAAGAAATGCATTGGAGCTGTGTAACGTACCAAGAAATGCATTGGAGCTGTGTAACGTACCAAGAAATGCATTGGAGCTGTGTAACGTACCAAGAAATGTATTGGAGCTGTGTAACGTACCAAGAAATGTATTGAAGCTGTGTAACGTACCAAGAAATGCATTGGAGCTGTGCAACATACCAGGAAATGTATTGGAGATGTGTAACATACCAAGAAATGCATTGGAGCTGTGTAACGTACCAAGAAATGCATTGGAGCTGTGTAACGTACCAAGAAATGCATTGGAGCTGTGTAACGTACCAAGAAATGTATTGAAGCTGTGTAACGTACCAAGAAATGCATTGGAGCTGTGTAACGTACCAAGAAATTTATTGGAGCTGTGCAACGTACCAAGAAATGCATTGGAGCTGTGTAACGTACCAAGAAATGCATTGGAGCTGTGTAACGTACCAAGAAATGTATTGGAGCTGTGTAACGTACCAAGAAATGTATTGGGGCTGTGTAACGTACCAAGAAATGCATTGGAGCTGTGTAAAGTACCAACAAATGCATTGGAGCTGTGTAACGAACCAAGAAATGTATTGGAGCTGTGCAACGTACCAGGAAACAGATTTAACGAAAATATAGAAAACATGCTTACATTAATTCAGGAAGTTATTAAGTAACAAGAACTGGAAATATTAATTTTAAAAAATGACAAAAGATTTAACGAAAATATAGAAAACATGCTTACATTAATTCAGGAAGTTATTAAGTAACAAGAACTGGAAATATTAATTTAAAAAATGACGTACTTGAATCTTTTCTCCTCGATACTAAAATGATACAAAAAAAACAATTTAGGTAAAAAATGTCACTAATAAATTCATTCATCTGCTTTGCTCTGATCTTTGTTTGTACTCATGAAGTTAGTCGGTGATTAGTGGAATCGGTCTTCTTGATACAGTGTATCCACACAGGACGGATCAGTGTATCCAGACATAGCTGACGGCTTTATCCTCAAAGACATGACAAGCTCGTGCACAGATCGTCAACGGTGCATCCACACACATTTGACGGGTGCATCCATATATATTTGACCAGTACATCCACACAGAGCTCGAAATGGGAGGGGGGAGGCCAAGAGATGGTAGTCACACTGTGAGCCAACATCATGAGTACCAAAATCGTATTAAGATAAGATGTTAATAGTAAATTAAAATTTAACATCCCAAAAAATTCAGAAAGACAAGGTGCGCCATAAAAAGTATTTTTAAGGATTAATCCAGTGGGGGGCATTTTTTTTTGTTTGTAAAGTGGCACCATTTTAACCTTCACGAAAAAGGTGCCTCATTTCCTCGGCGTGGCGCTCTCCTGAGGCGCTTCGCTATTTAGAATTGTACTTGTTAAAATTTAACAAAGGGAGCCTGGTGAAAACCTAACTTTGGCATAGTCGCCTGGGAAGCAGTTAGGAAGCCCTGTGAAAGCCCGTTTGGGTGGGGGGGTGTCACACTCTCGTTGAACATACGTTGGGCGGAATGTTACTGTAATACGATATGAGCCATATCTACTGAGTTCATTTGGGAAAACACAAGGCAATATCATGACGAAAATTCCTAAAAAACATTGCGTAATTATTTTACAGCATTAGAGATATAAATGTGTTATTACGGGAATGTCAAAAATTCAAGATGATAATTGTAGATTATTAGAATAAATTCATTTACTTTCCACCGAGAACCCCCCTCTCTTTTGTTTTGGGGGGGGGGGGGCATAAGCACGCGTGCGCAAAATCACCAAAATCGTCACCCCCCCCCCCTTCCATCAACTCCTTACTGAATGTGTACCTACTAAACGCATGGCCACTTGTCTGTCCTACATAAGGAATGGATGACTGATTTGTCCGCTTGTAGTGAGACATGTCTCATAAGTTGACCACACACTTACATTTGAATTCAGGTACTGACCGCCCTGACCACGTAACGCTTGGACGGCTGACCAACTCCTCATCCTTCTCTCCAGCCAGGACTAAAAGCGGATAAGTAGACAGTTTAATAACTTAGCGGCCGAAACCACAAGCAGATAAGTAGATAGTTTAATAACTTCAGCGGCAAAAACTACAAGTAGATAAGTAGATAGTTTAATAACTTTAGCAGACAGCCCTATAAGTAGATAGTTTGATAAGTTCAGCAGACAAAAACACTATAAGTAGATAGGTGACCATAGTTTAATAACTACAGCGGCCAACATATTAGGTAGACAAGTGATAATAGTTTAATAATGGTGAACGCGGAGCAAGCTTTATACAGTAATTGTGATCATAGTTGAAGACACATACGCTGGCATTACTACTTAACAGAATAGTACTTTTACATCAGTTGTAGTACTCGACGACATTATGCGACTATCTTCTAGTAACTTTCTGTGTAGTAACTTACATTCTAGTAACTTTGCATCTAGTATCGGTGTGTTTAGTAAAGTACCCTCTAATAACTTTGCATGTAGTAACTTACCTTATAGTACCTTTGAGAATAGAAAATTTAACTTGTAGTAACTAACAATTCTAGTAGCTTTGCATCTAGTAACTCACCTTCTAGTAGCTTTGTGTCTAGTATCTTTGCGTCTAGCAACTTTGCGTCAGTAAATGACGTATCCACATAAACTAAGGAAAGATAATTGTGACGGAAAAGGGGTTAACTCTAAACACGATAAAACACACACACACACACACACGATTGTCGTCCATTACGTCATTAAATATTACAGTTCATCATACAATCAAGGATTTGTTGCACACTGTCACATCATGAGATTTCGTATCCGGAAGTTTGATCGAAAGAAATTTCGTCGACGGAAAATTTATCGACAGAAATTTGATCGAACGGAAATTTGGTCGAATCTTTTTTTTTTTAGTTTACACGTTAAACGTCTGCGTCAAATGTCTTTTTGAACGCATTATTTTGTTTTACTGTATAGTATACTGCATTCAAAAAGAAATTTGACGAAAATTTTAACGTGTGAAATGAAAAAAAAAAAAAAAAAGATTAGATAAAATTTCCGTTCGATCAAATTTCCATCGATCAATTTTCCGGTAACCTGAGATTTATCGCTACACCTCTTTCGGTTGAATCTTGAAGTGAGATGCACTCAGTAACGACAAATATCACGATGTTATAGAACGTTGCGAAACCTATAGAATATGGATACTTTTTAATTTAATTTTTTTACAGGCATTACTGTCTATCAAGTTCATACTATTAATAGAGATGACTAATTCATTAAAAAGAAAGGAAAACAAAAGTGACTTTTAAAAATAATCAATTATATTAATTGCGCCGTTATTTTATACATAAATTGAACGGGTCCATTGCGTTTATTGGTTTATATTTTTAGGGCTGTGTTTCCTATATGTAATGTCTATCTGTCCAGTCTAGGACTTTCACGAGGCTCCAACTCCCATTAACCAGGATGAGGATTCATTTCCTCTACAACGACAATGCAAGTCTACATGGACACCTCCACCCGATCAATCGAAAGCACTTGACCTTTATATTAAAAGTACAGAGAATCAAATAAAAAATCTACGCCAAACTCCACTTCATAAATCAAACGTATCGAAACAAGAATGGCAAGCACTTTCTCAAATTAAAAAAACGCCAGGATATCATTATTAAACCGACAGACAAGGAATGAGCTGTTGTTATTTGGGATAAGAAGCTATACATTAAATAGGCCTCTAAACAATTGCAAGACACAACCTTTTACACGCCAAGGTCCAACGACCCCACTATCCAAAACAATGCAATTGTCAAGGACACCATCAAAGACATTATTTAAATTGGCCAATTGCCAATGTCTGCTTTAAACTTAAGAATTTATGACAGTGATCTTGGTAAACCGTACCTGTATTTGTTACCAAAAATTCACAAGGAGGGAAGTCCTGGAAGAACAATTGTCTCAGCTTGTTCCTGTCCTACTGAACTTATTTCAGAATTTTTGGATATAGTTTTTCAGCCCATGTTTGAAAATTTGCCATCGTACATTAAGGACATTACCGACATGATCAAATCTCTCGAGTCGTTGGCTTTACCCAATGGAACCCATTCACTTTTCACAATGGACGTCTCCTCACGGTACACCTCAATTCCCCACACTGAATGAGTCACCGCTATTTCATTGTGTATGAATATGAATCCTAATCCCAAATTCCCAACAAGCGCCCTTGTACATTTAACAGAACTGGTTTTACAGTTGAGCTCATTTGAATTTAATGGCGAATTTTTCGATCAGATCAGTGGTGTTGCTATGGGAACAAAGATGGGATCAAGTTGTACATGTCTTTTTATGGGCCATTTGGAACATCTTTGGAGTGAACACTACAAAGGTCCTTTCCTAGAATACTACAAGATATATTGATGACTGTATAGGAATTACCAATATGGACATAACACAACTAGAAAGTTTTATTGACTTCATTGGACATTTTCATCCAACAATCTAATTCACTTCAATGATCGATAAAAGTACTATCAACTTTTTGGACTTAAAAAGTAACCTTAACGAAAATAACATATCTACGTCCATTTCTTTTAAGAAAATAGACAGTCACAGTTTCTTACTATATTAATCGTCTCATCCTCAATCATGTAAAAACTCCATTCCTTTTTCTCAGTTGCTGAGAATAAGAAGACTCTGCAGTAATGATGAGGATTTTTGGGAAAGGACGGCTGAAATATTGGATTTGTTCCGACGAAGCTCATATCCTGAGCAAATTTTAAAAGCAGCTGTCACTCGAGTTAAAGGCATGACTAGACAAGGTTCTTTTAAAGCTACTCATTCTGACGCTAGTGATAGGTCAACATTTATTTTAACTTTTCATCCTCATAACCATAAAGCTCGTTCTCCTGAAAAACCGCTCAATTCTTATGGCAGACACTGTCACCAATGAGGTTTTCAGAAAACCTCCTCTTTTCGCTTTCCGGGGGGACAAGAGCCTTAGAGACATGCTAGTTAGAAGTCACCTCCAGTCTATTCAGGCGCATAAAGGCACTAAAAGTTGCAATCGTTCCGATGTAATACATGTGCCTACGTGAATCAAGTTGATAAGATCACTTTCCCTCTGGAAATATTTAAAAAAAAAAGAATTGCTTTACCTGCACAAGTCGCAACATAATTTACACCATCCTTTGCAAAAAAATGCTGTAAATTATACGTAGGATAGACATGTCGTCGCGATGGAGACCGTTTTAGAGAACACCACTATAACATAAACAAACAGGCTCTTTGTCCGGTCTCCAAACATTTCATTAGCACCAACCATGATGGCATTTTGGACATCGCAGTTACTGGTATACTGTATACTAGTAACACACCGGGTAGGATCCACATGGAGAATAAATTAATATCAAGATTTGGTGCGTTAACTCCATACGGGTTAAACCAAATCCACAATTTTACGTAACTGTCATGTCTTTTTCCTGGTTTGGGTTTTTACATTTTACTTCAAGTCACTTCCATTCTTCTTTACCTTGTCTCTGTCTGGTTTTCATCTCTCTCTCTCTCTCTCTCTCTCTCTCTCTCTCTCTCTCTCTCTCTCTCTCTCTCTTCTCTCTCTCTCTCTCTCTCTCTCTCTCTCTCTCTTTCATTCTTTTTTTAGGTAGGATATTTCTATATATATATTATGTAAATTTGTTTTATATGTATTTGTATGTCTTGTTGTACTGATGAAGGCATGTTCCGAAAACGGCTACTTATGTGTATTGTAAAATTATTATTAAAGCTTAATATACATTGTTATATTGACACAGATTGTTCGTGTCTATTTAATCTTTACATTTTTAGAGTGTTTAAAACGTGTCACCTTCGAATGCATCTTTTTTCGTCTTTCTGCGGTTCTTAACAACTTTTTCCTCCATTGGCACTGCAATAAAAGGAAATAAGTTATAAATACCAAGCAAAGTTTGCCGAGTTTCTGAAATGTAAAAAAATGTTTTTTAAAAAGTTTATAAAATGTTTATTCTAATATAAAAAATGTCTAACTGTCCAGTATAGGGCTGTGTTTCTTACATGTAAGGTCTAACTGTCCAGTATAGGGCTGCGTTTCCTATATGTAATGTCTATATGCTCAGCCTAGAGAGAACCGAATGGATTATCTTTCTCCATTTAATTTATAAATTTGAAATTGACTATCCTAGTACACCGAATCTGTCATATAGATTTGTTCCGTAATTATATAATTATTTTAGCAACCGAAAATTGAGTATTAAATTGAAGTGTCTGTATCTTGTTACAGGGCATTCGTTTTCCCTATGCAAAAATAATTTAGTGTTGGCTCAAAATATTTCAGTTTTAAAAGTTTTTTTGTGTTGTTTTAATCGAATTAAAATTAAATTAATTAATATTGCAATTAAAGAAAAAACAACAACATAAAATCATTAATTAACGCCTCATCACAATTTGCGCTCTTAAATTATGTCTGAGAAAGAAGACGTTTGTCTTCGTTATGATTTAAACTTCAAATATATGAAACCAGATAAACATGACATTGTCAAATAGTCTTGATACGATACGGAGACATGATTCATTCTTCTAACAAAGAGCACAGTTTACATTGCATCGTATGACATCCATGGCTAAAACCTAATTCGGACCTATATTGAATCCTACACATCGTATGACGTAACACTGATTTGTCCTCTTCAATCCAACATCCAAAATGTCTAATCACTTTCTTGAACCTCTTGAATCAAACATCCAACATGACGAAACACTTACATGAAGCTCTTTGATCCAGCCAAAATTTGCTGGCTCGCGGTTTGATTGACTGCTTCTTGGGAAACCTGACTGGTTGCAATGGAGTATAAAAGAACAAGTTTGAAGAAATCTTAGTTAAGAAATCTTTGTAGCCTTAGCGTCGGTTCACACGATCAAATTTCGCGTCAAATTGTTGTATGAACGCACTATTTTGTGCGTGGTTTCTTTTGGGGTGAATTTGATCAAATAGTAATTTGAAAGCTGTGACAAGGCTTCATACACGAATTGCATCAAATGCTTGAAGGAAAATTTGATCGTGTGAACCGACCCTTAGCGTCGGTTCACACGATCAAATTTCGCGTCAAATTGTTGTATGAACGCACTATTTTGTGCGTGGTTTCTTTTGGGGTGAATTTGATCAAATAGTAATTTGAAGGCTGTGACAAGGCTTCATACACGAATTGCATCAAATGCTTGAAGGAAAATTTGATCGTGTGAACCGACCCTTAGCGTCAGTTCACACGATCAAATTTCGCGTCAAATTCTTGTATGAACGCACTATTTTGAGCGTGTTTTCTTTTATGGGGAATTTGATCAAATAGTAATTTGAAAGTTGTGACAAGGCTTCATACACGAATTGCATCAAATGCTTGAAGTAAAGTTTGATCGTGTGAACCGACCCTTAAAAAGAACCATTCCAACACAGCTCAAACCCTTCTTTGGAAGCTAAGACATTATAACACTACATTTCAATTCTTTGGAAGCTAAGACATTATAACACTACATTTCAATTCTTTGGAAGCTAAGACATTATAACACTACATTTCAATTCTTTGGAAGCTAAGACATTATAACACTACATTTCAATTCTTTGGAAGCTAAGACATTATAACACTACATTTCAATTCTTTGGAAGCTAAGACATTATAACACTACATTTCAATTCTTTGGAAGCTAAGACATTATAACACTACATTTCAATTCTTTGGAAGCTAAGACATTATAACACTACATTTCAATTCTTTGGAAGCTAAGACATTATAACACTACATTTCATTCTAATACATTTTCAGCAGGAAGGACAGTTCAATGTACAGATCTTGACTCAATTTTAACAGGATAGCTCTGTCTCATTCATTGAAGATGGACATTGCCTCTGGTTTTTCCAACAAAGTATAAACATTAAAGACCTTGTTAAACATCATTCCATATCAAAGACCTTGTTAAACATCATTCCATACAAAAGACCTCGTTAAACATCATTCCATACAAAAGACCTTGTTAAACATCATTCCATACAAAAGACCTTGTTAAACATTTATCCAAAAGTCTTTCTGTACACAGAAAAGCCTGGCTCTACTGTGCACTGAAAAGTCTGGCTCTGCTGTACACTGAAAGCCTGGCTCTGCTGTACACAGAAAAGCCTGGCTCGACTGCACACAGAAAAGCCTGGCTCGACTGCACACAGAAAAGCCTGGCTCTGTGTACACATAAGAGCCTGGCTCTACTGTACACTGAAAAGCCTGGCTCTACCGTGCACTGAAGAGCCTGGCTCTACTGTAGTCTAAAACTTTCAAACAAACGTCAAAGCCGCACTTTCATTTCAACACTCACTGTCATCCAGTGTGGGCCTTGGTTTTGGTTGGATGGGTAGAGCATCAGCTGATTAAAAAAAAAACACTTCAAGAAGTTAATGTTTCATTTAAACTCTACCTAAGCACTATAACGTGCCAGGATTTATGTTTGTAGCATTGGTGTAAAGGTATATTACTAGGAAATATCTCATAATCTCATTTAATTAAAGACATGGTTACGATAACGTGGTTGTATTACTATAGATTGGACGGGACATGTCCAGGATCAAAGATGGCGCGATATTTTTTTTAGAATTGCCTGCTGAATTAGGAACAGGTTAATTGGTTTCGTGTACCGTGGAGCTTTTGCATGCCTATGAGCCACTGTGTGCCTATGAGCCATTGTGGGCCAATGAGCCTTGTGTATCTAAGTGCTTTTGTGTGCCGAGGAGCTTTTGAGTGCATGGGAGCCATTGTGGGCCGATTAGCATTGAGGGCCGATGATACATTGTGGGCCGATGCGCCATGGAGGGACTTTGAGCCACTGTGAAACCGTTGAGCCTTTGTGTACCTAATAGCTTTTTGTACCAAGGAGAGCCAAAAGGCTCGCTCATTTGTTGCATACTTTGAGCAAAAGAAAAACAATTATAACGACTTTCCGGCTAAAAGAGATCTTCAGCAGACGACACAGGACCTGAATTAAACCTTCATATGAAAATAAAAAACTTTAGTGTACCCAGGTAAAGATGTAGCACTATTACTTAATTGTACCCGGGTCACAGTGTAGCACTTTCACTTAATTGTGCCCGGATCACAGTGTAGCACTATCACTTATTTGTACCCGGGTCACAGTGTAGCACTTTCACTTAATTGTGCCCGGATCACAGTGTAGCACTATCACTTAATTGTACCCCGATCACAGTGTAGCATTCTCACTTAATTGTAACCGGGTCAGTAACACTCTTTGCTTATGTGTTCACAGATCACTTTGCAACTCGCTCACTTAAGTGTTACTGGCTCGCAATGTAGCACTCTTGCTTAAGTGTTCGCTGGTCACATGTAGCGCTCTTCCTTAAGTGTTAGCTGGTCACATGTAGCACTCTTGCTTAAGTGTTCCATGGTCACATGTAGCACTCTTGCTTAAGTGTTCGCTGGTCACATGTAGCACTCTCGCTTAAGTGTTCCATGGTCACATGTAGCACTCTTGCTTAAGTGTTCCCTGGTCACATGTAGCACTCTTGCTTAAGTGTTCCCTGGTCACATGTAGCACTCTTGCTTAAGTGTTCCATGGTCACATGTAGCACTCTTGCTTAAGTGTTCGCTGGTCACATGTAGCACTCTTGCATAAGTGTTCCCTGGTCACATATAGCACTCTTGCTTAAGTGTTCCCTGGTCACATGTAGCACTCTTGCTTAAGTGTTCCATGGTCACATGTAGCACTCTTGCTTAAGTGTTCTCTGGTCACATGTAGCACTCTTGCTTAAGTGTTCCATGGTCACATGTAGCACTCTTGCTTAAGTGTTCTCTGGTCACATGTAGAAATCTTGCTTAAGTGTTCCCTGGTCCCATGTAGCACTCTTGCTTAAGTATTCCCTGGTCACAATGTAACTTTCTCAGGATGACATCTGTTCCGGAAAAATTCCTTCCTTTATTGTGCTTATCTTAAGGGCGATGTGGTGTAAAGAGTTGGGAAAAGTTTATTGCGTCTTTGCAGGATTTAGGGTGCGAAGATGAGTGAAATAAAATACTATAGCTCCCAGTTAGTTTCTTGCAGGGAGAGGAGAATACTCCGTTTTGTTATGATACGTGCAATGTCCAGCATGCTAACAGAATTATCAGAGATTTGTGAAATAAATTTAATTAATGGAATGAGTTAAGAAATATTTTTTTTTTTAAATCTTGGGAGCTCACTTCTTTCCATGGCAATGTTCACAACGGCGTCATCAATTTATCCCTTGTTTTCATTGTAGTGAAGCCAACGGCGTCATCAATTTATCCCTTGTTTTCATTGTAGTGAAGCCAACGGCGTCATCAATGTATTGCTTGTTTCCATGGTAGTGACGCCGATTCCATCATCAAATTATCCCTTGTTTCCATGTTAGTGACGCCAAAGCTGTCATCATGTTTCCCTTGTTTCCATGTTAGTGACGCCAAAGCCGTCATAATTTTTCCCTTGTTTCCATGTTAGTGACGCCAAAGCCGTCATAATTTTTCCCTTGTTTCCATGGTAGTGACACCAATGCCATCATGAATTGATTCCTTGTTTCCATGGTAGTGACACCAATGCCGTCATGAATTGATTCCTTGTTTCCATGTTAGTGACACCAATGCCGTCATGAATGGATCCCTTGTTTCCATGGTAGTGACGCCGATGCCGTCATCAATTTTTCCATTGTTTCCATGGTAGTGACACCAATGCCGTCATGAATTGATCCCTTGTTTCCATGGTAGTGACACCAATGCCGTCATGAATTGATCCCTTGTTTCCATGTTAGTGACACCAATGCCGTCATCAATGTATCTTGTGTAAAATTAAAGGTTGCGACCTGTAAACTACTTCTCTATCACGAATTCAAAGCGACCCATGAAAAGGCCAGGCATAACTACGGCCCGTTTTGGTAACCATGGCAACAACACTTATTCGGTAAAAGAATTGACCATTAACACCAAACGAGTTGAAATCGAGTCCACGTTAGGCCAGTGGGATAAGTGGGATAAGTGGGATAAGTGGGATAGGTGGGATAAGTGGGATAAGTGGGATACGTGGGATAAGTGGGATAGGTGGGATAAGTGGGATAAGTGGGATAGGTGGGATAAGTGGGATAGGTGGGATAGGTGGGATACGTGTGATAAGTGGGATAAGTGGGATAGGTGGGATAAGTGGGATAAGTGGGATATGTGGGATAAGTGGGATAAGTGGGATAAGTGGGATAGGTGGGATAGGTGGGATAAGTGGGATAAGTGGGATAGGTGGGATAGGTGGGATAGGTGGGATAGGTGGGATAAGTGGGATAAGTGTGTCGGTATGACATAATGGATGTGGTTTGGTGTCATGGAAAATGTTTAAAGCCTTAAGACCATCAGCATGCGGAAATGACGTGCCAACGAGCAGGTACGCAGTAAAAGCATCAAATATGTGTTCTATTAGAGATATTGTTTAGAGAATTAAATGTGTTTAAAGCGTGGTCGGGTTCTTTCATGTGTGTGGTTACTTAAGGTGAGATGATCCCATTACGAAATTCTGGGATGGGTTCTCACGAATCCCGGCAGTGTTTCTTATAGACGATTTCCTCCGGGGGAGGGAGGTCTTCAGGCTAACGGGGACGCCAAGATGGGCTGTGATTGTTTTTACTGGATAAAAAAAATGGGTTTCAGTGCAGAGGGG
Organism: Omphiscola glabra; assembly: GCA_964017045.1. Classification (NCBI taxonomy): domain Eukaryota; kingdom Metazoa; phylum Mollusca; class Gastropoda; family Lymnaeidae; genus Omphiscola; species Omphiscola glabra. The sequence goes on along the minus strand of OZ024810.1, from coordinate 22,442,595 downwards.
AGTACAATGAATCTTGTCCCCTGACGCTAAACACTCTAGCCAGTGGCGTAAAAAGGTGACTGATGGGGGGTCCACCAAGGCGTCACTCTATCTTTATATTGAGGCGTAGCATTTTTGGAGAACTGCACAGTTTGTGCCGTGAAAGCGAGTGCGGCAAAAATCTTAGGCACTGTTACCAGCTAAGCAGTGCATCTATCGGTACAATTGTTGGCGATTATTTTCATCGGGTAGTAGGGCAGAAATCGAGGTCGCCGAAGAATCTTGAGCGCAAAGGGTTCATTTTGGAGTATTACTGAATTCAGTAGTTCGATTACACTTTTTGATCGAGGACATAAAGTTTTAAGCATACAGGAGAGTATAACACCCAGTGCAATTCATAAACTAAATTCATTCCGGGTGTGGCGTGCCCCAGGAATCATTTGGCACAAGCTGATTTTAAACCCCATAATGTAATATTGTTTAGCGTGATGGTGGGGGAGTTCAGAAATTGAGCGTGCCGTAGACAGTCCGGCAAATTTTAATTGCAGGGAAGCATTTTGGCGCATACTTGAATTCGGTGTGTTATTTTCCACACACTTTTTAGGGGGCATTTCAAACTTTCAGGAAGTGCCAAAATAAGCATAAGAACGATTGAGACATATCTTACCGAATGAATACAGCGTGCCCTTTCTTTTCCTGCAATAGGCTTGTGCTTTTACTGTAAGTGAGTAAAATTGAGACAGTACATAAAATTAGATGATAATTTAAATTGACGCAACCGCGAGTCATCTTCAGATGTTGTTCAATATTATCTATGCTCGTTTGCAATTAAAAATGTATTTTTTTTATGTTGTCACAGTAAGGGTGAGCTCTTACGTAAGACACGGACACAAGCACAAGCAATGACACACACGCGCGCACACACACACATACGCAAATAACAGTTTCCATAAACAAAATACAACATTTATTTAATTAAAAAAAAGAAATTAATATTTTATTTCAAATATTTAAAGACTTTCATGGACTTATAAAAAAAAAAAAATAATTGAAATTTCCAAAAAATAAATAGTTAAATAATCCTGGGAATCGTAAACATTTCTTTTTAAAAATCTAATAATAACATCAAAATAAAAAAATATTTGTTTTGCTTTTTTCGGAAAAACTTCTTTTTTTTTTTCTTTCGTAAACATTCCCCAATATGTAGAAATTTATCAGCGCCCTACCCTAGAAGTCACAAATCTAAATGAGAACTAATAAGTCCCTGTTATGTGTTTTTTTTAATCACCTGTGAAATAATTTAATGTAGATCACTTGTGTTTAAATTGTTTGAGTTGAAAAAACGTGGACTTTATTAAAATATCTGTTTATTTATGTGTTGAAAATGTATGTGTACAATGCAATTAAAAAAAAATGAATTTTATTTTAACTTATCTTATTACGTGTCAATTGCTGATGTTAGATGGGATATGGCTTAGATTCTGATGTTAGATAGGATATGGCTTAGATTCTGATGTTAGATAGGATATGGCTTAGATTCTGATGTTAGATAGGATATGGCTTAGATTCTGATGTTAGATAGGATATGGCTTAGATTCTGATGTTAGATAGGATGTGGCTTAGATTCTGATGTTAGATAGGATGTGGCTTAGATTCTGATGTTAGATAGGATGTGGCTTAGATTCTGATGTTAGATAGGATGTGGCTTAGATTCTGAAGTTCGAAAGGATATGGCTTAGATTCTGATGTTAGATAGGATGTGGCTTAGATTCTGATGTTAGATAGGATGTGGCTTAGATTCTGAAGTTCGAAAGGATATGGCTTAGATTCTGATGTTAGAAAGGATGTGGCTTAGATTCTGATGTTAGAAAGGATGTGGTTTAGATTCTGATGTTAGAAAGGATATGGCTTAGATTCTGATGTTAGAAAGGATATGGCTTAGATTCTGATGTTAGAAAGGATATGGCTTAGATTCTGATGTTAGATAGGATGTGGCTTAGATTCTGATGTTAGATAGGATGTGGCTTAGATTCTGAAGTTCGAAAGGATATGGCTTAGATTCTGATGTTAGAAAGGATGTGGCTTAGATTCTGATGTTAGAAAGGATGTGGCTTAGATTCTGATGTTAGAAAGGATATGGCTTAGATTCTGATGTTAGAAAGGATATGGCTTAGATTCTGATGTTAGAAAGGATGTGGCTTAGATTCTGTTTCACAAAACGTCTAGGATTAGACAACTTTACTGAGGTTTCTTTATTTGTCCGCGTGTAAACCGGACTCTAGATTTCAACATTCACTTTCATGCGACACCATCAAGCGATACATGAGAATTCAGTTTGACCAAATATGATGGATGACACTAACCAAATATGATGAATGACACTTAACCAAATATGATAAATGACACTTGACCAAATATAGGTTAATGACACTTAACCAAATATGATGAATGACACTTAACCAAATATGATGAATGACACTTGACCAAATGTAGCTTAATGACACTTAACCACATATGGTGAATGACACTTAAACAAATATGATGAATGACACTTGACCAAATATAGGTTAATGACACTTACGGAATTCCCGCAGTTCGTTCTCGAAAGAAAGTAGATACGGTATTCCCTTCTTGGAACTCCCTGGGGAGGGGGGGGGGGAAGAGGAAGACACTTAAAAACTCGAAAATATTCAACTTAGAATGGTAAAAGAAAATGGTTATTAAAAATTCACTGCATATTTCAAAATATTATAAACGTTTACTTAATCAAAAGCTTCTTCAGCCACATATAATCAACAACTTCTACAGCTCTGAATAACCAACAGCTTCTCAAGCCCTAAATAATAAACAGCTTGTACATCCTTACATTATCAACAGTTTCGAAAACAATGTATATTTTACAGCTTCTAAAGCGATACATAATCAGAAGCTCTTACTGCCCTGCATAATCAACAGCTTCTAGGGCCTGGCGTAATCAACAACTTTTTACAGTCTTATATAATCAATAGATTCTACACAGTCAAATAATCAACAGCTTCTACAAATTTGAAACGCGAGCTAAAAGCTTACTAACGCAAGGGGTAAGTCAATGATTACGAGGGGTCCAACACGAATGACATGACAGGAGTAAGTCGTTTGGATGAGTGTGGCTTAAAAGACATTTTAGCATTATACTTAATACTCTTTAAGCTGAGATCCAAACATCGGCTGAGCGAATCATACCACACAGAGACCGCGGAGACCAGATTCTGACACTCACTATATCACACTATTCAGTTCATGTTACGATAGACAATAGTCGTTAAGAATGTTTTTGTTTACTTACAGAATATACCCTCCAGACGTTTGATCTCCTCGTCGGTGAAAATAAGTGATACTGAAGGGGGGAAAAAACAAGTGAAACTAAAAGGAAAAGTAATTGTTAATGAAGGGAAAAAGTAAGGGTGACTAAAGGGGAAAAATGAGTGTTACTCAATAGAAAAATAAGTGTTATTGAAGGGGAAAATAATTTTTACTGAAGGGAAAAATAAGTGTTACTGAAGGGAAAAATAAGTGCTACTTAAGGGAAAAATAAGTGTTACTGAAAGGAAAAAAATGTTACTGAAGAGAAAAATAAGTGTTATTGAAGGGAAAAATAATTTTTACTGAAGGGAAAAATAAGTGTTACTGAAGGGAAAAATAATTGTTACTTAAGGGAAAAGTAAGTGTTACTGAAAAGAAAAATAATTGTAAACTGAAGGGAAAAATAATTGTTACTGTAGGGAAAAATAATTGTTAATGAGGGGGAAAATAATTGATAATGAGGTGAAAATTAATTGTTAATGAGGGGAAAAATAATTGTTAATGAGGGGAGAAATAATTGTTAATGAAGGGAAAAATAATTGTTAATGAGGGGGAATATACTTGATAATGAGGGGAAAATTAATTATTAAATAACTCATAATTGACAAAAAAACATAAAAGAAGCTGTGATAGACCAATTGTTTACACAACTGATAGAGACGAATTATTTATACAACTGTTTTAGACCAATTGTTTACACAACTGTCCCAGACCAATGGCTTACACAACTTATATAGACCAATGCTGTACACAATTGAAATAGACCATTTACACAACTGATATAGACCAATTGTTTACACAACTGATATAGACCAATTGTTTACACGGCTGATATAGACCAATTGTCAACACAGCTCTTTTAGACCAATGGTGTAAACAAGCGAGTTGGAACAACAGTTTTACAACTTAGATAAATTAATGATTTAAACAAAAATTTAAATATATGTTAAATAAAACATTTGAAAAATAATAACAGATAATAACTAGTTTGAATTAACTACATTTCCGATGAAATACAGTACAGTTTTATGAGAAGTAATACGTGTATGTGTATGAGGACACCTTTATGTGTATGAGGACAAATATGTCTGTATGAGGACACCTTTATGTGTATGAGGACACATATATCTATGTGAGGACACCTTAATGAGTATGAGGACACTTATATGTATATGTGGACACCTATATGTGTGTGACGGCAGATATTTGTGTATGAGGACACCTATATGTGTGTGATGACACCTATATGAGTATGAGGACACCTTTATGTGTTTGCATTTAACAAACGTGACAACTACTTTTTATTACTTTTTTTTTGGGGGGGGTGGGGGCATATGCGAAAAATGAAATGAAGGCGAAGGGGGTGGGGCAATTTTTTTTTTTAGCCCTGTATTATGACGTCATCATTGCTGAATTTTGTCAACGAGTCAAATTTTAGAAGTGCTATCTTCACTTCAATCTGATCTAAAGCACGTGTGCTTAACTTTCAACCTACAATAGTATAATGTTATGACAGTGCATTGACATCAATGTTCAACGTACAATAGAATAACATTAAGACAGTACTAGTATAACATTAAGACAGTACTAGTATAACATTAAGACAGTACGTCGACAACATACCAAGAGACGGATATTTACGCTCTACGCTCTTCTTGAATGGCTTACGGTGCCCCACCAAACCTGTGTAGGAGAAGGTTGGATTTTAACTAGTGATGAGCACCAGTTCCATATTGTAGCGAACCCTTAACCTGGGTTCTGAAACAAATACATTGATATTTATCTAGTCGGTGTTCTTCATATGACATAAGATGCGCTAAACTCACCTAGTGGTTAGTCTTCCTAAGTCACCATGTGTGTTAAATTGACCTAGTGGATAGTCTTCCAACGACAAACAGCTGTACTGAAATCACCAAGTGGATAGTCTTCCTAAGCTAATTTCACCAAGTGGATAGTCTTCCTAAGCTAATTTTACCAAGTGGATAGTCTTCCTAAGCTAAACTCACCTAGTGGATAGTCTTCCTAAGCTAAACTCACATAGTGGATAAGTCTTCCTAAGCTCACTCACCTAGTGGATAGTCTTCCTAAGCTCACTCACCTAGTGGATAGTCTTCCTATGCTCACTCATCTTGTAGATAGTCTTCCTAAGCTAAACTCACCTAGTGGATAATCTTCCTAAGCTAAACTCACCTAGTGGATAGTCTTCCTAAGCTAAACTCACCTAGTGGATAGTCTTCCTAAGCTAAACTCACCTAGTGGATAGACTTCCTAAGCTCACTCACCTTGTGGATAGTCTTCCTAAGCTAAACTAACCTAGTGGATAGTCTCCCGAAGACAAAATTTGTGTTATCTGGCTGGCTGACGGAGACAGGACGGTGAAAGTTGTTTGATGGATCATTGCCGTGCGGGGCACGTCCCTACAACCAACGTGTCTCATCTGTATCTTCCTGCTCTCCAATCTGTCATCTCGCTGTTTAAAGAAATATACAAGAAATGGCATATATAATAAAATCTAAATCTAAAAAGACCGAATTCCTCGTAAGATTATTTGAAAAAATAAACCTCCTTGTAATGTCACTGGAACTGAAAAGACCTCATTCCTTGTAATGTTACTGGAACTGAAAAGACCTCATTCCTGATAATGTCACTGGAACTGAAAAGACCTTATTCCTTGTAATTTCACAGGAACCCAAAAGACCTTATTCCTTGTAATTTCACTGGAACTTAAAATACCTCATTCCTTGTAATTTCACTGGAACTGAAAAGAACGTATTCCTGGTAATGTTACTGGAGCTGAATAGACATTATTTTTACATCGTATTTAGCAACAAAATTAATACTCGACGAATCCATGAGCTATTGAATATTGTACCTAAACAAGGCAAGGAGTTGCATGTTTGAATTGTGTTAACATGAAAGGGACGTCTTTTGACAGGGTTTGTAAACCTAGATTTTCAGCCAGTAGAATCAGTTCTTACTGTTTCATGCTGTTGGTGGACTCACTTGGACAGATGACTGCATTTTCGTTTTCGTTATGACTGAGAATTTTGACTGTAAGCTTAGTTAACGGAAAGACCAGCACATTCTAAAAGGGTTCAATCAGTTCACTTTAATACACACCTTGTAAACATAGCTCCCGTGCACGATCGAAGACAGCTGACTCGAGTTGCTGTGAATGAAAAAAGAAACATAAGCTGTTCAAATACTGTCATGTTGTAAGTCAACTGAATAAATTATTAACACTTAATTAAAACGGATAAATATCCGAACAAAATGATAGAAAAGAGATTGAAAGGACCGAGCACAGTTTCTAAACATATGTAAATAAATACAATACAATGTTTAAACACAATACAATGTTTAAACACAATTTAAAAAAAACACGTCCTTTCAACATGTACATTTCAAAGCGTATTAGAATTTGTGTGAAATTTAAAAACAAATTTAAAAGTCCACACCAAAACGTGGCTCTTGGCTGCGGCCCTCGAAATGTTTACGATGTAGGTCAAAAAGTCTGACAGATAGCTGTGCCTGCTATCTGACCCTTTGTCACAACCCTTTGATTCCAGGCATGGCACACTTACCTCCTAACTGGGGCATCCTTAATCAGAACTTCCATGTTTCACAATGGGAATCATTGGAATGGCACACTTACCTCCTACCTGGGGCATCCTCCGTCAGAACTTCCATGTTTCACAATGAGAATCATTGGCATGGCACACTTACCTCCTACCTGAGGCATCCTCTGTCAGAACTTCCATGTTTCACAATGGAAATCATTGGCATGGCACACTTACCTCCTACCTGAGGCATCCTCCGTCAGAACTTCCATGTTTCACAATGGGAATAATTGGCATTGCACACTTACCTCCTACCTGAAGCATCCTCAATCAGAACTTCCATGTTTCACAATGGGAATCATTGGCATGGCACACTTACCTCTTACCTGAGGCATCCTCCGTCACAACTTCCATGTTTCACAATGAGAATCATTGGCATGGCACACTTACCTCCTACCTGAGGCATCCTCCGTCAGAACTTCCATGTTTCACAATGGGAATCATTGGCATGACACACTTACCACCTACCTGAGGCATCCTCTGTCAGAACTTCCATGTTTCACAATGGGAATCATTGGCATGGCACACTTACCTCATGCCTGAAGCAACCTCCATCAGTGTGTCCAAGTCCCGGGAAGCTCGTGACTGGGAGCTTTTACTTGAATTCATCGTTACTATTTAGTTTCTATAGACGCTAGACGCTTATGTATAAAAACAAGTGGAATAAAAAATTAAAGCAAAGGCTGAATTTAATATCAACTCATATCTGTTATTCCTTCATCCATGTTCTAGCAACGGTGCGTTGATGTATTACGGGGTCAATGCGGGGAAGTCTTAACTTTAAGCAGAGAGCTTCCCTAATCTGAATTCCACAAAAATACTCTTCAAGGATCGACATTCATACGCAGTGCTAAGGGGTACAGACGAGCACGCACTAATGAAAAACAATATTGCACTGCTTCTGGTGCGCAAATAGATTTGGGGTATTAAAATTTTAGAGATTAATTTTTGTGCGTCCAATAAGAAATGCCGCCTGAAGAAATGGGCATACTAGGACGTTGCCCAGTGTCTCCATTGATGCTGCGACGGCACTGCTAATAATGCCAAGCCGGACAGTTGCCCCATGGCCATCCTTGCTTTTAAGACGTCCCTACTAATAAGGGCATAATGGGCAGTTGCCCAATTAGCTCCGTTGCTGCTAAAACAGCCCCGCCAATAAGGGCACAATGGGAAGTTGCCCAATTACCCCCATCATGGCTATGATGGGCATACCAATAAGAACATATCTTGATTTTCTTATTTCTCATTTTATTGTTGATTTTTAACAATTTCAATTCGCAAGAACCTAGCATCGGGCTTCTCTGGTTTAAAAAAAAAATATATAATAATCACAAATAATATCAATATAATCACAAATAAGATCAATATAATCACAAATAAGGTAAATTTAATTACTACTCAAGTCAAAATAATCACTAATAAAGTCAATATAATAACTGATAAGGTCAATGTAATCAATAATAAAGTCAATATAATCACGAAAAAAGTCAATATAATCATTAAAAAGGTCAATAATAACCTCTAAAAAAAGTTTGATGTTGTTGTTCGTTAGTCGGGAGTTGACCATGACCACTTTTATCATCAGAGTTGTGCTAGTTCTGCCTGTGAGGGCGAGTCTCGCACGAAATGTTCTTGTGCAGTAAGTGCAAGGTAATGATGGATCATCTCCGGGAGCAGAGTCAGACCGGCCATCATTGCACGTCTCTTGCTCTCTGCACTTGCCGTTCAGCCAACGTCATGCTGCATGGATCTCCTCTTTAAAGTGAATGGCCATGATGTTCGATACTTCTCTTTTTTCTTACAAGTAACCGGGGTTATGTCGAAAGCTTTCAGTGAGGCTTTTAGGTTGTCTTTAAAACGTTTCTTCTGCCCGCCAGCAGACCACTTTCCTTGTTTTGGGTTCACCATAGAAAACTTCTTTTGATCACACGGTCGTCTGAAATTCTCACAACGTGTCCCGCCCAGCAAAGCTGGGATTTCATTAAGATGGGAAAGATGCTTGGTAGAACCTGCCTGTGGGAGCATCTCAGTGTCTGGCACTCTGTCATGCCATTTGATGTTGAGGATTTTTTCCGAGACGTGTTGTATTAAAGTGGTTCAGCATTCTTGCATGGCGTTGGTATACCGTCCACGTTTCACAGGCATAGAAAAGCGTAGTGAGGACAGCCGCCTGATATACTTTTAGTTTCGTTTGAGTGCTGATACCTCTCCTGGTCCGTGCGTTATTAGTCAATTTGCTATAAGTTGCACTGGCTCTTGCAAACGGAGGTTAACCTCGTCATCGGTTGTTGCTTTTTGGGACAGTTTGCTGGTGAGATAAGAAAAGCTATTTACCACCTTAAGTCTTTCTCCATATTCTTGGATGTTGGGCTCAACATAAGGTCTTCGAGGACCTGGTTGGTATAGGAGCTCAGTCTTTTTGTGCGTTAATGGTGAGCTCGAAGTTTGTGCAAGCATTAGAAACGTATTGGACGCAGCGTTATCACAAATAAGGTCAATTTAATCACCGATAAAGTCAATATAATCAGAAATAATGTCTAGATCATTACCAATAAAGTCAATATAATAAATACATCCAGCCTACAAGTAAATATAACTTCAGCATCACAATTAATGCTGTTGTTACAAATGGTGTCAGAAATTGTCTAAAGAAACTACGCCTACAAGTGTCATAAGTATCAGCCGTTAACCTAAATACAATAATAGAAGATTTAACATCAATTCGACAGTGCACTGTGACCCGTATTTCCAAGTACAGTGGCGAAGCGAGCTTAACTCTCGCCCGGGGCACAATACCTTTTTAGCGCCCACAATACCTTTTTAGCGCCCCCCCCCTTTTAGAAAACCATACAATATTATAGTAAAATATACCATTTGGCGCCCCATTGTGAGTAGCGCCCGGGGCATGATGCCCCCTTGCCCCCCCTCACTACGCCACTGTCCAAGTATCGTCTGAAATAACTTCTGGTCAACCAGCAGGCCGACACAGAACTTAAACAAATCAGTTTGTGTTACATTCGATTGTGTTATCAGCACGGACGACCAATCAGTAAGCCTACATCGTCAACAAGATAACCAAAAGTAGTAACTCGTTTATTACTACTAAGCTTAACAATTTAAACAGTGAACGTTACAACAAATACTACCTAAGAATTTAAATGTGTAGCCATGAGCAATCATTCCAGTTTGAAGTAAGCCTAAACAGTTTAAAACTAAAATGAATGCTGTGAGATTAGTACAATAAAAGATGTCTTTGGCAAATTTGAATGGACAAAGAATCTATATCACAAACAGCTTTCAGCACAGAGTAAGGACTATTTGAGTAGACTGTAATGCCTTTTGGATTAGTCAACTCCACTGCCATATTCTCAGGATTTATGAGAATCATGTTAGAGGGCATATCCAATGTGGTCCATTTTGTGGATGACATCTGTGTACACTCAAAAGATCTTACTTCACGTCTACAAACCATTAGTAGCATTTAACAAGAAGAAAACAGCCAAGAGTAAAATTAACAGATGTTCACTTATTTTAGCAGACTACCAGTATGACATAAAATCAGTTAAAGGCAAGGATAATATCATAGCTGATTTCTTGTCAAGACAAATTGAAAATACTGAAGATGACAAACAACTGACACTGAATCACACAAGTCAAAGAATGTAAACATTTTTCTACTATTGAAGGCACAATCCATTGTATTGGCAGTTTGACACAATTTATTGATCATTATGGCTCCTATGAATGTAGATGGGATTTGCAATGTTTCTGTGCCTGGTGTTGAGGATAGTTGACTGGTTACAAGAGTAATTGAGTGAGGGTATCATGCACTGGGGGTTGGAAGGCCTGGGGCAATAGACGCAAATGAGTCAAGTGTTGTCGCCTCAACTGTTCCTTTTGAAAGATCGTTCCCGTCCCTGATTGTCTTTGGTAGGAATGAGCAGTTCCTACACTGGCTTCTTGCTGGTATGAGCCTGAACTGCCTGTATGGCTTCGTCGCTGTCTATGGGGGAGAGGGACGAGTTTCTGTTTAATGCCAGAGCAGTGGACTGTCCATTATTTATCTTGTAAATCACGGAGAGCCTGGATAGTCGTCGATCCATTGCTTTTATCTGATAACATCGTGTTGAGTTTTCGAATGAATTGAGAGATTTATATTTGTGAAGGAATAAGACAGAATATATTATCTTTTCTCCAGTGTAGGATATTTATTATTATTGTGCATTGTGACTGTTGGTGAATAAAATATAATGATGTCAAATCTGGAAGTTATGCCTCATGTTTTGGAAGATATTGAAGGTATTGAAGGTATTGAAGGTATTGAAGGTATTGAAGGTATTGAAGGTATTGTGATAAATGTGAAAGTGGTTAAGTAATGAGATCAGAGCTACATAATAATACATCCAGCTTACAAGTAAATATAACTTCAGCATCAAACGTAATGCTGTTGATACAGTTAACATAATCAATAATAAGGCCAAAATATAAACTAATAAGGTCTATTTAATCACTAATAAAATCAACATAATCACCAATAAAGTCAATATAATCACTAATAAAGTCAACATAATAGCCAACAAAGTAATCACTAATAAAGTCAATATTGTCAAAAAAATGAGTTATACGCGACGACTCGGGATTTTTGTTCTATGCATGTAGACAATAACTGACATTTGTACTTTATTATTGTGAAATATTAAAAAAGCAGACACTACTAATGTTACTGCCTTAAAAGTGTCATTTTAAAAAGAACACAATCATTGATATTAATACTGATTTAAATTGGCGTACAGCAGGTCATTGGCTTTCCGTGTTTTTATTTCATTCCATGTGCATCAATTGAATCAGTTAAATGAAATCTAGACATTATTCAGTTCATTTGAAACAAAAACTAATCTCATATCATTTGAACCTATTGTTATTATATCGTTATTATATGCCAGTTTGGTGAACCATACTACGCCAATAATATTCTTTTGTAAACCATACTACGTCAAGAATACTTTTTCTTAACCATACTACGACGAGAATACTCTTATGTGAACCATACTACGTCGTATTATCATTTGTCCCGTCTGCTGAGGAAGGCTCTTAACCGGAACGTTCTTATTGTTAATCATGTATTGTCCTTCAAGCTTCCACATACTTTGCTCCAACATGTCCATCTCAAGGCTTGAACGCAGCCCTTCATTCCTTCAAGCTTCCACATAGATTGTTCCACTATTCCCGTCTCGAGGCTTGGAGGCAGCCCTTCATTCCTTCAAGCTTCCACATAGATTGTTCCACTATTCCCATCTCGAGGCATGGAGGCAGCCCTTCATTCCTTCAAGCTTCCACATACCTTGCTCCATTATTCCCATCTCGAGGCTTGGAGGCAGCCCTTCATTCCTTCAAGCTTCCACATAGATTGTTCCACTATTCCCATCTCGAGGTTTGGAGGCAGCCTTTCATTCCTTCAAGCTTCCACATAGATTGTTCCACTATTCCCATCTCGAGGCTTGGAGGCAGCCCTTCATTTATTCAAGTTTCCACATACTTTGTTCCACTATTCCCATCTCGAGGCTTGGAGGCAGCCCTTCATTTATTATCACTGATTTCAGGGTCCGACCTGACGCACATGGTTTCAGCTTGTTATGTCATCAGAATTAGTCCCTTATTATATTAACTAATTAATGTGAATGTGTTTTATTACATTGGAATACATGTTTTTTAAGCTAACCAACTGTACATGAGATTTATGTTGCAAAAAAAAAAAAAAATTATATTAAATACACAATCAAGTGACACGTTGATACACAATCAAGTGACACGTTGATACACAATCTTTTGATTGTAATAATTTTCAATCGTGTGCATAAGGATACGCAATCAAGTGATGTTAGATAAACATGGCTAGTATTTTTCAATGACCTTGTATGTAGATTTTGTATTGTTGCGTTTTGTGTTGTTATAGCGCTTAGAGCCTTAGTTAGGGATGAACCGTGTTTTTGAAATGCATTTTATTATTATTATTACTATTTTTTTAATAATACAATAATTTCAATGATTTTTATTTTTATTTTACGATCAAGTTTTTCATTAGACACTCAAACTCAGAATGTATTACATCGTTAAGGGACAAGTACGGTGTACAACTTACAAAGGCATGTACAGTGTGCTGTCCACATGGACACGTACAGTATACAATCCAAAAGGACATGTACAGCATACAATCGAAAGGCCATGTACAGTGTACAAGCCACAAGGACATGTACTGTATTCAATCCACAGTGACATGTACGGTATACAATCCACAAGGACATTTGCTGTATCCATTCCAATCGTTTTATTGCAAAATCTAGTTCATGTCATAGCAAACCAACCCTTGCATATTTTAATCCAAAACCAGGTGCTTAATTTTTTATACTCAATTCGTTTTATAACACAATCTATTTCATTTATTATTACTCATAAATGTGTTTCGTTACAATATTGTAAACACATTCTGTTATTACGCTTTATTCAACAATTCTTGAGCTCTGATCTCCGTCTTAAAATTGTCTGTCACACTGGTGTTTTGGTCGTGCCGTCGACATCTAGTTGATGGCGACAAATTGTCCACACATCCTCCAAGTGGGCGTTGTCAACAGTTTACGTCAAGCGTCACCTTGTCAGAGACATCACGTTGCGAAGATGTCGAGTCACGCGTAAATCACGTCATATTAATATCATCTCACGTGGTCAACACGTGACAAATATCCCTCCCCCCAGACATCATGTCACGCAGACATGATGTGACAGCCTTATCGGGTGATGTCATTTACTGTACCACTATCAAGTTATCACTTGCTCTGGACATCTATTCGAGCGTCGTGCAGTTATTAAAGCTAGCGAAACATCACAATGTCACACGACATAATGTTAGCAACATCTGGATGTGTACGTTATCTAAAACATCTCTCTCTCTCTCTCACACACACTTTCTCTCTCTCTGTCTCGCTCGTCCTCTCTTACTTTTAACAATCATGTAACGTAAAAATATTTCATTGCATTGTTTATCTCGTTAACTAAGATCATGTCATCTAATAATCATGTCATGTATTTATCATGTCACATAAGCATCAAGTCGTACACTTATAAGGCAACAAACTATTCAATTTTCCAGCCATCCTCATACTTACACGAGATGCTGTTATTGTATCTTGTCATATGGACATGGCGTAATTACGTTATCATGGCATCTAGCTGTCATGGCATCTAGCTATCATGGCATCTAGCTATCATGGCATCTAGCTGTCATGGCATCTAGCTGTCACGTCATTTACCTCTAAAGTTAACCACCAGTTACGTAATCTAGCTATAATGTTGTCTAGCGATCCTGTCATCTGACTCTATAGTTACCTAGCAAAAGCGTAATCTGGCTATAATGTCATCTAGCTATCATGTCACCTTGCTATGTGTCATCTTGCCAATTGTCATTTTCCAAATGCAATATAGCCATATGTCTTCTTGCTATTATGGTAGCTAGCTAATATCATCTAGATGTTATTCCTCCTATCCAGGATGTCATCTAGCTATAATACAATCCTGCCTTACATCATTTAGCTATACATCTAGATTACAGGCCTAAAATGTTTTAAAATTTAGTAATGTCAACACATGTAGCTGGCGAAAGCTACAATGCTGTATACCCTTAGCTAGTAAGCCTTTCTTTGTATACATTCCAGACTTTTTCCTATGATTGGGTAGGGAAGTTGCGAGACGGCCTGCGATGTCACTAGATGGTCTGTAAAATCACAATATGGTTTTTGATGTCACAAGATGGTCTATGATGTCACGAGATTTCTGTGAGGTCACAAAGATGGTATGCGATGTCACTAGAAGGTCATTATGTACAGCCGTAACTCTCGTTAGTCCTCACTTTTTGCGTCAATAGACGACTGGGAACTGCCTCCTGCAATGTAATCATGTTATGTAAAAGTGGGCTGGTGATTACAGGGTATTGATGTAGTCATGTTATGTGTAATTGGGCTGGTATTAACAGGTTATTGATGTAATCATACTATGTCTAAGTGGGCTGGTCATTACAGGGTATTGATGTGGTCATGTTATGTCTATGTGGGCTGGTGATAATAGATTATTGATGTGATCATGATATTATTATTATTATTATTTGTTGTCTTATATAGCGCGGTACCCCAGCCAAGAGCTAGGCTCACCGCGCTGTACATAAAAATATTAGAAAAAGAGACATAATCGTGACAATAACATAAAATACATGTATGTAATAAAGAACAGCTGTATAGAGACAAAACAAAAACTAATGCATATTCACCCCACCCAGCCCAGAACTTTTACATGACAAGCCATGGACGGCGGCCAGCAGCAGCGTTTATCGGTCAGATGTGGGGAATCAGTCGGGGTAGTATAGTTTAAAGAGATGTGTTTTGAGTGCAGTTTTGAAGGCCGTGATAGTTGATATATTGCGGATGTGTAGTGGAAGAGAATTCTATTGTTTGTACAGGTAGCCAATGAAGTGAATGAAGTAGTGGTGTGACGTGATCACGTTTTTTTGCCTTTAAAACTAGCCTAGCAGCTGAGTTTTGAACCTTTTGTAGTTTTTCTAAGAAGTGTTTTGGCGAACCTGACAGAAGAGAGTTGCAATAGTCAAGACGAGAGAGAACAAGAGCATATACTAGGGTTTTTGTTGCACTAGCTGTGAGGTAGTGGCGGATTGAGCTAATCTGACGGATGACCGTGTATGCAGAGCGACAAATGTGGGATATATGATTATCAAGAGACAAATTGTGAGACAGAAAATAACCAAGATTCCTAGTGGAGGATGTAAACTGTATGTCTGAGTTACCTACTTGAAATGAGGTGGGGAGAGATGAGTTAGAGGATGATTTGCAATCGTGAATAAGAAGTGCTTCTGTTTTGTCTTCGTTAAGTTTCAACTTGCTGAGTGTCATCCATGACTTGACATCAGCAATGATCTCCTGCAAAGTCCGGACAGCGGAATCGACAAGACAGGGATGGGTATGAATATATAGCTGCGTGTCATCCGCGAATGACTGGCTCTCCACAGCATGCCTCTCTAGCAAAAGGAGCAGTGGCCTGGTATACATTGCAAATAGAACCGGACCTAAAACGGACCCCTGTGGCACTCCATACACAAAGTCAGCACTGCCGGAGAGACAGCCATCGACAGCGACCGCCTGCGTTCTTTTGGAGAGGTAGGACCTAAACCAAGCCAAAACTGAACCAGAAATGCCAAAGTAATTTTCAAGGGTTTTGTAAAAGGTTTCATGGTCGACAGTGTCTAAGTTGGCTGGTGGTAACTGGGTATTGATGTGATCATGTTATGTCTAATTGGGCTGGTGATAACAGGATATTGATGTGGGTGATTACAAAATCAATATGTTAATCAGCACAGAGATGAAGAAATAGAAAAATTTAAAAATTATTTTTCCTCACTTCTATTCATTAAAAAAAACAAACAGCTGAAATGCAGTGATCCTCAAAGTAAGTATGGCATCCCTAATAATATCCCTTTTTCGTTATAAAAGTCCCACCCAAAATTAGAATAACTACATTGATTGTGTGCAGAATCTGTTTCCATTAAATTACCTCTTACTTAACAAACAATCTACACAAATGTAAAGATAGAGCTACTCGTCTACATATGTCTCTGAGAAAGTGGACATTTTCAAATCCAAAAGCGTGTTCTGTGCTGCTTCTAATCTGATAGAACAACCTACCAAGACAATTATTTTCATAAAATGTATTTACCACTCCAATAAAATCTTTCAAATCAGTGATGATTTCCATGTAATTATTTTAAAATGTCGCGTTATATAGTCATATGTTATACGGACATATGTTATATTAATATAAAGTTATTTTATATTGACATATGTTATATTGACATATGTCACATTTGGTTCGCTGAATGATTATTATTAATATTGCTCTTTTGTGTAACCGAGATTAACGGCCGTTCTATAATTGGCTTAACAGCCCATCTTGTTACCGTGTGAATAGTTAAGCAGTCTAACTGTTTTTGTGTACTGCAAACCAATACTATATAAGAATGAGCTATAGGGACATAACGCTTAAAACCCGAAAATATTTTGATACGTCCGGAATCTTAAAAAAATCATAGTTATTTTCTATTATTTTACGGAAATCGAATAAATTTACATGCGCAAAAAAATATTATATTTCCGCTTTTATTTTAGCAAACATTTAAGTATTATTATTATAAATCACAAATCCATATAAAGAAAACAACTAAGGAACTATCTTAAGCATTTTATATGCGTTTAAAAGTTATGGAAACAAAATTAAATAGAAAAAATATGATCAAAGAAATACACAGTAATCACATTTATCGGGAAAACCTAAACATCAGTTGTTGTTAGTGCGTTCTTTAGCGCGTTGTCAATAAGACGAAATAAAATTAAAATTAATTAGTTCTAAATAATCACGCAAATGACGTCATAGTGCGAATTGCCTATTTAGCCAAAGCTAAAAGTTATCTGATTTAATAAAAGAACGTGACAAAACTGATGATGTACATTCCCCTTCTTATAAGTAAAATTAATAAATAGCATTGATTGCTTTTTAAATTGTTAAAATTAAATACTAATTTAGCTTTGTATTTTTAACATTTAATAAGTTTGTACTTTTTATTCATTCCAAAAATAAACTTTTATGCAATTTATAATCAAATAATAAAAACTCTACATTTAAAAATAATTTTAATAAGAATATGCCTTTTAATTAAATCGGTGTAGCAAAACTAAATAGCCAAATAGCATTTTTAATGCACTTGTCACTGATCTAGATAAGAAATAAGCATAGTAAATGCAAAAAAAATATTCTGCGTAAGTAAAGGGGCTACAATCCAGTGGATGATTTATTTATTTTTTTAAAACTCTGTTTAGCCCACTATACACTATACATTCATTTTGCCCAGTGCAGCACAAGAAAAGCCTCAGAATAAATTTGATCAATAATTAACCTTCTTCGATACATTTATATCGATGGTATGAAATTGAGTTCATGTATTTTTACTTGGATGACAATATCTTTCAATCCAATGACATTTCAGTTGTAAAAAAAAAAGAAGCTATATTCTCATTTTACATATGAACATGTGTTAACCAATTAAGAAAATCAATGACTTTAACAAAACATAAAAATATTTTCAAATTTATCCCCAGGGATATCAAAACCCAATTACTTTACACAAGAGAACATTTAATTTTAAAAATAGAGATTTTATTAGATAAAGAGATAGAAAGACAGACAGACAGGCAAACAAATACAAAGATAGATGATAGATAGATAGAGATGTAGATAAAAAGATAGCTAGACGGATGGATGGATGGATGAAAGGATGGATGGATGGAAAGGTGGGTGGGTGTGAGGATGAATAGATGGATGGATAGTTAGGTAAGTAGAAAGGTAGGTAGGCAGGTAGGTTGGTATGTAGGTAAGTAGGTAGATATATATGTAGGTAGGTAGGTAGGGAGATAGGGAGATAGATAGATAGATGGGTAGATAGATACAGATATGTTTACTCTTACGATTTTGGCGTACAATGTACGATTTTGATGTGTATACATAATATATACTGAGTGTTGTTTTACTATTAAGATTTTGTGATGAAATTGTACGATTTTAAGATTTTGAAGGTAAACAAGTCTGTAGATAGTAGCTGGATTGGTAGATAGTTAGGTAGATAGGTAGGTAGGTAGGTAGATAGATATGTAGGTAGGTAGGTAGGGAGATAGGGAGATAGATAGATAGATAGGTAGATAGATAGATAGATATATAAACAGACAGACAGACCAACAGACAGTCAGTCAGACAAACAGAGAGACAGAAGGCGAGACAGAAAGAGAGACAGTCAGAGAGACAAACAGACAGACAGAGATATAGACAGAGAGACAGACAGAGAGACAGACGGAGAGAAAGACAGAGAAACAGACAGAGAGACAGACAGAGAGACAGACAGACAGACAGAGAGATAGACAGAGATACAGACAGAGAGACAGAAACAATGACAGAGAGATAGACAGAGAGACAGATACTGACATTGAGACAGACTGAGAGACAGCTTGAGAGACAAACATAGGGACAGAGAGACAGACAGACAGAGAGACATATAGACCGGCAGAGAAACAGAGAGACAGACAGAGAGAAAGAGAGACAGATAGAGAGAAAGAGAGATAGACAGAGCGACAGAGAGACAGACAGAGAGACATAGAGACATTCAGATACAGAGAGACAGACAGAGAGACAGACAGATAGGGAGACAGACAAAATGACAGAGAGACAGACAGAGAGACAGAGAGTCAGAGAGACAGACAGTCAGAGAGACAGACAGACAGAGAGACAGACAGTCAGAGAGACAGACAGATCATCCTTGATTAATTGCAAAAAATGTTCGGTAAACTATAACTATACATATATAAGTATATCCCGTATGTGCTTCTATACCATCAATCCAAAGTGATGAAAATTGTATGAATTGTAAAAAAAAAATGCAAATGTTTCTGAATTATTACACACATTTGACAATATTCCGTTTTGGGACCGGGGACCTAAATACTTTTTTTCCTCCTTTTATGTGCTAAATATAATTTTCGTATGCGTTCCTATACCATTCATCCGATTGCGATAAAACTTTGGTAAGTTGTGCGCACCAATGGTTTCTGAATTAGCTTATCCATTTTGAAATATTCCTTTTCGGGCATGAGCCCCAAATTATTTTTTTCTTATATGAGCTATATACAAATATAATTTCAATCAGTGCTATTGCATAGGTGGCTGGAAATCAATCAAATACAAACGACATTTCAGTTTGTGTGTGACATAAGTACAACCATTTTAAAATTTTACGTTTGGGGCAGGGGGCCTTATTTTAAAAAATTAAAGATATTTAAGCTATCTAAATATAATTTAAAACAAGCTACTGCGTGGGTGGATCAATCGCTACAAGTGTGTGGACTAAATTCTGAAAATACACGCTTCTCACGTGGACAGCTATATGTTGCCTGCTCACGCGTTGAAAAAGCTTCTAATTTATTTGTGTACGCACGAAACGTAAAAAAACAATAAATATTTTCTATTTAAAAATTACTTTAAAACTTAATTAAAACACAAACACTTTTTTCATTGAGTGGCATGCAACGCATGCCGGGTTCTCGCTAGTGTTTATAATAATCGATAAAGTTAAGTATCTAAAAACACAAGTTTCGAGAAAAATAAACGAATCGAGCTCACATCTTTGGTCCTTTACTTTAGTGAAAATCTTTTTCATTCATGGATTTTCTTTTCTAATTTAAAATGTTAATACCTGTAACCTGTTTTTTTTTTTACTATTACCATTATTTAATACATGCTCTTTGGCATCCTCTTCCCCAGTCAAAATTCCATGCATCTATTTGTATCGATGTCACCACAATATGATAACGAAACCTCCGCAAGGGACACAAACCTGATTCGGCGATAGAAGAGTCGCCAGTACTCTCACTTCGCTCTGACTCTTCTTGTGAGGCTTTAGACACGCTGGGCTGATCGAGCCTCAACGAAGCCTGGAATCTGATCTTCATCAGTGCCGTTATCTCCCTCGTCATGTCGATGAGGAAATCCAGTGGCTTCGATGGCTTCGCGTGGATAAGGTTGAAGAGCATAAACTGTGGAGAGATGGATGATGCAAGGTTGAAGAGCGTGTACTGTGGAGATATGGATGATGCAAAGTTGGAGAGCATGTAGTGTGGAGAGATGGATGATGCAAGGATGAAGAGCATGTACTGTGGAGAGATGGATGATGCAAGGATGAAGAGCATGTACTGTGGAGAGATGGATGATGCAAGGATGAAGAGCATGTACTGTGGAGAGATGGATGATGCAAGGTTGGAGAGCATGTACTGTGGAGAGATGGATGATGCAAGGATGAAGAGCATGTAGTGTGGAGAGATGGATGATGCAAGGATGGAGAGCATGTAGTGTGGAGAGATGGATGATGCAAGGATGAAGAGCGTGTACTGTGGAGAGATGGATGATGCAAGGATGATGAGCATGTAGTGTGGAGAGATGGATGATGCAAGGATGGATAGCGTGTACTGCGGAGAGATGGATGATGCAAGGATGGAGAGCGTGTAGTGTGGAGAGATGGATGATGCAAGGATGGAGAGCGTGTAGTGTGGAGAGATGGATGATGCAAAGCAGAAGACCATTTACTTTGGACTGGTGGATGATGCAAAGTTAAATGACATGTACTGTGGACTGGTGGATGATGCAAAGTAAAATGACATGTACTGTGGACTGGTGGATGATGCAAAGTTAAATGACATGTACTCTGGACTGGTGGATGATGCAAAGTTAAATGACATGTACTGTCGACTGGTGGATGATGCAAAGTTAAATGACATGTACTGTGGACTGGTGGATGATGCAATGTTAAATGACATGTACTGTGGACTGGTGGATGATGCAAAGTTAAATGACATGTACTGTGGACTGGTGGATGATGCAAAGTTAAATGACATGTACTGTGGACTGGTGGATGATGCAAAGTTAAATGACATGTACTGTGGACTGGTGGATGATGCAAAGTTAAATGACATGTACTTTGGACTGGTGGATGATGCAAAGTTAAATGACATGTACTGTGGACTGGTGGATGATGCAAAGTTAAATGACATGTACTGTGGACTGGTGGATGATGCAAAGTTAAATGATATGTACTGTGGACTGGTGGATGATGCAAAGTTAAATGACATGTACTGTGGACTGGTGGATGATGCAAAGTTAAATGACATATACTGTGGACTGGTGGATGATGCAAAGTTAAATGACATGTACTGTGGACTAGTGGATGATGCAAAGTTAAATGGCATGTACTGTGGACTGGTGGATGATGCAAAGTTAAATGACATGTGCTGTGGACTGGTGGATGATGCAAAGTTAAATGACATGTACTGTGGACTAGTGGATGATGCAAAGTTAATGACATGTACGGTGGACTGGTGGATGATGCAAAGTTAAATGACATGTACTGTGGACTGGTGGATAATGCAAAGTTAAATGAAATATACTGTGGACTGGTGGATGATGCAAATTTAAATGACATGTACTGTGGACTGGTGGATGATGCAAAGTTAAATGACATGTACTGTGGACTGGTGGATGATGCAAAGTTAAATGACATTTACTGTGGACTGGTTGATGATGCAAAGTTAAATGACATGTACTGTGGATTGGTGGATGATGCAAAGTTAAATGACATGTACTGTGGACTGGTGGATGATGCAAAGTTAAATGACATGTACTGTGGACTGGTGGATGATGCAAAGTTGAATGACATGTACTGTGGACTGGTGGATGATGCAAATTCAGACTGAACATGGAAGAATTCAGACTCAATATGAAAGAATTGAGACAGAACATGGAAGAATGTGGACTAGACATGTGCATATTATCTTGCAAAATAGAGAAAAATCCAAATCTGATCACCTCAAACAGCTCGTCCAGTCCAAACTTCTCTGCGTATTCGAAGCCTTCCTGCCTTGGACTCGGTGACCTATTCACGCTTTCAGCGGCGAACACCATTTCGCTGTGGGTCTTTTTCGTGTCCAGCAACTGAGATCAAAACAAATAAAATAAAAATTACTTGTGAGGTAAACAAATTGTTGGACACAGATTTCGGGGGCACTCTAATGGGATCAGGTCAGGCTTAAGAAATATATTTTGATTTTGGATTTCCATGCTGCCATGTCGTGGTTCGGGGGTCGGGAGCGTGTAGAGTTACAGTGCTATCCCTTGTCTGCTGCAGCCCACCAAATAATATGTCAAGGTCGATACTGTTGTTGTTTTTTTACCACCCATCAATCCGTTGACCCCAGAGTTTCTCTGTGGTCATACAATCAAACCACTGGATGCTTGGTAACCAATTGCGAATGAAAAACAAAACACAGTCCAAAACAGGTTAACCGTTCACATGTCAATAGAGCAGCGGTTCTCAAACTGTGGGTCGCGAACCCCTTTAGAGTCGAACGACCCTTTCACAAGGGTCGCCAAAGACCATCGGAAAAAACACATACTCTACCGTTATATGGTAGCAATGAACATAATAGCGTGGTTAGGGGTCGCCATGGTGTGAGGAACTATAACAAATGGTCGCGGCATTAGGAAGGTTGAGAACCACTTCATTAGAGCATTTATGTGAAGTTAGCAATAAATGAAATAAACCTTCAACAAACATCAACAAGATATTCGCTGCCGTGAACCATGTGTTGGAGAAAGACAATGATGCCAAACCTCAATCGGGGCAGTAAATTTGCCTTTCAAATTGTTTCAAGACTTTAGTTCTTTGAGTTCTATTAACGTCAAGTACCAGTATGTCTTCTTGCATTTTGCTAATTCTTTCAATAACCAAGATAATTTTATAAATAAATTCTTTTTTTTTTATTTTGGACAAACTATTTAAAACCAGCCATCTTAGACCAACCATTTAATACCAGCCATCTTAGACCAACCATTTAATACCAGCCCTCTTAGACCAACCATTTAATAACAGCCATCTTAGACCAACCATTTAATACCAGCCATCTTAGACCAACCATTTAATAACAGCCATCTTAGACCAACCATTTAATAACAGCCATCTTAGACCAACCATTTAATACCAGCCATCTTAGACCAACCATTTAATACCAGCCATCTTAGACCAACCATTTAATAACAGCCATCTTAGACCAACTATTTTAGACTTTGCTTATATACAAACGTTTATTGTCAGTATCATGTGAATACTTGACAAATACCAGATTACATACCTAAACTCTAAAATAACGTTTAAATTATTACGCGAAAAAGGATTACTTTAAAAAATTGACGTCACTATTTTAGAACTCTTTTGCAGCACAAAATAGATAGATAAATAATAATAACATATAAAAAGCTGGTTAAATTATTAAGAAAAAATTGACTAGACGTTTCTTTTTTTTTAAAGTGTGCAAATGTTTGTAGGATGTGCATTAACCATCAACTTGATAGAAGCAGCACTGGATGTTTTGTGTTAAGTTGACAGACTCTATGTTACTTACCTCCAGCAACCCTTGAGTCGTTTGTGTTATGTTGACAAACTCTATGTTACCTACCTCCAGCAACCCTTGAGTCGTTTGTGTTAAGTTGCCAAACTCTATGTTACTTACCTCCAGCAGCCCTTGAGTCGTTTGTGTTATGTTGACAAACTCTATGTTACCTACCTCCAGCAACCCTTGAGTCGTTTGTGTTATGTAGACAAACTCTATGTTACCTACCTCTAGCAGCCCTTGAGTCGTTTGTGTTATGTAGACAAACTCTATGTTACCTACCTCCAGCAGCCCTTGAGTCGTTTGTGTTATGTTGACAAACTCTATGTTACCTACCTCCAGCAACCCTTGAGTCGTTTGTGTTAAGTTGACAGACTCTTTGTTACTTACCTCCAGCAACCCTTGAGTCGTTTGTGTTATGTTGACAAAACTCTATGTTACCTACCTCCAGCAACACTTGAGTCGTTTGTGTTATGTAGACAAACTCTATGTTACCTACCTCTAGCAGCCCTTGAGTCGTTTGTGTTATGTAGACAAACTCTATGTTACCTACCTCCAGCAGCCCTTGAGTCGTTTGTGTTATGTTGACAAACTCTATGTTACCTACCTCCAGCAACCCTTGAGTCGTTTGTGTTAAGTTGACAGACTCTTTGTTACTTACCATCAGCAACCCTTGAGTCGTTTGTGTTATGTTGACAAACTCTATGTTACCTACCTCCAGCAACACTTGAGTCGTTTGTGTTAAGTTGACAGACTCTTTGTTACTTACCTCCAGCAGCCCTTGAGTCGTTTGTGTTATGTTGACAAACTCTATGTTACCTACCTCCAGCAACCCTTAAGTCGTTTGTGTTAAGTTGACAAACTCTATGTTACCTATCTCCAGCAACTATTGAGTCGTTTGTGTTAAGTTGACAAACTCTATGTTACTTACCTCCAGCAGCCCTTGAGTCGTTTGTGTTATGTTGACAAACTCTATGTTACCTACCTCTAGCAGCCCTTGAGTCGTTTGTGTTATGTAGACAAACTCTATGTTACCTACCTCTAGCAACCCTTGAGTCGTTTGTAGCAGTGTCACCGGCTTAGGATACAGCGTCACGGGCTTAAGGTATCTCAGCTCGGTAAATGGCGCTTGCAAGTCCCACCCTTCGAAGTCATACCTCGGCTCGATGGGCATCAGCAGGTTTTTCTCCCGAGCCTGCATGACCCTCGGGTCCAGCTGAAACCTTTCCATGAGGTTCTCACCGGGTTTGTACTTGATCCCCGCGGCTGGCTTCGGGAATCTCCCGCGAGCACCGGTCCCCGCATACGTCCTTCTCGACGTCTCGTCCTTTTCCTGACCATCCGAAACGACTTTTCTCTTCTTTTTGCGTTTCCCTTGCACGGTTGTCTCGGCTTGCAACTGCGCGGTGAGTTCTCTTCCTTTCGCGTCTTGGAAGATTTGCCGTCCCTGATCGATTAGAGGATCTCGTGAGCTCTGCAGCTGTAACGATGTTGACAACTCAATTTCTGCCTTGGTCAGTTGTTTATACTGAAGGTCCAGCTCGTGCTGCTGCTTTAGCAGAAGCTCCTTCTGCGCATTGAGCTCATCTATTTGCTGTGTTAATTTTATTTCCTTCTGAAGCTCGGCAAGATGCTCCTCAAGCTGTTGATCTAAGTCTCTTTTTTCCCGCGTAAGGGTTTCTTCATCGCGCAACGTGTCCTGCCGCTGCCGCAACGAGCTATCAATTGGTTTCTGACCCTGATCTTTGCGTGATTGCGCTAGATATTCCGTTTGAATCGAAGCTCTGTCTTTTTGTTGAAAATTCACCTGCTCTTCTTCTCGTTTTAATAAAGGATCTTGCTGTTCTGTGGAAACTCGGTCTTCTTCCTTCTTATCTACGGTCTTTTTCTTAGATTCTGATACTTCCTTTTGTGTGGTTACACCATCTTCTTTCTGACCATTTTGAGCCTTTTTAGCTGTTTCTTGTAATTCCATTTGTTTGGTAACAAGATCTTCTACATTGGCAACTTGCGCCTTCTTCTGAGATTCTTGTAGATCCTCTTGTGTCGTTAAAAGATCTTTCTGACCATCTATACTCTTTTTCGGAGAATCAGACAGTTCCTTTCGGGTGGTAACAATATCTTCTTTCTGTCCGTCCATACTCTTTTTCTGAGAATCTGATATTTCTTTTTGTGTGGTAACATGATCTTCTTTTTGGCTGTCAATGCTTTTTTTCGGATAATCTGATATTTCTTTTTGTGTGGTAACATGATCTTCTTTTTGGCTGTCAAGGCTCTTTTTCGGAGAATCTGATATTTTCTTTTTTGGTGTAACAACATCTCCTTTCTGACTGTCAAGACTCTTTTTTGAAGATTCTAATAGTTCATTTTGCGTGGTAATAAGATCTTCTTTCTGACTATCCAGGCCCCTTCTCTGAGAATCTAACATTTCATTTTGTGTGGTAGCAAGATCTTCTTTCTTGCTGTCCATGCTCTTCTTCTGAGAATCGGATATTTCCTTTACAGTTTTAACAAGATCTTCTTTCTGACTGTCAAGACTCTTTCTCTGAGAATCTGATATTTCCTTTTGTGCGGTAGCAAGATCTTCTTTCTGGCTGCCCATGCTCTTCTTCTTAGAATCGGATATTTCCTTTACAGTTTTAACAAGATCTTCTTTCTGACTGTCAAGACTCTTTCTCTGAGAATCTGATATTTCCTTTTGTGCGGTAGCAAGATCTTCTTTCTGGCTGCCCATGCTCTTCTTCTGAGAATCGGATATTTCCTTTACAGTTTTAACAAGATCTTCTTTCTGACTGTCAAGACTCTTTCTCTGAGAATCTGATATTTCCTTTTGTGCGGTAGCAAGACCTTCTTTCTGGCTTTTCATGCTCTTCTTCTGAGAATCGGATATTTCCTTTACAGTTTTAACAAGATCTTCTTTCTGACTGTCAAGACTCTTTCTCTGAGAATCTGATATTTCCTTTTGTGCGGTAGCAAGATCTTCTTTCTGGCTTCCCATGCTCTTCTTCTGAGAATCGGATATTTCCTTTACAGTTTTAACAAGATCTTCTTTCTGAACGTCAAGACTCTTTCTCTGAGAATCTGATAGTTCCTTCTGTGTGGTGACAAGATCTTCTTTCTTGCTGTCTGGACCCTTTATCCGAGAGTCTAACAGATCTTTTTGTGTCGTGACAAGATCCTCTTTTTCCCCCGATAAACCATGTTTCTTCTTGTCTAAAAGTTCCCTGTGTTTGGCTATGAGATCTACCCCGGAGGTTGCTGAGCTCATTTTTTTCAGGTCATGCTTGCTTTCAGCTCTACCCTTTCCCGCCATTTCATTTCGCCGCGCCAATTCCTGCGATATCAACTCCATGGCCTGGCGGATTGAATCTTTAGTTTCGATTTCATCGTCTGTGTCCAGCGTGTCCAGATCATATTCCTGACTTATCAAATCGTTGTACTGTGCGTCGAGCTCTCTCTGCTGCTGTAGCAGAAGTTCCATCTGCCGCGCGATGATCTCTTTTTGCCTCGTCAACAGGCGGTCTTGGCGTTGTGTGTTTTTGTTTCTCTGGGGGTTGGATAGAAGCTCGGTCTGCTTCATGAGCAGCTCCTTGTACTGCATGTCCAGCTGTTTTTGCTTCATCAGTATCAGCTCTCTTTGGCGCACTATTTCCTTTTTTTTCTGTGCCAGTTCGATGGCTTTCTGTCTCGAGACCAGATGAGCTTTCTGCTCTTGGGAGGCGTCAGCTTGCTCCGCGGGAAGGGATTTCTCCTGTGTCAAAAGGTATTTTTCCCTGTTTTCGATATCCGTTTGCTGAACGTGCGCGAGCTCTTCTTGCTTTCTGACAATTTCATTGTACTTCGAGATGATTTCTTCCTGTTGGGTCAAAAGCGATTTCTTTTGCTGTTTGATTTGTAAATCCTTGAGATTGGCGTCTTGTCCCTTTTGATGCGAAATTGCCAAGCCGTTTAATTGGTTTTCCGGTTCTACTCGTCTCCTTTGCTGCGTTATTGCCATATCTTTGAATGGGGTTTCCGTATCCTCTCTCAGCTGCCTCATTCGGAGATCTCTTTTATTATTTTCTTGTAGTAATGCATACTCCTCATTCTGATCGTCTTTTATCTGAAATGTAAAAAAAAAGAAATGTATATAATACGTATATTGTTGAACTTGGATTATATTGTGCTGTCAGTAAGAAAGGAATACGAGCATTAACATGTATCGTGTGTGGGGAGAGGTCGTTTGAGTTTCCTCAAAATGCATACGAGTTCATCATAGCGTACAATTCAAAGCGTCCTAAGATCATCAGCCCCTGAGATTGATGTTCATCAAAACAAGCATATTTACACATTTAACCTTCGAAATCACATTAAAAATTAACACTACTGACATTCAAATAACAAAGGAATCTTTAATTCAATATATGTATCACCTGGTCCTACAAAATTTCAAAATTCAAACACATAGGTCAGCTTGAAAGATGCTCAAAATTCCTACTTCCCCCACGCAGCCAAGAAGACAACAGCAAGATGATAGTCGTAATCCAAAAAAAATCTAGACACAGAGAGATCTCATGGTTACGTCACGAATACGTCACAAGTCCTACGATGCCGACAAACTTCATTAACCAAGCTAACCCGCTAGACACATCACTAAAAAAAATCAGAAAATACGCTGTGAAACTATCACAATTAAATATCCACGATGGACGCATCGCTTTTACACAGCAGCACTATACTAGTAGGATGTTGCCGGTGTCGGATAATTCATTAACCCTTCTGTTTACATTTATACGTTTTGACAGCGCCCCACTGCCCGACTCTCAACACGTCTACAGTTCCTGAATCTCAACGTGTCTACAGTGCCTAACTTTCAAAGTGACAACAGTGCCTGCATTTTATATTGTCAAAAGTGCCCGACTTTCAACGTGACAAAAGTACCTAAATTTTAACGTGTCAACAGTGCATGAACCTCAATGTGAATAGAGCGCCTGAGTCTCAAAGTGTATACAATGCCTGAAGCTCAACGTGTCAACAGTGCCTGAATCTCAACCTGTCTACAGTGGCTGAGTCTCAACGTGTCTACAGTGCATAATCTGAAAGTGTCTACAGTGCCTGAAACTGAAAGTGTCTACAGTGCCTGAATCTAAACGTGTGTACAGTTCCCGAATCTCAACGTGTCTACAGTGCCCGAATCTCAACGTGTCAACAGTGCCAGAACCTCAACGTGTCAACGGTGCCTGAACCTCAACGTGTCTATAGTGCCTGAATCTCAACGTGTCTACAGTGCTTGAATCTCAACGTGTCTACAGTGCCTGAACCTCAACGTGTCAACAGTGCCTGAACCTCAAGATGTCAACAGTGCCAGAACCTCAACGTGTCAACAGTGCCAGAACCTCAAGATGTCAACAGTGCCAGAACCTCAACGTGTCTACAGTGCCTGAACCTCTTGTGTCAACAGTGCCTGAATCTCAACGTGTCAACAGTGCCAGAACCTCAACGTGTCAACAGTGCCTGAACCTCAACGTGTCAACAGTGCCTGAACGTCAACGTGTCTGCACTGCCTGACTACCAACGCGTCCGATAAATTGAAACTGCTGAGCATCCAGTATATTATAAAAATTGAGAAACTTAGAGAATGTTTGAATAGGGAAGCACACACAAAAATCCAGTTCAATGTTTAAATCCTTTTATTAGCCTGACTTTTGTGTGCTTTGGACAAAATCTTCGGACGACTAACTGACTGAAACTTTGCACAAAGACTCTCTGCAGATGACAGCTAATTCTTTCAAATTTCAGCCCCACTCACCCATACCCACACCCCAACCCCCACATCCCTAAAAAAAAGGCCCAACCTGTTCCTTGTTTTTTTAGGGGTATGGGAAGAAAATATGATGCCACTGATTAAACGAGAAGAGAAAAAAAAGGCCCGAAATTTTTGCCAAACGCGATTCTTTTTTTAAAAATTCCAAAAGAGCTATTGGTGCGTAACATCTCCTTTTGCTTTTCTGAAACAGTTTCTGAAATAATTCTGCGGTGTAAAAAGAGGATGGGACATTAGAATATTAATATTTCATAAACGCATTACAAAATGCATATAAAGGATTTTTTAAATGAAAAAAGCGTTATCTTGTTAAGGGTTGTTTAATGGCCACTGACCTTCTCCGCTTCATCTGCGTACGTAGGTTTTCTCCGCGGCGCTGCCTCGTCTTTGCCGTACTCTGATGCACTTAGGCTCTCCCGCGACGCTATGGTCCCCAACATGTCACGCCTCTCTTGCGCTCTCAGATCCGGGGACATCCTTTCAAAGATGCTATCCATGTTCCAGAAACCGCCTGGACCGGGCTCGGGGAAGGGTTGCTGCGGAGCGCCCATGACCGTCTTCCTGTCCAGGAACCCGTCGATCGTTGGAACGGATGGCTTGTCGTTCTTGACCAACGTGATGGTGTGAAGCGCCGCCTGAAACTCTGCCTCCGGCATGCTCAGGAGCCTCTCCAGAGTGATGTCCTCTAACTAAAATGGACGGCTTTTAATACATATGTTTATGTCTCTTGATACAATCGTAATAGTGATATGATATGTAGATATCATATCATTGGGATGATATTTGATAAGAAAACGTTGAGATATCTAGTTTTGTAATTTTTTAAATTTTAAATTAAAACAAAAATATATATATTTTGTGAAACACATTTTTTTTAAAAGATTATGTATATATATTTATATATATAATCTTTTTAAAAAAATGTGTCTACAAAAATATTATATATTCAGTATATATATAAAAAGAACAACTTTGAATAAAATATATTGAATCACCCATCACACCCTCTTTGAAATATAGATTATGTAACCTCTGCGATGATGTATGATTTAAATGACAATCTACAACAACAAAAAATGCCCATAAATTAAACTCCTTTTAATTTATTTGATTAAGGATGCAAGCTTCAATTACTCCATGTTTCGTTTCCCTCTAGTAGAAGTTATGGATTGACGGGACGAAAACAGAAACACTTTGCGCAGCCCGACATGACTTAATTGCACCACATTTAAAAGCAGGGAAGCGCTGGTGCTTTCGTAACAGTTTGAAACACAGCTGGAAGAGCTTGAGAGAAAGACATCGACATACACTAATAATAACAACAAATTAGCAAGGCCCGTGAAGCTTAAGCCAGTCAGATGAAGGCCCTGGACTCTTTTAAAATAATTTTTTAAGATCGCATTAATAATAGCAAGTAAAATTCCGCTCCCCAAATCTATTACTTCTCTTATCGGACCCTTAGATTTCCGTGGACAACATTTTAAGAATCCTTGCAATAAAGCCCACAAATGCAAGACTCGGTAATTATAACCTCTATCGAACTTCCTAGATCATCCATTCCACCAGTGCTGGTTGAAAAACTGTCAGTGAGATTTGGTGTAGGCAAAATATCAGGCAAGGCATCTTTCAACTGGAATCATAGAAAAGAAAGATTAAATGGGCTATAGTTGTCATGAAAAAGCAGGATTGGAGTTGGTTGTTTTATTAGGATAATTTGTTAATGTTATGAGCCTTGGTAAACACGTGCATGAAGTGCCTGTAGTGTTCGCCATGCATGCAGTAGCTGTAGTGATTGGCATGCATGCAGTGGCTGTAGTGTTAGCCATGCAGTGGCTGTAGAGTTAGCCATGCAAGCAGTGCCTGTATTGTTAGCCATGCAATGGCTGTAGTGTTAGCCATGCCGTGGCTGTATTTTTAGCCATGCATGAAGTGCCTGTAATGTTAGCCATGCAGTGGCTGTGTTGTTAGCCATGCAGTGCCTGTAGTGTTAGCCATGCAGTGGCTGTTGTATTAGCCATGCATGCAGTGCCTGTAGTGTTAGCCATGCAGTGCCTATTGTATTAGCCATGCATGTAGTACTTGTAGTGTTAGCCATGCAGTGGCTGTAGTGTCAGCCATGCAGTGGCTGTAGTGTCAGCCATGCATGCAGTGCCTGTAGTGTTAGCCATGCAGTGGGTGTAGTGTCAGCCCTGCATGCAGTGCCTGTAGTGTTAGCCATGCAGTGCCTGTAGTGTTAGCCATGCAGTGGGTGTAGTGTCAGCCATGCATGCAGTGCCTGTAGTGTTAGCCATGCAGTGGGTGTAGTGTCAGCCCTGCATGCAGTGCCTGTAGTGTTAGCCATGCAGTGGCTGTAGTGTCAGCCATGCAGTGGCTGTTGTATTAGCCATGCATGTAGTGCTTGTAGTGTTAGGCTTCCATGCAGTGCCTGTAGGCAGTGCCTATAATGTTGTTGTTGTTCGTCCGTCAAGTCGACTAGGACCATCCAGTCATCCGTTTAAGGGGGTTGGGTTACCCTGAGTTCTTAGGTGGCTTTCCAATACCATACGTGCTCGGAATAATCTGTTGCCTACAATGTTAGCCCTGCATGCAGTGCCTATAGTGTTAGTTAATTCAGTCACAATATGGCACTATTGTTGCGCTTTGAAACTTACGGCCCCAGGATGGCACCGGTTAGCAATTTTTGTGGGGCATTTTTTTTATCTATTGATTGATATCATTTTAGCCTATGTCCGCACGTTTTTAAACCGGTCTTTTTTTTTAAAAGCGACTATTTTATCGACGTTGTTATGTTATTTGCAGATTTTATCAAACCCAAAAAGAATACTGAAGTTCACTTATATGAAGTCATCAGTAAGTCACACAGATAAGGAATCGGTAACATTTTTTTGACTGAAGTGACTTATAAATGACGTTGTGTTCCATTGGTTGGCTAATCCCATTTGATAATCCGATTGTAGGCTAATAACATTTTATAAGCCGAGTGTAGGCTAATCCCAGCTTAAGAGCCGCGTGTAGGCTAATCCTAGTTTATGACCCGAGTGTAGGCTAATCCCAGTTTATGAGCCGATTGTAGACTAATCCAAGTTTCTAGAGTATCCCCAGTTTTTAAGCAGAGTGCAAGCTAATACCATATCTTTAAACTGAGTGTAGGCGAATCCAAGTTTATAAGCCGCCCACTTATACACCCCCCCCCCAACCACAACCCCAGTTTAAAGTCTTCTATAAGGAAACAAAAGTGGGCGCCTATACAAGGAGTTGAAACACTTCGGTATATCTGCTAAGATAAGAAAAAACTATAGAAGTGAGGGTAAGAGGCTTTCAATGTTATACATTACACGAAATCAAGTATTGGGGATACATTCTTTGTTAACTCTTTAGAATAAAAAAATGTTGATTGGTCAAAATGTACGCGTATTTTTGTTTCACAGAGCCGCTGGTTTCCGAACGCCGTAATTTATTGTTTACTATGTTAAGTCTAGGAATCAAACCCATTTGCTATATATTAAGTCTAGGAATCAAACCAATTTGCTATATTAAGTCTAGGAATCAAACCAATTTGCTATATTAAGTCTAGGAATCAAACCAATTTGCTATATTAAGTCTAGGAATCAAACCAATTTGCTATATTAAGTCTAGGAATCAAACCAATTTGCTATATTAAGTCTAGGAATCAAACCAATTTGCTATATTAAGTCTAGGAATCAAACCAATTTGCTATATTAAGTCTAGGAATCAAACCAATTTGCTATATTAAGTCTAGGAATCAAACCAATTTGCTATATTAAGTCTAGGAAACAAACCAATTTGCTATATTAAGTCTAGGAATCAAACCAATTTGCTATATTAAGTCTAGGAATCAAACCAATTTGCTATATTAAGTCTAGGAATCAAACCAATTTGCTATATTAAGTCTAGGAATCAAACCCATTTGCTAACCACTGAACTATGGAGGTCGTCCGTTTTCTTTCGTTTCGTCGACTTCTCCGTCTGGTCTTTGAGCCAAGACTCCAGCTCGCCAGCTGTGAGTAGGTCGGTCTTTTCCTCCTCCACAATCTGAAAAGTTTTCAAATTTGTCAATTCTTCAAAAGCCCTTTAGACACAAGTTTAAAACAAAAAATTGTTCGGATCATGGTGCCCTGATTCCTTGAAAATTTTCCAAGGCGCACTGTATGTCACATTCTGACAAGTTCACTAAGAATTTGAATTTGACAATTGTAATGTATTTTCTTTCCATTGGCGGCGCGCCTGATGAGGAGGCCATTGCTTCCAAGATCACCGCGGTGCACAGCTTGGGAATTTTTGCCCTTATATAAACACCGATTTTTTCATGCTGTGTCTCTGTCTGGCTTAGTTAGTGTTACCCCCTCCCCCACCCCTGTGAGCCCCCGCCCCTGAAGCGTATTGAGGTTTTAACCCCCGCCTTATGTTTACGCCGCTGATGTATTACACCAAACATTGCCGTGAAACACAAGAAAATGTCACTCACCCCTAGAAAATGTCACTCACCCCTAGAAAATGTCACTCACCCCTAGAATATGTCACTCACCCCTAGAAAATGTCACTCACCCCTAGAAAATTTCACTCACCCCTAGAAAATGTCACTCACCCCTAAAAATGTCACTCACCCCTAGAAAATGTCACTCACCCCTAGAAAATATCACTCACCCCTAGAAAATGTCACTCACCCCTAAAAAATGTCACTCACCCCTAAAAATGTCACTCACCCCTAGAAAATGTCACTCACCCCTAGATAATGTCACTTATCCCTAGCACGCGCAGTATTTTTAAGTATCTCATTTAGCGCAGCTATCGTGAAATTTTAGTTAGTGAACCCATTAGTGAACGCGTTAGTGAACACGTTAGTGAACACGTTAGTGAACCCGTTAGTGACATTATCTGATGGTTAACATTGTTACATCGAAAATTACGTCTTTTGATTGGATCTGTGTTGTCTTGGAAACAAAAACAAAAATAACATTTAAAAAAAAAAAAAGTCTGCGACTATTGGTACCCGGGTACCAGAAGTGAGAGCTCGAGATTAAAAAACTATTTAAAATATTATTCTTAGGTTTGTAAGACCAAATGAGGTATCAAATGAAAGATACTTTAATTTACTTTACGTTTGTAAGCTTAATCCTTCAGTTTAACTAAAATGAACGATCACAAATGACATCCGAATAGCATGAGTTAAAATAGATCCGGACACGCAGCACCGCCATTCGCACCCAGACATGTTGTAAATAATTTATAAAACGAATATAGCATTTATACAATTTTAAATGGTTAAGTTTAAACTTACTTAAAGCTTCTTTGTTATTAAAATCACAAAATATTGTTGACTGACAATGGATTAACCAGCCAAGATTGAGAACTCACTTATTTTAAGAAAGTAACTTCGCAGGTTTTGCAATTGGCCTATTTGAGCGGTGAGTTACGGGAGAAGTCTAATCCCAGTTTCTAAGCCGAGTGTAGGCTAATCCCAGTTTCTAAGCCGAGTGTAGGCTAATCACAGTTTCTAAGCCGAGTGTAGGCTAATCACAGTTTCTAAGCCCAGTGTAGGCTAATCACAGTTTCAAAGCCGAGTGTAGGCTAATCCCAGTTTCTAAGCCGAGTATAGGCTAATCCCAGTTTCTAAGCCGAGTGTAGGCTAATCACAGTTTCTAAGCTGAGTGTAGGCAAACCCCAGTTTCTAAGCCCAGTGTAGGCTAATCCACGATTCTAAGGCGCCCACTTAAACACCCTTACCCCCAGTTTAAAGACTTCCCCAAGGGGACAAAAGTGTGCGGCCTATACAATGAGTTGGAATAAATCGGTTTATCAGCTAAAATAAAATATGTTTTTTTAGAAGCGACGGTTAGAGGCTTTCAGTTTAGAAACTACACTAAATCAAACATGGCAGATAAATAATTCGTTAACTGTTTAAAATCAACATGTTGATAAATTCAAGTGTAAGCCTAAATTTGTTTTACAGAGTCCAGGGTTTTGGAACATTGTCTTTTGTTTGTTTTGTTTCTGATTTCTACAATAAAAACAAGGAATAAAACCCTTATGCTAACCACTGAAGTTTTCTTTCGTTTCGCCGTCTTCTCCGTCTGGTTTTTGAGCCACGTCTGCAGCTCAGCAGCTGTTACTCGGTCGGTCCTTTCATCCTCCGCAATCTGAAAAGTTTTGAAAGTGGTTCATTCTAAAAATCTTCAAAATCCCTTAATTACAAACGTTTAAAAACTTGCTCAGATCACAACGACTTGATACCTTGAACATTTTGCAAATCGAACTCTATGTCAAATCCTGACAAGTTCACTTAGAATTTGAGATTTTTAACGTTTATCTTTCAATTCGCTGCGCCCCTATGAGGAGTCCGTGGCTCCCCAAATATCCGAGTGAAAGTTTTCTTCAAGAAAGCGAGTACATAAAATTTGGATAAGTTGAATAGAGGATCTGCAAATGTTTGAGAGCTGATAACGGTTCGAGGTAGTTATCTAAGGAAGCAAATTGTACATCAAGATATTAGGCAAGTTGAAAGATTGGGCTCTAAAATGTCAGAGTAAATTTACTCGTAAGGTGTAATTTCAGGTGGTATAAAGTGGCATTTCATGATGGATGAGGTGGCATTTCAGGGGCTGTGAGGTGTCATTTCAGGGGGTGTGAGGTGGCATTTCAGGGGGTGTGAGGTGGCATTTCAGGGGGTGTGAGGTGGCATTTCAGGGGGTTAGAGGAGGCATTTCAGGGGCAATTAGATGACATGTCAGGGGTTTTGAGGTAGCATTTCAGAAGGCATCAGGTGGCATTTAAGGGGGTGAGGTGGCATTTAAGGGGGTGAGGTGGCATTTAAGGGGGTGAGGTGGCATTTCAGGGGTTGTGAGGTGGCATTTCTAGGGTCGTAAGGTGACATTTCAGGGGTATTGAAGTGGCATTACAGGTGGTATGAGGTG
Organism: Omphiscola glabra; assembly: GCA_964017045.1. Classification (NCBI taxonomy): domain Eukaryota; kingdom Metazoa; phylum Mollusca; class Gastropoda; family Lymnaeidae; genus Omphiscola; species Omphiscola glabra. The sequence continues at coordinate 22,405,829 of OZ024810.1, read as the reverse complement.
ACATTTCATGGAGTGTGATGTGGCATTTTAAATGATATAATGTAGCCTTTCAGGTGTGAGATGGCGTTTCAGGGGGTGTGAGAAGGCATTTCATGAGGCTGAAATGTCATTTCATGAGTTATGAGGTGGTATTTCAGGGGGTGAGGTGGCATTTAAAGGGGTTGTGAGGTGGCATTTCAGGGGTTGTGAGGTGGCATTTCAGGGGTTATGAGGTGGCCTTTCTTGTTGTGTGCGGTGACATTTCAGAAGACGTGACATAGCATTTTAGACGGTCTAAGGGGGTGTTTCAGGGGGTGTGAGGTGGCATTTCAGGGCATATGAGGTGGCATTTAAGCGGGTCTGAGGGGGTATTTAAGGGAGTGAAAATTGGCATTACAGGTTATTTTCAGGAAAAAGTGATGATTACAATAGTCGATAGTATTGAAAAATGTTACCAGTTACAGTTGATACGCTCTGTAGTTCCCACGAGCGTGTTTTTAATACTGAGACAACGTGCTAGAATGTCATTGGAAACAAAGTGCTAGGATGTCATTGAAAAACAAAGTGATAGGATGTCATTGGAAGCCAAGTGCTAGGATGTCATTGGAAACAAATTGCTTGGGTGTCATTGGAAACAAACTGTAAGGATGTCATTGGAAACAAAGTGCTGGGATATCAAACTCAGAATCTAATGTTTAAAAAAAACTTTAACTAAATTTTAAAAATAGAACCAAACAAAAAAAAATCAAAGAACAAAAAAAAAAAAAATCAAAGAACAAACAAAAAAAACAATCAAAGAACAAACAAAAAAAAAAACAATCAAAGAACAAACAAAAAAAAAACAATCAAAGAACAAAAAACAAAAAAACAATCAAAGAACAAACAAAAAAAACAATCAAAGAACAAACAACAAAAAAAACAATCAAAGAACAAACAAAAAAAAAACAATCAAAGAACAAACAAAAAAAAAACAATCAAAAAACAAACAAAAAAAAAACAATCAAAGAACAAACGTACGGGCGTGATTGGTTTTAAAACGTGACGGAAATCCGCTTTTGGCGGATCTCTGGTCCTCGGAGATCTATGGCTCAGTTCAGCGTTGTTCTTCAAGTTGCCGGAGGAACTGACATGGGGTATCTTCAAGAGATGGGAGGGAATTTTAGACAAGAAAACGTTAAAATCAGTCGCCTTTTGGACCGGGTACGTAGCGGCATAGTATGTGGAAGGCGGAGACAGCGGGCTGATTATTTTTGCATGGAGGGGTGACATTTTTTCTGGAAACTGCATTGATTATTTCGTGGAAAGATGACGCTAAAAAAGATTTACCCGCTCCAGGCGCAAATAGCCCTAGCTACGCCACTAACTTGGGCAGGAAAGGGGTTGGGCGATTACTTGTCACACAGAGTTCCATAGGGAGTACTCTTAAAAATCCTGCTGGTAATGGGTTGGAATGAATAAAAAAAAACATTGACAACAAACAAAACAAGTTCAAATGATTAGCGTATGACATGCATATAAAGTTGTGAGATGAGTAGCATAGGACATGCATCTGAAGTTGTGAGATGAGTAGCATAGGACATGCATCTAAAGTTGTGAGATGAGTAGCATAGGACATGCATCTGAAGTTGTGAGATGAGTAGCATAGGACATGCATCTAAAGTTGTGAGATGAGTAGCATAGGACATGCATCTGAAGTTGTGAGATGAGTAGCATAGGACATGCATCTAAAGTTGTGAGATGAGTAGCATAGGACATGCATCTGAAGTTGTGAGATGAGTAGCATAGGACATGACTCTACAGTTGTGAGATGAGTAGCATAGGACATGCATCACAAGATAGGAGATGAGTAGCATAGGACATGCATCTTCAGTTGTGAGATGAGTAGCATAGGACATGAATCTACAGTTGTGAGATGAGTAGCATAGGACATGCATCTGAAGTTGTGAGATGAGTAGCATAGGACATGCATCTAAAGTTGTGAGATGAGTAGCATAGGACATGCATCTACAGTTGTGAGATGAGTAGCATAGGACATGCATCTAAAGTTGTGAGATGAGTAGCATAGGACATGCATCTACAGTTGTGAGATGAGTAGCATAGGACATGCATCTACAGTTGTGAGATGAGTAGCATAGGACATGCATCTACAGTTGTGAGATGAGTAGCATAGGACATGCATCTGAAGTTGTGAGATGAGTAGCATAGGACATGCATCTAAAGTTGTGAGATGAGTAGCATAGGACATGCATCTGAAGTTGTGAGATGAGTAGCATCGGACATGCATCTACAGTTGTGAGATGAGTAGCATAGGACATGACTCTACAGTTGTGAGATGAGTAGCATAGGACATGCATCACAAGATAGGAGATGAGTAGCATAGGACATGCATCTTCAGTTGTGAGATGAGTAGCATAGGACATGAATCTACAGTTGTGAGATGAGTAGCATAGGACATGCATCTGAAGTTGTGAGATGAGTAGCATAGGACAGCATCTGAAGTTGTGAGATGAGTAGCATAGGACATGCATCTGAAGTTGTGAGATGAGTAGCATAGGACATGCATCTAAAGTTGTGATATGAGTAGCATAGGACATGCATCTAAAGTTGTGAGATGAGTAGCATAGGACATGCATCTACAGTTGTGAGATGAGTAGCATAGGACATAAATCTACAGTTGTGAGATGAGTAGCATAGGACATGCATCTAAAGTTGTGAGATGAGTAGCATAGGACATGCATCTACAGTTGTGAGATGAGTAGCATAGGACATGAATCTAAAGTTGTGAGATGAGTAGCATAGGACGTGCATCTAAATTTGTGATATGAGTAGCATAGGACATGCATCTACAGTTGTGAGATGAGTAGCATAGGACATGAATCTAAAGTTTTGAGATGAGTAGCATAGGACATGCATCTACAGTTGTGAGATGAGTAGCATAGGACATGCATCTAAAGTTGTGAGATGAGTAGCATAGGACATGCATCTAAAGTTGTGAGATGAGTAGCATAGGACATGCATCTAACGTTGTGAGATGAGTAGCATAGGACATGCATCTAAAGTTGTGAGATGAGTAGCATAGGACATGCATCTACAGTTGTGAGATGCGAAGCATAGGACATGAATCTACAGTTGTGAGATGAGTAGCATAGGACATGCATCTAAAGTTGTGAGATGAGTAGCATAGGACATGCATCTACAGTTGTGAGATGAGTAGCATAGGATATGAATCTAAAGTTGTGAGATGAGTAGCATAGGACGTGCATCTAAATTTGTGATATGAGTAGCATAGGACATGCATCTACAGTTGTGAGATGAGTAGCATAGGACATGAATCTAAAGTTGTGAGATGAGTAGCATAGGACATGCATCTAAAGTTGTGAGATGAGTAGCATAGGGCATGTATTTTAAGTTGTGAGATGAGTAGCATAGGACATGAATCTAAAGTTTTGAGATGAGTAGCATAGGACATGCATCTACAGTTGTGAGATGAGTAGCATAGGACATGCATCTAAAGTTGTGAGATGAGTAGCATAGGACATGAATCTGAAGTTGTGAGATGAGAAGCATAGGACATGCATCTAAAGTTGTGAGATGAGTAGCATAGGACATGAATCTAAAGTTGTGAGATGAGTAGCATATGACATGAATCTAAAGTTGTGAGATGAGTAGCATAGGACATGCATCTACAGTTGTGAGATGAGTAGCATAGGGCATGTATCTACAATTGTGAGATGAGTAGCATAGGACATGCATCTAAAGTTGTGAGATGAGTAGCAGAGGACATGAATCTAAAGTTGTGAGATGAGTAGCATAGGACTTGAATCTAAAGTTGTGAGATGAGTAGCAAAGGACATGCATCTACAGTTGTGAGATGAGTAGCATAGGGCATGTATCTACAATTGTGAGATGAGTAGCATAGGACATGCATCTAAAGTTGTGAGATGAGTAGCATAGGGCATGCATCTAAGTTATTATGATAAGACCAAAAGCGAGTGAGAGATCAGGCAGGACAGCATCCAACGTGGCAGCTTATGCTGTGATGTCGCGCAGTTGTTGTTAAACGCACTCCCCTTACATTTCCGTGTTGACACCTGTCACCTTATTTGACTCTAATACCTTGGACCCATTGTATTGTTTGTGCACTCATATTGGATTTCCCCCCTATTATTGGCTGCCCCCTCATATTGGATGTTTCCTTCATATTGGCTGACCCTCTCACATTGAATGCCCCCCTATTATTGGCTTCCCCCCACATACTGGCTGCCCACTCATATTGGCTGCCCCCCTCATATTGGCTGCCCCCCTCATATTGGCTGCCCATCCTTATATTAGCTTTCCCCAGATATAGGTTTTCACCCTCAGATTGATAGCCCCCATTTTCTGCCTGCATCTCCCTCATTTTAGCTTTCTCACTCATATTTGTTGCTCCGCCCATCTTTTTAGATTATCTTTCACACTTAGCTGCTTGCATCCCTCAGATCGGCGGCCTTTTCCGATTGGGTGCATCCCTATGATTTGGTGCCCCCCTCATATCGGTTGATCTCTAGCATTGGCAGCCCCATCCCCTTATAAAGGCAGCCCCTCTCATATTGGCTTCCCATCATCATATTGGCTGCTTATCATCATATTGGCTGCCCATCATTATATTGGCTGGCCATCATCATATTGGCTGTCCATCATCATATTGGCAGCCCATCATCATATTGGCCGCCCATCATCATATTGGCTATCCATCATCATATTGGCCGCACATCATCATATTGGCTGCCCATCATCATATTGGCTGCCCATCATCATATTGGCTGCCCATCATCATATTGGCATCCTCATATGTTGCACCTCAACAGGTTGGCTACGTACGTCAATAAAAAAATAATCAATGGAAAATGTATAGATGATTTGAACCAATTCCATTAAACAACTTTATCTTCCCCTTAAACTACTGTATCGAAAATGGGGTTATAGGAAAGCAGCATATTAAAATCACTTTAGCATAGTGGTATAAGGATGGGGATATACTAACTCAGATTTTTTAAATCAATTTAGTATAGCGTAATAAGGATAGGGTAAGAAGACCTCAACATTATACAATCACTCTATAATCACTTTATAACAGCGGCAATTTTAATTCATCCACGGCGAATAGAGGAGTCTGTTGAACAGCAAAAAAAAAAAAAAAAAAAAAAAAAAAAAAAAAAAAAAAAAAAAAAAAAAAAAATTAAATAAATAAAATTTTCGTGATCCATTGCATCCACAAATGGACCCTTCGCTTACATAATTTAGTGACCCCTGTTGCAGCCAACCCATTAGTGTCCAGAATAATGAATCCACTTACCTTTAATTCAGACGGCGATTGTAGTGATTCGTCAGACCTTTGAGTTCGACTTGCGTGTGTTTGGATATAATGGCGCTGTAGGAAGAACGCCTTCAGTTTGTCCCATTACCAGAAAACTTTTAAAAATCGTTTAATGACTCTAGCATACACATACACGAGTTATGCATGCCTATTTAGTGCAGTTACCATAATGTTTCAAAGCTCTAAGGATATGAATAACACAATTAGCTAAAGATCTGCCGTGCAGGATGAGAATGCCTTTACTTAATATTGTCAAGAGAGTACTAAAGGCAATTTTGATATGTGTACCAAACTGTATTTCGCGTGACCAAGAAAGCAACGGTATAAAGCAGTGAATGTAAATTAAACGTTGTTTTTTTATTTAAATACATGTTTTACCGGTAAAACATGATACCTTTTTTTTTTTTTTATTTAAATACATGTTTTACCGGTAACATTGTCCTCAAAATGCTAACATAGGAATAAGAATACTGTATCAGAAATGAATCTTAAAATTTGCCCTGTTCTCTGTTTGATTAAAGTCATTTTTTTTGGTCAGCATTCCCGTACCCCGTGCCTCTAACAGCTATTTCTAAACATGACGACAGTTTTTATTTTCTTCCTCTAGCCAAGCTAAGCAAGAGTTCGTATAGCCACTGGGGTGGTTTTCTCTCGCTAATCCACTCGATTAAAAAGATAACCTTTCAAACATGTTGAAAGTTGATTTTGACTATTATCCCCTTGTGGATAGGGTTCAAACTTTTATATCCACATGTTGAAGATGCTGAGAACATCAGCTCGATTAGTTACGATTCACTGATTAGGCAATCTGAAACAATACACTTTTACTACAGTTGATCTTGGCCTTCTGAAACAATACTCTTTTACCACAGCTGATCTTGGCCTTCTGAAACAATACACTTTTACTACAGCTGATCTTGGCCTTCTGAAACAATACTCTTTTACCACTGCTGATCTTGGCCTTCTGAAACAATACTCTTTTACCACAGCTGATCTTGGCCTTCTGAAACAATACTCTTTTACCACAGATGAGTATTGCTTTCAGAAACAATACACTTTTACCACAGGGGATAATGGCTTTCTGGAAAAAAACAACACTTTTACCACAGCGCATCATGGCCTTCTGAAACAATACACTTGGAGAACTACTGCTTTGAATATGAAGAGAATGAAGTCTTTTATCAATAACTGCCTAAGAATGATTCTCGGGATTCACTGACCTGACAGAATCAGCATCCAGAAACTGTGGCAGCGGACAAAGCAGAAACCGATAGAACAAGAGATATTCCAGAGAAGATGGAGATGGATCGGCCATATACTCAGGAAACTGACCTCCAGCATAACTAGACAAGCCCTGAACTGGAACCCTCAAGGAAAACAGAAAAGATGAACGCCGAGGAACACTTAACGACGTCAAGTGGAAGCAGATACCAAGAAACTTGGCCACACTTGGGGGAAGCTGGAGAGATTGACTCAGGATCGTGATGCCTGGAGGACGCTTGTAAGCGGCCTTTGTCCTAGGAAGGATCACATACGTCTATGAAGATCGGCTGCTGTTCCTCGAGGACAAAGAAGCGAAAGAAGAGAAGAAGACACTTTCACCACAAGGGATCATGGCCTTCTGAGACAAAACACTTTCACCACAAGGGATCATGGCCTTCTGAAACATAACACTTTCACCACAAGGTATCATGGCCTTCTGAGACAAAACACTTTCATCACAAGGGATCATGGCCTTCTGAAAAAAAACACTTTCACCACAAGGAATCATGGTCTTCTGAAACAAAACACTTTCACCACAAGGGATCATGGCCTTCTGAAATAAAACACTTTCATCACAAGGGATCATAAACTTCTGAAACAAAACACTTTCACCACAAGGGATCATGGCCTTCTGAAATAAAACACTTTTATCACAAGGGATCATAAACTTCTGAAACAAAACACTTTCACTACAAGGGATCATGGCCTTCTGAAATATAAATCTTTCACCACAAGGGATCATGGCCTTTTGAAACAAAACACTTTCACCACAGAGGATTATGGCCTTCTGAAATAAAACACTTTCACCAAAAGGGATCATGGCCTTCTGAAACAAAACACTTTCACCACAAGGGATCGTGGCCTTCTGAATTGAAACACTTTCACCACAGAGGATTATGGCCTTCTGAAACAAAACACTTTCACCACAAGGGATCATGGCCTTCTGAAATAAAACACTTTCACCACAAGGGATCATGGCCTTCTGAAACAAAACACTTTCACCACAGAGGATTATGGCCTTCTGAAACAAAACACTTTCACCACAGAGGATTATGGCCTTCTGAAACAAAACACTTTCACCACAGAAGATTGTGGCCTTCTGAAACAAAACACTTTCACCACAGAGGATTATGGCCATTGTAATTTCAATACCTGCACTTAGGCGCACTCTTCCCATTATAGTGATCAATAATAAATAATGTGTTGCTATATAAATGACGACTTTGACATTCCCCGTACAATTGAGTTTTTGGCGTTTGACACCTTGAGCACAACGCCAAAAGGGAGTGAATTAACTGAAAGCTTCACGTAACATGCATTTAGATACGCTGAATTCTGTCGGCTTCATTCCAATAAATTGGGTCAATGATTTCAGGGTATTGAAATACAATTTATTTTATTGCTGGATGGCCAAGTGGTCCAAACTGCGATAATCTCAGGTTCATGGCCTGGAGTTCGATCCCCAACAATGCCCAGTCAAGGGAAAATATCACCAGCACCCCACGTGGAAGGGACTCGTTAACCTTGGACGACAACTCATCTAAGAGAAGGCAACTCTGAATTCAAGCGCGGGAATGGAGAGCTGTAAGCTGACAACATTGACACGTTCCGACAACTCCTGCGACGCCACTGGTGCCAAGCTGCATCATCCACATGATGGTCCCTTTGGATATCCAGGGGCAAGAGAGAGACGATTTGCTGTGCAGAAAACCAGCTTATAACCCTAAAAGAAGATATAATCTCTTACCATGTGGATTTCTTCCTGAGACGTCTACACATTTGTCACTTTGTGACTGACGGATTCCAGCAGGACAAAATATATTTAAAAATCTTATATTTAGTACAATGAATCTAGTTCGTTCAACTATACCAGTTGCACTTGAAATAATTTTAAAAAAACAGTTTACTGATTTAAATTGAGCGCGCTCGTGCTGTGACGTCATACGTTTATGGTCCTTTATGTGGTGGGACGTGATCGACATCTGAAAATCGAAGCAAAATTTGTCATGAAAACTGTTTCAAAATATAATCGTCACATTTACATCTTTGCCTCCCAGCCCCCCCCCCCCCCCCCCCCGTTCTCCGGACCCGGTCGCCTCTTCTAACGACCCCACTCCACTCTTTCATCTCTCCATTTCTATCCGATCGCCATCTGTTATCTAAGAATTCACTTTTTTGAAAATCGCTTTGAGAAAAGCAAATAACAGCTGATTGGCTGTTGGCATGTGTTATTTTTCGACCGGAAATTATTTCGAATTTAAAGTTTTGCAACTGATGTGTAAGATTTGTGTGGGTATTGGCTTAGGGAAAAGTAAGCTTTAAAAAAGTCAATAGAACCAGGTTTCAGGCTCAGGGGCAGGTTCTAGACGTAAAAGTAATTCCTTGTCGCCTTTTTGCGCAACAAAAATACAGGGACAAACAGAGCACTATGTCAGCCATTATGTTACAAAGTTGTCCCATTAAATAACAAAGCCGTTGTGTGAAACTATTGTACAACATCATTCCATCAAATAGCAATGCCGTTGTCTGAAACTATGTTACAACATCTGACCACCAATTGAAAAAGTGGTGGAGCAAAAAAGTTTGCAACATCTATACATCCATTGACAAAGCGGTCGACTGGAGAAAAAAATGCTATAACGTCTTTCGGTCAATCGCATACTTACACTTTCTTTCCTGAAGAGTTCTGGATGAGTCTGGACGGAAGATATTTTCTTCATCACACTTGCCCTTTTCTTCGATTTCAAAACAGTCTCCTAAACAAATATAAGTAGACATTCTCTTAAACAAATGGTAATAACAGTCTTCCATGCAAATGGTAGTGTAAAGCCTCCTAAAATGGTATTATTTAGTTTCCTGAGCAAATTGTATTATTTAGTTTCCTGAGCAAATCGTAGTATACAGTCTCCTAAACAAATGGTAGTATACAGTCTCCTAATCAAATGGTAGTCTAAAAGCTCCTTAAGAAATGGTAGCATATGCCATTACAGTCTTCTAAAGTCGGAGTCAACACGTGATAGTATAGGTCAAGGGTAAAAGACATGGGCCATGAAATTAACTATAGGTTGAATTTGAATTAAAGTCGACACTAATAAACCGATGATTCAATGATTTCACGTATTGCATAGGACCAGCAAGCCGTATGCTGTGCACGCCTGATCTAAATCATTAACTCAAATACAAAAATCTAAATATTAAAAAGTAATATATTTTTTTAAAAAGGAAATGCCTTACATTAAATTAGTTGTAATTGGTCTGAGTTTTTTTTAAAAATGTTAATCAGGTCGTAAATGTCAATTTATTTATTTTCTTTATTTACCAAATGTCATTTAAAAAAATCAAGTTTTAAACAATAATTGCTATTTTAAATTATTTCTTCGAAGTAAGAAAAAAAATATCCAGTCTTTTTCTAAAGGATATTACGAAAATCGGGTTTTTATTCAAATAATTTTTTTTTGCCTATGACCTGTGGCTTTATCTATGACATATGCATGTGTCCATCACCTGTGACTTTGTCTATGACCTGAAACTTTGTCTATAAGGGTGACTTTGTCTATGAAGTGAATTTGGCTACGGCCTGTGACCTCTGAGGTTCTCCATGAACACTGACTTTGTCTATGACCACTGACTTTGTCTATGACCAGTGACTTTGTCTATGACCACTAACTTGTCTATGACCACTGAATTGTCAATGACCTGCGAATTTGTTTATGACCAATGACTTCGTCTGTGGCACGTGACCTGTCACTTTCTTAATGACATGTGACCTGTGTCTTAGTCTATGACCAGTGACACAATTTATGAAAATTCTTATGAACATGAACGCCTTGCAGCCTCTGTAGCATACCGATCGCTTCACTACATCCTGTTCATCGTCATCCTTGACATCCTTGGATCCACGCTGAAAAGGACAGGATACAATAAGTTTGAACTAGGTAATACCCCTTACACAAGGGTGGGTGAAAACTGGGATAGTATGTATGCCTGACGATAACAAATTGTTATTGTGTGTATTCTGTGAATACGGGAAACAATACACTTTACCACAGTGGAATACACCTGGAAGCAATTTATAAAGGAAAGCACAGGACCGTGATGAGTGGAAAATTCTTGGGGAAGGCCTATGTCCCACACGGTGTAAAAAGGCATAAAGAAAGAAAGAAAGAAAGAAAGAAAGAAAGAAAGAAAGAAAGAAAAAAGAATAAGTATTCTGTGATCTTTGTGCCTTGATTTCCCTGTGCTGTTGTCACGTTGTATGACTGGACGTGGTGGCCTGATTGCCCTGTGCTGTTGTCACGTTGTATGACTGGACGTGGTGGCCTGATTTCCCTGTGCTGTTGTCACGTTGTATGACTGGACGTGGTGGCCTGATTGCCCTGTGCTGTTGTCACGTTGTATGACTGGACGTGGTGGCCTGATTGCCCTGTGCTGTTGTCACGTTGTATGACTGGACGTGGTGGCCTGATTTCCCTGTGCTGTTGTCACGTTGTATGACTGGACGTGGTGGCCTGATTTCCCTGTGCTGTTGTCACGTTGTATGACTGGACGTGGTGGCCTGATTTCCCTGTGCTGTTGTCACGTTGTATGACTGGACGTGGTGGCCTGATTTCCCTGTGCTGTTGTCACGTTGTATGACTGGACGTGGTGGCCTGATTGCCCTGTGCTGTTGTCACGTTGTATGACTGGACGTGGTGGCCTGATTGCCCTGTGCTGTTGTCACGTTGTATGACTGGACGTGGTGGCCTGATTGCCCTGTGCTGTTGTCACGTTGTATGACTGGACGTGGTGGCCTGATTGCCCTGTGCTGTTGTCACGTTGTATGACTGGACGTGGTGGCCTGATTGCCCTGTGCTGTTGTCACGTTGTATGACTGGACGTGGTGGCCTGATTGCCCTGTGCTGTTGTCACGTTGTATGACTGGACGTGGTGGCCTGATTGCCCTGTGCTGTTGTCACGTTGTATGACTGGACGTGGTGGCCTGATTGCCCTGTGCTGTTGTCACGTTGTATGACTGGACGTGGTGGCCTGATTGCCCTGTGCTGTTGTCACGTTGTATGACTGGACGTGGTGGCCTGATTGCCCTGTGCTGTTGTCACGTTGTATGACTGGACGTGGTGGCCTGATTGCCCTGTGCTGTTGTCACGTTGTATGACTGGACGTGGTGGCCTGATTGTCCTGTGTTGTTGTCACGTTGTCATACTGGACTTGGTGAGTTGCGTTCATGAATGTCTAAACTTAGAGGTGTGATCATTGGTTGGAGAAATGGAACGTGTGGTCATGTGATGTGAGGTATAAAAAAAAAGAATGTTGTATGAGGGATAAAGGTTAGTTGTTACACGGACGAGTTGGGATCGTATTTTACTATTACAAAAACAAACAACAAAAAAAAAAACAACTCAAGAAAGACGAATCCCAGCAGCAAGTGTGTCGGGTTTCGACAAGATGCCGTCGTCAGCAAACACAATTACCGAATAGAGAACTGAAAAATGTAAACAGACAACGTAAAAAAAAAAAACGTATCTTAGGTTGTGTGCCCATGGGAGTGAAAGACGATATTGGACGCATCCTAAAGACAATTCGCAAAACATTTCCCGCACAGATGCCAAATGTGTCCCACATATTGTTTGCCCTTCTGTGCGGCGTTTTTCATACAACGGGTGCACCGCCTCCTCATCAGAATACCTAGAAATTCCGAAGGATTTACCTAAGCGGCTCATACCCGGAGTCGGGAATTATGGTACCGGGTCCGGGTGCTATAGCTTGTTATCTTCCAAATTTCTCTTATGCGTGTCCACCCAGGGCCAAACTCACCCATAATTTAAATTAACTACATCTTTAACACAAGCTGGCGGGGCCTAAATAGATACCTTTAAAACAAATTATATTCCTTTTACCTATTTATCCATGCGGAGCCTAAATAGATACCTTTAAAACAAATTATATTCCTTTTACCTATTTATCCATGCGGAGCCTAAATAGATACCTTTATAAAAATTCTATTTCTTTTACCTGTTTATCCATGCGGGGCCTAAATATATACCTTTTTAAAAAAAATATATTTCTGTTACCTATTTATCCATGCGGGGCCTAAATATATACCTTTAAAAAAAATCTATTTTTTTTTTACCTGTTTATCCATGCGTGTAATAAGCTATACATTTGTAACCTTTTCTTTGACCAACTGATGTAATTTAAAACGGAAAGGTGCTGCTTGACTTTACTTAGCGTAAGCCTAATCAAGTTTAAGTTCAGCCTTCGCTCCACCCAAAGGGGAGAAATGAAATGTCCATGCATAAACCCGGTACAAGTTTGTGTCATACTTAACTTGTAAGATTCTGCCTGAATTAAATAGATTTTTTTTTGTTAATTGACAAGCGATTAGTGTTAACATAACTGTAAGCTGAAGGAAACTGTGAGGCTTTGCAAATAATAATAATTTACTCGCTGCGAATTTCGTATTTGTCGTACCAAGATGAATATCTCTCGTTATGACAATTGCATTTTTTTATTTAATTTTTTTTTTTTTTTAAATTTCAAATCATGGTATTGAGTAAACAAAGTTTGCATGCGTGCGTGTCCTGGTGTGTGTGAATTATTTCTAAGCTCTGCCATAGAATTCAATAACGGTTATGTAAAATAGCATTCATTTAACAAGTGAAGCAGCCGGTCAAGCGAGTATCGACAAGATATAAATATGTATTAAAATAATATGCGAACGTTGGTATCAGAAACAAATGGCACTATCCACGCCATGTTTATTTTTTTAATGTGAATGTGTTAGGGCAGTGGCAGACCTGTTTACCCTCAAACTCTTAAAAATCGTACAACACCATCACAAAATCGTTCAATACATTATCTTAATAGTGAAAAAATAAACATGCAGTATATATAATGTATACACCTCAAAATCGTACATTGTACGCCAAAATCGTAAGTGTAAATAACTCTGCAGTGGTGTTACATCGTGATCGAAATGATCGGGCTCGAAGCGAATAGTGGTCAAATGGAAGGGTTGAACGCACAGGCCCCCAAGCCCCCACCCCCCGCTCCTCAGCTGTTTAAATGTCAGGTATGGTTTGGCTGCGCTGCTCTCCGCTTTTCTATTACAGACAACAATGCCCAGTCAAGGAAAAATATCACCAGCACCCCACGTGGATGGGACTCGTTAAACTTGGACGGCAACTCATCTAAGAGAAGGCAACTCTGTATTCAAACCCGCAGATGGAGAGCCGTAAGCTGACAACATTGACACGTTCCGATAACTCCTGTGACGCCACTGGTGCCAAGCTGCATCCTCCTTTGGATATCCAGGGGCAAGAGAGAGACTAAAGCGCTGCTAGTACCACATGTGGCACGCTATCAGTTGAGATGGTGCTTTACACGTGTACACAGTGCTTGGAACGAGATGAGTGTATCTCTCAGCCGCGTCCCCTGCAAGCCTGGGTGTAATACAAGGTGTGTGGTATACATTAACCAGCTGATTTAGTGCCCTTTAGTTTGAAACAAATACATAAAATAAGATGACGTCGTCTGCTCACGGAGAACTAACTCCAACCTCACAGCCAACCTTACAGCCAACCTTACATCCAACCTTACAGCCAACCTCACAGCCAACCTTACAGCCAACCTTACAGCCAACCTTACAGCCAACCTTACAGCCAACCTTACAGCCAACCTTACAGCCAACCTTACAGCCAACCTTACAGCCAACCTCACAGCCAACCTTACAGCCAACCTTACAGCTAACCTCACAGCCAACCTCACAGCCAAGCGCACAGCCAACCTTACAGCCAGACTTACAGCCAAACTTACGGCCAATCTCACAGCCAACCTCACAGCCAACCTCACAGCCAACCTTACAGCCAACCTTACAGCCAACCATAAAGTAGTAAAAACTCTACATTTAAAAATAATTTTAATAAGAATATGCCGTTAAATTAAATTGGTGCAACAAAACTAAATAGCCAAATAGCATTTTTAATGCACTTATCACTGATCTAGATAAGAACAAAGCATATTAAATGGAAAAAATATTTTTGCGTAAGTAAGGTGGCTATTATCCAGTAATGATTTTTCTTATTTTTTTTAAAACTCTGTGTAGCCCACTATACACTATACATTCATTTTGCCTAATGTAGCACAAGATAAGCCTCAGAATAAATTTGATACATAATTAACCTTCTTCGATACATTTATATCGATGGTAGGAAATTGTCTTCATGAATTTTTACTTGGATGACAATAACTTTCAATTCAATGACATTTCAGTTGTAAAAAAATGAAGACATATTCTAATTTTACATATGAACATATGTTAACCAATTAAGAAATTCAATGACTTTAACAAAACATAAATATATTTACATAATTATACCCATGGATATCAAAACCCAATCTTTTTACACAAGTGAACATTTAATTTTAAAAATAGAGATTTTGTTAGATAGAGAGATAGACAGAAAGACAGACAAATAAGCAGATAGATTATAGATAGATAGAGATGTAGATAAAAGATATATAGACAGATGGATGGATTGATGGATGAAAGGATGAAAGGATTAATGGAATGAAGGGTGGGTGGGTGAGAGGATGAATTGATGGATGGATAGATAGATAGGTAGGTAGAAAGATAGGTAGGTAAGTAGTTTGGTAGTTAGGTAGGTAAGTAGGTAGATAAATATGTAGGTAGGTAGGTAGGTAGATAGGTAGATAGATAGATGGAGATACAGACCTGTTTAATCTTACGATTTAGGCGTACAATGTACGATTTTGAGGTGTATACATTATATATACAGTAGAACCCGGTTATGTCGACGGCCACGGGGTATGCCTAAAGGCGTCGAGATAACCGAGGATCGAGATAAAAAGGAAAACCAATATGGCGGCAATATATTAACATGTGCTTGAAATGTCTTTATATACATGATGTGCGTTAATAAATGAGAATTTACATGCACTTGTTTTTGGAGTTTTTTTTTTACACAACAGCGTTGCCATTATTTGTTTGATGAAGCGATCTGCATGCTATAAAAATGTACATACATGTTTGCTAACAACATGTTCGCAGTTATCGTATGCCCGTATACTCAGTCGCGTAGTGAGGGGGCATTATGTCCCGGGCGCTACTCACAAAGGGGCGCCAAATAGTATATTTTACATATAATATTGTATGGTTTTCGAATAGAGAGGGGGTAAAAAGGTATTGTGCCCCGGGCGCGAGTTAAGCTCGCTGCGCTACTGCGTATACTATTGCTTTGTGTTTTCATAAAGAGATCGCTGTAGTGGTAATATTTAACGTGACATAGTCACAACACATTGTAGTCCGCCAACACGTCTTTCCGTGCTGTGACGTCATTATTTCGCTCGGCGGAACCAATCTTCCTCCACCCGCAGATAGCTAGTTCACTGTGACACACAAAGTAACAATATGACCATCACGATCAATACGATACGTTGCGGTGATATTTTTATAACCTTTGACACACCTACTAATCCCCCTACCCATGGCCGGCCTTTGGCCACTGCAACCTATGCGGCCGCAATGGGCCCTGCACTTTCATAGGCCCCGCCCCGAATTTATTTTCTAATACAAAATCTTAATTTTCACTTATTATCCTTATTCCTACCCAGACTGGGCTCCATGCAATCCGTTTCACATAGGGCCCCTGCAATTGTTAGGGTCGGCCCTGCCCCTACCCATCTGTCTCGTATGCCACAAATTTCCTTAACAACCAACAATGCACTGCTAAGATGGGATTGTCGATACAAACGCGAAAATACGGTAGTGAGATGGTGAAGTGGCATCGATAACTAACTTTTCAAAAGCTAGCGATTCGTCACGGGGATCAAGATAACCAACGTTAAGTGGCACATTTGGCCCTCTTTTTTCATGGGTGGCTAGAAATCAATCAAATACAAACGACATTTCAGTTTTGTGTGACATAAGTACAACCATTTTAAAATTTTGCGTTTAGGCCCGGGGGGCCTTATTTTAAAAATAATAAATATTTGAGCTATCTGAAGATAATTTAAAACAGAGCTACTGCGTGGGTGCATCAATCGCTACGAGTGTGTGGACTAAATTTTGAAAATACACGCTTCTCACATGGACAGTTGTATGTTGCCTGCTCACGCGTCAAAAAAAAAAAACATCTAATTTATGTGTGTACACAGCAGACGGAAAAAAAACGATACAAATTTTCTATTTAAAAATTACTTTGAAACTTTTTTAAAACACAAACACTTTTTTTCATTGAGTGGCATTGCAACGCATGCCGGGTTCTCGCTAGTTACTAAATAATTTAATATTAATAATAAAATGACTGCTGTGGTAACATGTACAAAAATAATGTCACGAAAAAAACATGAGACAATACCAGGGAGGGAGGTCAACTCTAAAAAAAAAAAACACCCACCCCTTGACATTGGGAGTCCTGTCTGTTTGTCCCCTCACGGTCAAGGCCTTCATCGGACACGCTACAGTTTTCTTTTACCCAACAGATGAAACCCTGGAGTCCAACCTTACTTACCAGAGAAGCAGATACGCTGCCGCCAACCTTACTTACCCGAGAAGCAGACACGCTGCCGCCAACCTTACTTACCCGAGAAGCAGACACGCTGCCGCCAACCTGTTGGAAAACATAATGATTGAGCTGAATTGACAATCTCAAATCAAAACCGAATTTCTTAAAATTCCATCGCTATTTTTTTTTTAATTGTGGAAATATGGTCACGACATGGTGTCTAAATTTAATTCTCGCTAGTAACAATCAATCTTCGGTGTGACACTAATGGGCGTGAACTGATTTGCCCAGAAAATCAAATGACCGTTAACTGCCACGATAGGGACCCAATCACTGAACAACTTTTTTTAATTTTTTTTTTATTTTTGTTGCGTATATCTTTTCAAACTTTTGAATTAAAAAAATATATTTTGGATATAAATTAACGTCTCTAAAATTGCGTATCCAAAAGTTGGTTGAAAAAGAAATTTGCTCTATGCAAAATTGTTTCACGGACTTTTTTTCTTCGAAAGTAAGGCTTTGAAATTAACATTGTTTAAATTGAGATTTATATTTATTTTTTTAAATTTAATTTTTTAACGGAAAGTGTGTAGTTAACATTATTTTGGAAAACTAAAAAAAAAAATTTCTTTGCCTTCAAGCAAATTTCTTTCCAACAAATATTCGGTTAACATTTAAAAAAAAAAAGAACATGAGATACCCTTATAAAAACGTGTTCAAAATCTTGAATCATATCCAAAGTAACAAAATAACTTTTATTTTTTATTTAAACTTATTGCCAAATTTACATATTTAACGTGCCCTTGAGAAGCCAATACAAAAATGTGGATTTCACCGGCATGGATGTAATTAAAAATGACTCCTGTTGTACTTTCGTATTCAAGCTTCCATTTCCGTTTTCTTAATCACCGAAAAAAAAAACAACTGCTGGTTAGTCCAAAAATGGTTTAGTTGAAAGAAACGTTTCTTTTTTAAAAAAATAGTTACCTCTCTCAAGACTTTAGGGTGCAATTTGCGTCTTGATGACTGTTGACAAAAAAATGCAAAAATCACATTAAAAAAAACAACAAACAACAGAAGAGTGAGCAGCTATGAGGCAAACAAGCATCATATGTCAACGATGGTTTAAATTATGAGTGATATTCATTACTGTCGTTTTTAGGAAAAAAAGGGGGAAGGCGGAGTCGTACGGTAACAGGCACACAACACAAACTCCTTCTCGTGACGTCATAGTGGAAATGTAAACATTAATGTCATCACAGTTATCTTTTGTTTTAATCAGGGGCGGTTAATGCTGTTGACAATTTATGGTATGTCATAGAACGTTTTAACCTTTTGGCAACGGATACCGCTAGTTGTGTTAAGAATGACTTTAGGCCTTTAAAAACCTACGCCATAATGTTTGCCATCATAAGGCTGAGTTTCAACAGCGTTGAACCTCTATACCGACTCCATTGTTGTTTGCCACCGGAAGGCTGAGTTTCAACAGTGTAAAATCTAGTTGAGTTTTTAAATATTTTAAAACGATGATCATTTATAGATTGATTGATTGGAGTACTTATATAGCGCTCATTTCCATTCTATGATAGCATGCTCGCGCCGCTCCGATGTTCGATGTTCGAGAGGTCTCACTGCTGCCAGTTAAGCGCATGTGAACTCCATCTCCCCATCTCCGGGTTTGAATTCAGAGTTGCCTTCTCTTAGATGAGTTGCCGTCCAAGGTTAACGAGTCCCATCCACCCGGGGTGATGGTGGTGTTTTTTTTTTTTGCTTGACTTTGGCGGGGATTGAACTCCTGATCATTAACTTGAGATTTGCTCAGTTTAGACCAATCGGCCACCCAGCAAAAGATCAGTGCTATGACGCGCTCTTAAAGTACTAAAACTATTACATGGAAAATAATGACAACGCTGGAATTTGTAAAAATATGAAGCGATGTTCGACATGATCATGTAATGAAATTGATGAGGTCAAAGAATTTCGATGATGTACCGAGTTTAACTTCAACGACTAGAAAGCGGATATAAAGGACATCTGACACAGTTCCTATAGATAACTATGAGTCCAACGTGTATTTCTACACATTCACGCATACAACTCAAATCTGATAGTGGGATATGTACCTTTTTAACATATAAACATGTATGTATAGATAGCCACGAGGTTGTGCTGAGTTCGAGGAAAACGAGTACACTGCTCGAGGCAGTGCACGCTTAAAGGCCTTACAATGTGGAGTTGTTGTTTTTTTTAAAGTGGTCCCAAAATTTGGATATGCTCAGGGCACTAAAAACAACAGCACGGCCATGGAACCAAAGCATTTAAAAATATGGATCTATAGTTTTCATATATGAAATAAGGAGCTCCCCATAAAACCCAAGGAGGTTCATAGTTTCCCCAGAAATCCCAAGGAGGTCCATAGTTTCCCATTACTATCAAATGTTGCACACATGTATGTTGTAAATACTGTTGACAATGTCGTTTAAAATTGTAGCCAGCTTAACCGAACTAAGTGGCTAAGTCTGTATTGCAATAAAAACAGAACATCATAGAAAAAGACAAATGAAGGCCCTATTTTCAAATCGTTTTGTTTGTTCCTTGAATCTCGAACAAGAACCCATGAAACGTTGCTACAAGAACCCACGAATCCTTACTACAAGAACCCACGAATCGCACCTACATGAACCCATGAATCGATGTTACCTACTTTTCTAGTAGCAGAATCCGAAACTGAAGACTTCTTGTCAACTATATCACTCTGTAAAATATAATCATTTTTTAAAAAATGAAATAATATGACATGGAATCAAATCTAAAATGACGGTTTCAAAGTATTCTTATGTTTACAGTTAGTCTTTGCCTAACATGTTTAGATATTACATACATATTAAACTTGCACTACTTAAACTATTTAGTTATGCACATGCCAAGTAACCGTGTATTGTTATTTGGAATGCAGAACTTTATTTCTAACAGTGACACCATATATGTTTAAAACTGAACTATATTTCAATCACTGACACCAGCCGTGTTCAAAACTGAACTATATTTCAATCACTGACACCATCCGTGTTCAAAACTGAACTATATTTCAATCACTGACACCATCCGTGTTCAAAACTGAACTATATTTCAATCACTGACACCATCCGTGTTCAAAACTGATCTATATTTCAATCACTGACACCAGCCGTGTTCAAAACTGAACTATATTTCAATCACTGACACCATCCGTGTTCAAAACTGAACTATATTTCAATCAATGACACCATCCGTGTTCAAAACTGAACTATATTTCAATCAGTGACAACAGCCGTGTGCAAAACTGAACTATAGTTCAATCACTGACACCATCTGTGTTCAAAACTGAACTATATTTCAATCACTGACACCATCCGTGTTCAAAACTGAACTATATTTCAATCACTGACACCATCCGTGTTCAAAACTGAACTATATTTCAATCACTGACACCATCCGTGTTCAAAACTGAACTATATTTCAATCACTGACACCATCCGTGTTCATAACTGAACTATATTTCAATCACTGACAACATCCGTGTTCAAAACTGAACTATATTTCAATCACTGACACCATTCGTGTTCAAAACTGAACTATATTTCAATCA
This sequence comes from Omphiscola glabra, assembly GCA_964017045.1. Classification (NCBI taxonomy): domain Eukaryota; kingdom Metazoa; phylum Mollusca; class Gastropoda; family Lymnaeidae; genus Omphiscola; species Omphiscola glabra. The sequence goes on along the minus strand of OZ024810.1, from coordinate 22,385,080 downwards.
CTAACAACATCCGTGTTCAAAACTGAACTATATTTCAATCACTGACACCATCCGTGTTCAAAACTGAACTATATTTCAATCACTGACACCATCCGTGTTCATAACTGAACTATATTTCAATCACTGACAACATCCGTGTTCAAAACTGAACTATATTTCAATCACTGACACCATTCGTGTTCAAAACTGAACTATATTTCAATCACTAACAACATCCGTGTTCAAAACTGAACTATATTTCAATCACTGACACCATCCGTGTTCAAAACTGAACTATATTTCAATCACTAACACCATCCGTGTTCAAAACTGAACTATATTTCAATCACTGACACCATCTGTGTTCAAAACTGAACTATATTTCAATCACTGACACCATCCGTGTTCAAAACTGAACTATATATTTCAATCACTGGCACCATATGTGTTCAAAACTGAACTATATTTCAATCACTGACAACATCCGTGTTCAAAACTGAACTATATTTCAATCACTGACACCACTCGTGTTCAAAACTGAACTATATTTCAATCACTGACACCATCCGTGTTCAAAACTGAACTATATTTCAATCACTGACACCATCCTTGTTCAAAACTGAACTATATTTCAATCACTGACACCATCTGTGTTCAAAACTGAACTATATTTCAATCACTGACACCATCCGTGTTCAAAACTGAACTATATATCAATCACTGACACCATTCGTGTTCAAAACTGAACTATATTTAAATCACTAACACCATCCGTGTTCAAAACTGAACTATATTTCAATCACTGACACCATCCGTGTTCAAAACTGAACTATATTTCAATCACTGACATCATATGTGTTCAAAACTGAACTATATTTCAATCACTGACACCATCCGTGTTCAAAACTGAACTATATTTCAATTACTGACAGCATCCTTGTTCAAAACTGAACTATATTTCAATCACTGACACCAGCCGTGTTCAAACTGAACTATATTTCAATCACTGACACCATCCGTGTTCAAAACTGAACTATATTTCAATCACTGACACCATCCGTGTTCAAAACTGAACTATATTTCAATCACTGACACCATCCGTGTTCAAAACTGAACTATATTTCAATCACTGACACCATCCGTGTTCAAAACTGAACTATATTTCAATCACTGACACCATCCGTGTTCAAAACTGAACTATATTTCAATCACTGACACCATCCGTGTTCAAAACTGAACTATATTTCAATCACTGACACCATCCGTGTTCAAAACTGAACTATATTTCAACACTGACACCATCCGTGTTCAAAACTAAACTATATTTCAATCACTGACACCATCCGTGTTCAAAACTGAACTATATATTTCAATCACTGACACCATCCGTGTTCAAAACTGAACTATATTTCAATCACTGACACCATCCGTGTTCAAAACTGAACTATATTTCAATCACTGACACCATCTGTGTTCAAAACTGAACTATATTTCAATCACTGACACCATCCGTGTTAAAAACTGAACTATATTTCAATCACTGACACCATCCGTGTTCAAAACTGAACTATATTTCAATCACTGACACCATCCGTGTTCAAAACTGAACTATATTTCAATCACTGACACCAGCCGTGTTCAAAACTGAACTATATTTCAATCACTGACACCAGCCATGTTCAAAACTGAACTATATTTCAATCACTCACACAATATATGCTTCAAACCTGTCAGATGTTTACTTTATGTATTTCTAACTTATTTCAAAAGAGCCCCACAATAACTTGTTTTTTTTGTTTTTTTTTTAAGTCTAATATTTTTAGCCATGTAGAACTTTAATCCTTAGTTTTACCGTTTGCCGTGACATTTTATGATTTGAAAAAAGATATAGATAAATTTAAGAAAACAAGTGTTCTTACAACTTTGACTAATAATGTATCATTACGGTGGTACACAAGGTAGATTTATGACAAATTTGTGCTGTGTTGATTTCTACAAAACTTGTTGCTAATTAAATCATCACAAATTCTACGATAGTACAATGTTGTTCGTCCGTCAAATCGACTAGGACCATCCAGTCATCCGGTTAGGGGTGTGGGTTACGGTGTGTTCGTAGGTGGCTTGCCAATCCTATACGTGCTCGGAATAGTCTGTGGCACCGCGATTAGGGGATAGTTGGTGCAGTCGTGACTTTAATAATGTTCTTTCGGGCTTGCCTGCGTGTCTCAATGGTGGCCATCCTACTGGCTTCATAAGATTTAGCCCCTATCTTGACCACTGATCTCCACCTGACACTTTCCTGGGCGGTCTGCTCCCATTTAGTAGTGTCGATGCTGAAGGCCTTTAGTGCCACTTTCAGTGAGTCTTTGTAACGTTTTTTTGGACCTCCATGGGAGCGCTTGCCTGTCATGAGCTCACCATAGAATATTTGTTTAGGGAGCCGGTGATCTTCCATACGGGCAACGTGTCCCATCCAACGGTGTTGATACTGCATCAGGGTGGTGAAGACACTAGGTATGTTCGCTCTAGCGAGAACCTCTGTGTCAGGAACTTTGTCTTGCCACCTGATGCCGATGAGTTTCCTGAGGCTGGTTGTGTGAAAATGGTGCAGTTTTTTAGCGTGACGCTGGTAGACTGTCCACGTTTCACACCCTTAGAGCAATGTCGAGAGGACTGCTGCGCTGTAGACCTTTATCTTCGTTTCCCGTCTGATACCTCTCCTGTCCCAAACAGTGCTGCGGAGCCTGCCAAATATGGCACTAGCTTTTGCAAGTCTGGCATTCATTTCATCATCAATGATGATAGATCTGGAGAGGGTGCTGCCCAAGTAAGTAAATTTATCCACCGCGTTAAGACGCTGTCGCTGATGATGATGTTGGGTTCAGCGTAGGGCCTACTGGGAGATAGCGGATAGAATACCTCAGTCTTCTTCGCGTTGTTTGTTAGTCCAAAGTTGTTGCAGGCCTCAGAAAAGATATCAACGCTTTGCTGTATGGCAGCCTCAGAGTCAGCATTGAGGGTACAATCGTCCGCAAACAGAAGCTCGTTGATGGTGGTATGTTTGACCTTTGATTTAGCTTGAAGCCTCTTTAGGTTGAAGACCGATCCATCGATGCGTAAACGGATTGGCAAGCCCGTGGTGGAGTCCCTGAACGCATCAGACAGCATTGCAGAATACATAATACTGAAGAGCGTGGGAGCCAGGACACAGCCCTGCTTCACACCATTTGTGACAGGGAATGCTTGAGATGACTGACTGTTGTCCTGTACTCTGGCCATCATGCCATCATGCAGCTGACGGATGATGGTGGTGAATTTTTCTGGGCATCCGTACTTATTCATGATTTTCCACAGGCCATCTCTATTGACCCTGTCAAAAGCCTTATTCAGGTCAATAAATGTGGAATATAGGTCCATGTTTTGCTCCTGACATTTCTCTTGGAGCTGCCTGGCAGCAAACACCATATCGATAGTTCCTCGTTCTTTTCGGAAACTACATTGACTTTCGGGTAGGAGACCTCGCTCCAGATGTGCATTTAGGCGGTTCAGAAGGGCTCGGGCCAAGATCTTGCCCTGGGACAGCAGTGAAATTCGGCGGTGATTGTCGCAGGCCTGGCGGTTTCCTTTGTGTTTGTACAGGTGGATAATGGAGGCATCTTTGAGGTCCTGTGGTACAGTTTCCATCTGCCAGATGATCTGGAATAGACGCAATAGCTTATCCGTCAACGCTGGTCCACCCTCTTTGTAGATTTCGGCAGGAATCATGTCGGAGCCAGGTACTTTACCATTGGACATTTGACGGATTGCTGTCTGTATCTCGACCGAAGTTGGGACAGCGTCCAGTGACTTGTTCATTGGGACCTGGGGCAGCCTTTCAATGGCCTCATCATTAATGATGGAAGGCGTATTCAGCATATTTTTAAAGTGTTCCGCCCATTTATCCAAGATTTTTTCCTTGTCTGTGATGAGGGTAGAACCGTCTGCACTAAGGAGAGGGGAAAAGCCTGAGGTGGTAACTCCATAGATTTCTCTCAGGCCACTGTAGAAGTTTTTCATGTCTTTTTTGTCTGCAAAGCCTTGAATCTCATCAGCTTTCGCATTCAACCAGGAGTCTTGCATCTGGCGCAGTTGTAATTGGACCTTGCTGCGGATGTTCCTCAGTGCAGCTGTCTTTGCTGCTGACATTGGGTCATCATGGAGGGCTTTGTACGCCCGACGTTTTTGCTCAAGTAGCATTTGGATTGCTGTGTTGTTTTCATCAAACCAATCCCTATGTTTTCTGATAGAGGGTCCGAGGCGCTCAGCGGCTGTGTTATACACCGTCTCACGAAGTGTGGTCCACGCTGCTTCCGCGTCCTGGTTGTTCAGTGTTATGGAATCAAGGCGTTCATCCAGGGTGTCAACAAAGGTTTGTCTTACATCATGGATCTTCAGCTTAATGATGTTGAGGCGTTTCGGAGCTTTGGTGGCCTGAGGTCGCCTCTTAGGTTGGATGTGAATTTTCAACTTTGAGACGATGAGGCGGTGATCCGTTCAGCATTCTGCGCCGCACATGGCCTTAGTCACTCTCACATCATGCCGGTCCCTATTTCTGACGATGACATAATCTATTAGGTGCCAGTTTTTAGAAAGGGGGTGCATCCAGGAGGTCCTGTTGCGCGTAGGCAGGTTGAATGTGATGTTTGTTATTAGAAGGCCGTGTTCAGCACAGGTCTGTAGTAGCAGTAGGCCGACACGTGCATTGAAATCTCCAAGAATTATGAGTTTGTCAGCAGTCGGTGTGGAGGAGATGACAATGTTCAGGTCCTCATAAAACTTATCTATGGACTCTTCTGTGTTTGTCTTGGTGGGTGCATAGGTACTGACTAAAGTGGCAGCCTTCCTTCCATGGCAGAAGGTGAGTTTCAACCTCATGAGTCGGTCATTGATTCCCTCTGGAGAGCTGGAGAGCTTGCTCGCAAGAGAGGTTTTGATAGCAAAGCCAACTGCGGCTTCACGCCTTGCGTCAGGGTCTCGTCCACTCCAGAAGAAAGAATAGCCAGCAAGCTTTTCCGTGAGTTCACCTTTGCCAGAGAGTCTGGTTTCACTTAGGGCGGCGATGTCTATATTGTATCTGCACGATAGTACAATAACCCTAATTAATAGCATGATAATTGCTTCGATTCTACTGTATCCTCTAATTCAGTGGTTCTCAACGTTCCTAATGCCGCGAGCCTTTAATACAGTTCCTCGTGTTGTGGTAACCCCCAAACATAAAATTATTTTCGTTGGTACATCAAAAATATATGTTTTACGATGGTCTTTGGTGACCCCTGTGTTAGGGCCATTCAATCACCAAAGGCGTCGTGACCCACAGGTTGCGAACCGCTGCTTTAATTATTATATTTCTATTACTACGATTTCCTGTGTCCAGATTTTGCTGCATTTTGACCTTCATTTCTAAGTTTGAAAATAACATTGACGCATACAGATCGAAGCCCACCAATTAACATTGTCGCTTACACAGCAAGTCCAACACATTAACAGTGAGGCTTCAACAGCAAGCCCCCCTAAATAGCATTGACACTTATATAGCAAGCACAGATTAATACATTGACACTTACAAAGCAGGACCCACCCAATAAAAATAAAGCTTACACAGTCAGCCCCACACAATAGCATTGACTCTTACACAGCAGTCCACACCCAATACCATTGACCCTTACACAGCAGTCCACACCCAATACCATTGACCCTTACACAGCAGTCCACACCCAATACCATTGACCCTTACACAGCAGTCCACACCCAATACCATTGAACGTTACACAGCAGTCCACACCCAATACCATTGACCCTTACACAGCAGTCCACACCCAATACCCTCGACGCTTACACAGCAGTCCACACCCAATACCCTCGACGCTTACACAGCAGTCCACACCCAATACCATTGACCCTTACACAGCAGTCCACACCCAATACCATTGACCCGTACACAGCAGTCCACACCCAATACCCTCGACGCTTACAAAGCCAGCCCCCTGTACTTTCGCTTTGACCACGAAGCTCCACTAACCTGGCTCCACTCTTCTTGTGGAGGAAACCTTTTCTTCGATGATCTTATATCTTCTTCTCTGAAGTTTTCAAATAATTTGTCATTCTCCTGGATCGCGATAGAGAACACACAAAATATGTAATTCAACCAACTGACAACGTCAGTTTTATAAACTCTTGCTTGGAACAACTTTGCTGATGTTTGCACGTGGATATAATATATCAAGTATTTTAATCAAACTTTATTTATGATAGCATTGACTTTATAACTGACACAATTTATAACAACGTGGACTTCATAACTGACACAAATCACAACAACATAGACGTTTTAACTGATACAGTGCATAAAAACATGGACTTCATAACTGACACTGATATGTGATACAATATATAACAACATAGACTTTATAAATCACACAATTTATAACAACATATAATTTATATGAGACACAATTTATATCAACATAGACTTTATAACAGACACAAATCACAACAACATAGACTTTATATGTGACACAATATATAACAACATAGAGTTTATATGAGACACAATTTATAACAACATAGACTTTATATGAGCCACAATTTATAACAACATAGACTTTATAACTGACACAATTTAAAACAACGTATAAAGCTCTTCAAAGCTGTTTACTTCTGAACAAGCTTTCAAATCCTCTTTCTTTTATTTGGGTTTAGAGAGTTTCTCATAAGTCTAACTATGTCAGCTGAATTGTTGACGATTGTTTACACTTTATGACAACATACGCATCGCATAAGCGCAGACGAGTCATACTATCAAATTAGTTCGTTGGCTTTATTGGCGCCTCATATGCGTTAATGAATAGCATGCAAAGCCTCTGGAGCAAGGTTATTCTAAAAGATGATATGCATAGGTCTCTGGAGCTAGGTTTTGTGAAAGATGATATGTACTGATCTCTGGAGCTAGGGTATTGTGAAAGATGATATGTATTGGTCTCTGGAGCTAGGGTATTGTGAAAGATGATATGTACTGATCTCTGGAGCTAGGGTATTGTGAAAGATGATATGTATTGGTCTCTGGAGCAAGGTTATTGTGAAAGATGACATAAAAAGCCTCTTGAGCAAGGATATTGTAAAAGATGACATCTAAAGTCTCTGAGGCAACGTTAGTGTGAAATATAACATGATGTATAGTGTCTGAAGTAAGGTTATTGTGGCAGCTATTGAACTTGTGTATGCATGCAATCATAAGCATGATACTCCAGCAATTAAGTCATAACAGCGATACACTGGAAGCCCTTTCTTGGGGATATAAGCCTGCACACACCTATAAAATAAACATATATTGTATTGCTCTCACCTGTTCGTTCCATCGGGCATCGTACCAGAAGAAAGCTGAAAGACACGAACGTTCAATCGATTTAAGCAGAGACATTTGGTTAAAATTACATTTTATCTTGCATTAAATGTTTTATCTAAACTAGAACTAATGGATATTACTACACCGTGCTCCATGGAGTTTTAATTTGTAACTTAATTATAACTAAAATTATACTGTTTTGTTAGGTAAACTTAAGAAGGAAAAAACAACTTTATTATAAATAGAAGTATACTGTTTTCCTTCAAGGTTTAATTAAGTAAGACAATATTTCTTAAGAAATAAGACAGAAGAAAAATCGTTCAAACAGCAGTTAATAAACCATACTGATATATGATTTATGATATACTAGACATATAGATACAATACTGATATATGATATACTAGACAGGTAGATACAATACTGAATTATGACATACTAGACAGGTAGATACAATACTGATACATGATTTATGACATATTAGACAGGTAGATACAATACTGATATATGATATACTAGACAGGTAGATACAATACTGATTTATGACATACTAGACAGGTAGATACAATACTGATACATGATTTATGACATACTAGACAGGTAGATACAATACTGATATATGATATACTAGACAGGTAGATACAATACTGATTTATGACATACTAGACAGGTAGATACAATATTGATACATGATTTATGACATACTAGACAGGTAGATACAATACTGATTTATGACATACTAGACAGGTAGATACAATACTGATATATGATACAGTAGATAGATAGATCAAATATTGATATATGATGTACTATATAAATTGATAAAATACTGATATATGAAGATGAAATACTGATATATGAAGATAAAATACTGATATATGAAGATAAAATACTGATATATGAAGATGAAATACTGATATATAAAGATGAAATACTGATATATGAAGAGGAAATACTGATATATGAAGATGAAATACTGATATATCAAGATGAAATACTGATATATGAAGATGAAATACTGATGTATGAAGATGAAATACTGATATATGAAGATGAAATACTGATATATGAAGATGAAATACTGATATATGAACTCGGAACTGGTGTCGTCCTGCCTGATTGTGGCGCCCGTAAAGATGCCTTGTCCGTCCCTACCCCACGCAAGAAAGACATTCCATAAGGATGAAATTATCGTATATTAGCACTGTTCACAACGTATGTACCAACCTTGGGCCCAAAATTCTATTTCTAACATGATGTCAGAGAAAAATAATGGGGGGGGGGGGGTGGGGGTGGGGAAGAGCCCTTAGTTCGTTACACGGCCCAGGACCAGCACGTAGCTGTGTAAGACAGCCCCTTTCACAGACCGTAGGTCATTCTAGGACATCATAATCACAGTGAAAGCACGAAGGTGGGCGAAACAGTTTCCGGCCCCAAACCCAACCTTGACATGACCTTTCCTCACTTCACCTTTTTTACCGATCCGGAAATCCCAGTCAATTCTAAAACGCCAACATATGGTTTCTCAGCTTTCAAAAAATTGAATACCTCTGTCTGAAAGAATTTTCACATCACTTTATTTATAAATTTTTAAATAAATCTTTTTTTTTTTTTTTTTTTTTTTTTTACATAACGAAACCCATCTTCGTTTACATTATGATTCGTGAGATCTTTTGAAAAACCAAAGTCGGTCTTCTTCGACATTTAAACTTTGTAATAGCCTATCATTTCATTCAGGATCCAAACGTATCGTTATTTCAATATGTCTGTCTTAAGACATCAATATGTCAGCATTTAAACGATTCACTTGACAAGTATCAGTCACAAGACGTTACCACGTCATCATTTACACCAGGCCTGCACAACATACGGCCCGCGGGCCTCATGCGGTCAGCCAACACCCACTTTGTGGCCCGCGAAGTAACGAAATATTCATTATTTTTATTACTTTCTAAATAGCTTTCCCACTCTCATATTTTCTTTTGCACCGCACAAGTCCTGTCCTATTTTATTTCGGCCAGCAAACGTTTTCATAAAGTATTACGGCCCGCCTAACATTTTGAGTTGTGCAGGCTTGATTCACACTATTGAATTGACAATTGAATGTCTCCAGACATCAAAGTTTCATCATCAACACCGTATTCTTAAAAAGTGAATGAATATCTTGCTGATTTCTTTGTTTTCATTTCTTGATATTAGCATAAGCTTTGTTATTAGTACACTAGAAGCATATCGAAAACAGCTGTTTAGCCTAGAGTGTTAAGAGCAGGCCTAATAAATACATATCTCTTTAACCAATGTACCTTTGTCTCCTTTTCTCGACAACGCGTATAAGTCCTTTTTGGCGTACGACTGGGCGACGATATTCTCCAGCTTACGGACCGCGTTGGGGGATATATCTACGTCCATTTTAGCCATGTTTAGTGTCAAGACCCTCCAGCGCATCTGGGCGTTGGTCGGCACGGCCGTGACATCCATGCTGTGGCCCTGCCTAATCCTGATGCGCTCCATCGCCATGGTCATGATGTAGGTCCAGCTCCGCCGGTGGCAGAATGCTTTCTTCATCTTTGTCTCGTCGGCTAAAATGAGGTTTCTCATAGTTTCTGGCAAAAAAAAAAAATTATAATCTAAGCATTGTGTCCTATCGTACTTTGAGATGAAGTTAGCACTGATTGCATTAAAAAAAAAGATTATAACGGTAACTCAGTCGTGTGAAAACCATCACATCCTCATTGCGCTGAATTAAAGTGTCCAGCAGATGTCGCTTTAAACAGGCCAACTTTTATATAGAAAGATGTAGTGAGTAGCATAGTTTGTTTTTTTGTCAGATTTTGTGTTGGAGTCTTATGACAAACCTGGGGTGTAACTTGTGATAATAACTCCCGCAACGGGTTAAGAATTTCGGCCTCCCCGACAAAAATTTCCATTTTGCCCTAGTTGCCGCAAATCAATGTCAATAAAAATGTGTCACACGGGGTGTACGGCCACCACCTAAGCGTTTCTTCCAGTGCCCCAGCAATACGTATGCAACGTCAGACGGTTGTTGGCGTCTCACAATTATAACGTTACAATGACTTAAGCATGCAATGTAGGAGCCATGCTGGATGCAACCACTTACCTTCCGACAACACGTGGGACAGCTTTTCTAGCGATCTTCCGTCATTACCTGAGAACACGTAAAAAAAACGCACAATAAACAAGGGTTGAGTTTCAAAAGCATATTGTTTGAGAGACGTATTTTAGAATCGCGTCACTCTACTGACTGGCTTTCGAAACCCACCTCCCAAGTTATTCTAGCTCCCTGACATAAAATAATACAATCTTAAATGATTTCCGCGAAGATCTTTATTTAGTAACTAGCGAGAACTCGGCATGCGTTACATGCCACTCAATGAAAAAAGTGTATGTGTTTTAATTAAGTTTCAAAGTAATTTTTAAATAGAAAATATATATTTTTTTTTTTTTCCGTCTGCTGTGTACACAAATGAATTAATTGGAAGTTTTTTCGACGCGTGAGCAGGCAACATATAGCTGTCCAGGTGAGAAGCGTGTATTTTCAAAATGTAGTCCACACACTTGTAGCGATTGATCAACCCACGCGGTAGCTCTGTTTTAAATTATATTTAGATAGCTCACATATTTATTATTTTTAAAATAAGGACCCCCGGCCCCAAACGCAAAATTTTAAAATGGTTGTACTTATGTCACACACAAACTGGAATGTCGTTTGTATTTGATCGATTTCTAGCCACCCATGCAATAGCACTGATTGAATTTATACTTGTATAGCTCATATAAGAAAAAAATGATTTGGGGATCCGGCCCGAAAAAGGAATATTTCAAAATGGATAAGCTAATTCAGAAACCATTGGCGCGCACAACATATTACCAAAGTCTTATCGCAATCGGATGAATGGTATAGGAATGCATACGAAAATTATATTTAGCTCATAAAAGGGGGGAATCAAGAATTTAGGTCCCCGGTCCCAAAACAGAATATTGTAAAATGTGTGTAATAATTCAGAAACATTTGCATTTTTTTACAATTCACAAAATTTTCATCACTTTGGATTGATGGTATAGAAGCACATACGGAATATACTTATATATGTATAGATATAGTTTACCGAATTAAGATAACTTTTTTTGCAATTATTCAAGGATGATCTGTCTGCCTGTCTGTCTGTCTGTCACTCTGTCTCTATGTTTGTCCCTCAAGCTGTCTCTCAGTCTGTCTCACTGTCAGTCTCTGTCTCTCTGTCTATCTCTCTGTCTCTCTGTCCGTCTCTCTGTCTGTATCTCTGTCTCTCTGTTTGTATCTCTGACTGTCTGTCTCTCTGTCCGTCTCTCTGTCTGTATCTCTGTCTCTCTGTTTGTATCTCTGACTGTCTCTCTTTCTGTCTCTTCTTCTGATTCTCCATCTGTCTGACTGCCTGTCTGTTTGTCAATCTATCTACCTATCTATCTATTATCTACCTATCAACATATTTGCCATTTACATGCCTGCCTGCATACCTACCTACCTACCTATCTACCTAACTATGTACCTATCCAGCTACTGCCTACAGACCTGTTTACCCTCAAAATCTTAAAATCGTACACTATCATCACAAAATCGTTCAATACATTATCTAAATATAAAAAAACCACTCAGTATATATAATGTATACACATCAAAATCGTACATTGTACGCCAAAATCGTAATAGTAAATAGGTATGTATCTATCTACCAATATATCTATATATCTACCTATCTCCCTACCTACCTACCTACATATCTATCTACCTACTTACCTACTACCAACCTACTTACCTACCTATCTTTCTACCTACCTATTTATCCATCTATCCATTCATCCTCTCACCCACCCACCCTTCCATCCATCAATCCTTTCATCCATTCATCCATCCATCCGTCTATCTATCTTTTATCTACATCTCTATCTATCTATCATCTATCTGTGTATTTGTTTGTCTGTCTTTCTTTCTGTCTATCTCTCTATCTAATAAAATCTCTATTTTTAAAATTAAATTTTCACTCGTGTAAAGTGTATGGGTTTTGATATCCATGGGTATAATTATGAAAATATATTTTTGTTTTGTTAAAGTCATTGATTTTCTTAATTGGTTAATGTATGGTCATATGTAAAATCAAGATATAGCTTCTTTTTTTTACAACTGTAATGTCATTGGATTGAAAGATATTGTCATCCACTTAAGAATGTATGAACTCAATTTCCTACTATCGATATAAATGTATCGAAGAAGGTTAATTATGTATCAAATTTATTCTGAGGCTTATCTTGTGCTGCATTGGGAAAAATGAATGTATAATGTACTCCCCGCCCACATAGTTAAAAAAAATCATACACTGGATTGTAACCCCCTTACTTACGCAAAAAGATTTTGTTGCATTTAATATGCTTTGTTCTTATCTAGATCAGTGATAAGTGCATTAAAAATACTATTTGGCTATTTAGTTTTGCTGCACCAATTTAATTAAACGGCATATTCTTATTAAAATTATTTTTAAATGTAGCGTTTTTACTACTTTATACATTTCATCAAAGTTTATTTTTGGAATGAATAAAAAGTACAAAGTTATTAAATGTTAAAAATACAAAGCTAAATTAGTATTTAAGTTTAGCAATTTAAAAAGCAATCAATGCTATTTATTAATTTTACTTATAAGAAGGGGAATGTACATCATCAGTTTTGTCACGTTCTTTTATTAAATCAGATAACTTTTAGCTTTGGCTAAATAGGCTATTCGCACTATGACGTCATTTGCGTGATTATTTAGAACTAATTAATTTTACTTTTATTTCGCCTTATTGACAACGCGCTAAAAATTGCACTAACAACAACTGATGTTTAGGTTTTCCCGATAAATATGATTACTGTGTATTTCTTTGATCATATTTTGTCTGTATAATTTTTTTTCATAACTTTCAAACGCATATAAATGCTTAAGATAGTTCCTTAATTGTTTCTTTATATGCATTTGTAATTTATAATAATAATACTTAAACTTTTACTAAAATAATAGCGGAAATATAATATTTTTTGCGCATGTAAATTTATTCGATTTCCGTAAATAATAGAAAATAACTTTGATTGTTTTTAAGACTCCGAAAGTATCAACATATTTTCTGGTTTTAAGCATTATGTCAGTATAGCTCATTCTTATATATATATGTTTAAGTGTAGCTTAAAATCAAGTTTCTATTTCTTTTGTGCTCTTTTGCGGGTACATTTCTCTGCATCACATTTCGACTATACAAAAAAGGGTTTAGACTCTGAGCAAATACAACCTGGTTTGATGAAGTTGTCTATCCTTTACAGTGGATCAGCGTTTCCCAAACCTTAAATCTTGGCGGACCGGTGGACAAGTTTTGAAATTTAACCCTCGACCGATACTATATTTATTTATTTAATTTTGTCGACCATAAATATTCATGTTGTGCGGACCGGCAAAATAAGGCTAGAGGACCGGTTTCTAGCTCCCGGAGACAGTGACCAATGTGGTTGCTTCTAACGGCTGGAGACCGTGACCTGTGTGTTTGCTTCTCACGGCTGGAGACCGTGACCTGTGTGGATGCTTTTCACGCCTAGAGACCGTGACCTGTGTGGATGCATCTCACGGCTGGAGACCGTGACCTGTGTGGATGCTTCTGACCCCTGGATACCGTGACCTGTGTGGTTGCTTCTCACGGCTGGAGACCGTGACCTGTGTGGTTGCTTCTCACGGCTGGAGACCGTGACCTGTGTGGTTGCTTCTCACGGCTGGAGACCGAGACCTGTGTGGTTGCCTCTCACGGCTGGAGACCGTGACCTGTGTGGTTGCTTCTCACTGCTGGAGACCGTGACCTGTGTGGTTTCTTCTCACGGCTGGAGACCGTGACCTGTGTGGTTGCTTCTCACGGCTGGAGACCGTGACCTGTGTGGTTTCTTCTCACGGCTGGAGACCGTGACCTGTGTGGTTGCTTCTCACGGCTGGAGTTCAAACTTTAAAATACCCTTTTCTCAAAATCTTCAAAATGGGACAGGTCTGGATCTTCCGCCGAGATCCTTGTTTAGTTATGCTTAAATATAGGTTAAAATTAGGTTTCTATTTGGTTTATTTTGACTTTTTGTAAATGATCATTACCAATGTATACTTTGGTAGACTTCTAACCAGATGTATATCATTTGTGAGTATGACGCACAAAAAGTAAAATTATTTTGTCTATTATCAAGTCGAACCAGAAAACAAATAATATTTCTGGCTTCGAATTTACACACCAAACATTCTATAATAGTGAGATAAAAATGGTATGGTTTATACGTTACTTCTGAGACGCACTTACTGAATAAGCCCGTTGGGGAGTCAGCGCTGTCGTAAAGTGCTAGATATTTTTTTTTTTAAATTATAAAGGGCATGAGTTAGAAATGTATAAATATAACATTTTGGTAGACATTGAAGAAGTTTAGGAGAATTGGAATGGAGAGTGAATTTTATGGCAAAATTTATAGAGAGTGTTGCATCCTTGACGAGACGTAGTTAAAAAGTCGTGACACTTTTTTGGTGTTTGTGTCCATGGGGGCTACTATTTTTGTATACGCGGTTGCTTCTAGCGGCTGCAGACCGTGACCAATGTGGTTGCTTCTAGCGGCTGCACACAATGACCAATGTGTAGTGCGTCTAACGCCCAGATACCGTGACCAATGTGGTCGCTTTTAGCGGCTGGCGACCGTGACCAATTTCATTTCTTCTAGCGGCTGGAGAACGTGACAATGTGGATGCTTCTAGCGGCTGGAGACCGTGACCAATGTGTTTTGCTTCTAACGCCTAGATACCGTGACCTATATGATTGCTTCTAACTACTGGATACCGTGACCAATGTTGTTACTTCTAACAGCTGGAGACCTTGACCACTAGGCGCCATAAACAGATAACAATCTTGGTGAGGTCACTTTCAAACATGGCAGTGTAAACCCCCACCATACAAAACCCATCTCACATTTAACACGCGTCAGCAGTTTACCGTATCCTCAATAGCTATCCTACACGATCGACATGCCCCACAGACCATATCAGCAGTATACCGTATCCTCAATAGCTATCCTACACGATCGACATGCCCCACAGACTATATCAGCAGTATACTGTATTCTCAATAGCTATCCTACACGATCGACATGCTCCACAGACCATATCAGCAGTATACCGTATCCTCAATAGCTATCCCACACGATCGACATGCCCCACAGACCATATCAGCAGTATACCGTATCCTCAATAGCTATCCTGCACGATCGACATGCCCGACAGACCATATCAGCAGTATACCGTATCCTCAATAGCTATCTTGCACGATCGATATGCCACACGGCCCATAAGACTTTCTTTAAAAAAATTAATCGGTAGCCATTTTACTTTATTGGAGCTCAGAGCAGGCTTGAAAAATGCCAACTTTGGGTTATATGTGGATTCCACGCTACGCTCGGCGGGCGTATACTCAACGTCCTGCCATTTATCATAACAAGGGAGAGTAAATTTCTTTTTTTTTTTACTCTCGCATAGAAGTGCCCTCCGTACCGTAAAATCCAGGCTGTCCGCTTCAGTGAAGTATCCACACATACCGAGGTCTGTTCGTATTGCTTACCAAGACTAAAACGAATACTGTATAGTAAGAGTTAATATCCCAAACCCTTTCATGCTAGCAATAATTTACGGCGCGCACTATTTTTTGTTCCCCGCCGCTTTCCACGCACTTGGAATCTTTTAATTGGTGTGTCTGCTAACAATGAAACACTTTAAAACTGAATATCTTTGGCATCTTGGCTTAGTTATACAAAAAAAAATGGCTAAACATGTTTCTAGTTACTTTTCGCAGCATATATTTTATTTTATATGAACATTGTGTGTATGTATTGTGAACATTATGTGTATGTATTGTGAACATTATGTGTATGTATTGTGAACATTATGTGTATGTATTGTGAACATTATGTGTATGTATTGTGAACATGATTCTTTATATCGTTTAATGTTCAGTCCATTCAAATCGTTAAAAGTGTGCGTGTGTGTTGAATTAGTGCGTGTGTGTTGAATTAGTGCGTGTGTGTGTGTGTGTTGAATTAGTGCGTGTGTGTATGTTGAATTAGTGCGTGTGTGTTGAATTAGTGCGTGTGTGTGTGTTGAATTAGTGTGTGTTAAATTAGTGTGTGTGTGTGTGTTGAATTAGTGTGTGTGTGTGTTGAATTAGTGCGTGTGTGTGTTGAATTAGTGTGCGTGTGTTGAATTAGTGCGCGTGTGTGTGTGTTGAATTAGTGTGTGTGTGTTGAATTAGTGTGTGTGTGTTGAATTAGTGCGTGTGTGTGTGTTGAATTAGTGCGTGTGTGTGTGTTGAATTAGTGTGTGTGTGTGTTGAATTAGTGTGTGTGTGTGTTGAATTAGTGCGTGTGTGTGTGTGTTGAATTAGTGCGTGTGTGTGTGTTGAATTAGTGTGTGTGTGTGTTGAATTAGTGTGTGTGTGTTGAATTAGTGCGTGTGTGTGTGTGTTGAATTAGTGTGTGTGTGTGTGTTGAATTAGTGCGTGTGTGTGTGTGTTGAATTAGTGTGTGTGTGTTGAATTAGTGTGTGTGTGTATGTTGAATTAGTGTGTGTGTGTGTGTTGAATTAGTGCGTGTGTGTGTGTGTTGAATTAGTGCGTGTGTGTGTGTGTTGAATTAGTGTGTGTGTGTGTGTTGAATTAGTGTGTGTGTTGAATTAGTGCGTGTGTGTGTGTGTTGAATTAGTGTGTGTGTGTGTTGAATTAGTGTGTGTGTGTGTTGAATTAGTGTGTGTGTGTGTGTTGAATTAGTGTGTGTGTGTGTGTTGAATTAGTGCGTGTGTGTGTGTGTTGAATTAGTGTGTGTGTGTTGAATTAGTGTGTGTGTGTATGTTGAATTAGTGTGTGTGTGTGTGTGTTGAATTAGTGCGTGTGTGTGTGTGTTGAATTAGTGTGTGTGTGTGTGTGTTGAATTAGTGCGCGTGAGTGTGTGTTGAATTAGTGTGCGTATGGGTGTGTTGAATTAGTGTGCGTGTGTGTGTGTTGAATTAGTGTGCGTCTGTGTGTGTTGAATTAGTGTGCGTGTGTGTGTGTTGAATTAGTGTGTGTGTGTGTTGAATTAGTGTGCGTGTGTGTGTGTTGAATTAGTGTGTGTGTGTGTGTTGAATTAGTGTGCGTGTGTGTGTGTTTAATTAGTGTGCGTGTGTGTGTGTTGAATTAGTGTGTGTGTGTGTTGAATTAGTGTGCGTCTGTGTGTGTTGAATTAGTGTGCGTGTGTGTGTGTTGAATTAGTGTGCGTGTGTGTGTTGAATTAGTGTGCGTGTGTGTGTGTTGAATTAGTGTGTGTGTGTGTTGAATTAGTGTGCGTGTGTGTGTGTTGAATTAGTGTGCGTGTGTGTGTGTGTTGAATTAGTGTGTATGTGTGTGTGTGTTGAATTAGTGTGCGTGTGTGTGTGTTGAATTAGTGTGCGTGTGTGTGTGTTGAATTAGTGTGCGTGTGTGTGTGTTGAATTAGTGTGCGTGTGTGTGTGTTGAATTAGTGTGCGTGTGTGTGTGTGTTGAATTAGTGTGTATGTGTGTGTGTGTTGAATTAGTGTGCGTGTGTGTGTGTTGAATTAGTGTGCGTGTGTGTGTGTTGAATTAGTGTGCGTGTGTGTGTGTTGAATTAGTGTGCGTGTGTGTGTGTGTTGAATTAGTGCTTGTGTGTGTGTGTGTTGAATTAGTGCGTGTGTGTGTGTGTTGAATTAGTGTGCGTGTGTGTGTTTTGAATTAGTGCGTGTGAGTGTGTGTTGAATTAGTGCGTGTGTGTGTGTGTTGAATTAGTGCGTGTGTGTGTGTTGAATTAGTGCGTGTGTGTGTGTGTTGAATTAGTTCGTGTGTGTGTGTTGAATTAGTGCGTGTGTGTGTGTGTTGAATTAGTGCATGTGTGTGTGTGTTGAATTAGCGTGCGTGTGTGTGTGTTGAATTAGTGCGTGTGTGTGTGTTGAATTAGTGCGTGTGTGTGTGTTGAATTAGTGCGTGTGTGTGTGTTGAATTAGTGCGTGTGTGTGTGTTGAATTAGTGCGTGTGTGTATGTGTTGAATTAGTGCGTGTGAGTGTGTGTTGAATTAGTGCGTGTGTGTGTGTGTTGAATTAGTGTGCGTGTGTGTGTGTTGAATTAGTGTGCGTGTGTGTGTGTTGAATTAGTGTGTGTGTGTGTTGAATTAGTGTGCGTGTGTGTGTGTTGAATTAGTGTGCGTGTGTGTGTGTGTTGAATTAGTGTGTATGTGTGTGTGTGTTGAATTAGTGTGCGTGTGTGTGTGTTGAATTAGTGTGCGTGTGTGTGTGTTGAATTAGTGTGCGTGTGTGTGTGTTGAATTAGTGTGCGTGTGTGTGTGTGTTGAATTAGTGCTTGTGTGTGTGTGTGTTGAATTAGTGCGTGTGTGTGTGTGTTGAATTAGTGTGCGTGTGTGTGTTTTGAATTAGTGCGTGTGAGTGTGTGTTGAATTAGTGCGTGTGTGTGTGTGTTGAATTAGTGCGTGTGTGTGTGTTGAATTAGTGCGTGTGTGTGTGTGTTGAATTAGTTCGTGTGTGTGTGTTGAATTAGTGCGTGTGTGTGTGTGTTGAATTAGTGCATGTGTGTGTGTGTGTTGAATTAGTGTGCGTGTGTGTGTGTTGAATTAGTGCGTGTGTGTGTGTTGAATTAGTGCGTGTGTGTGTTTTGAATTAGTGCGTGTGTGTGTGTGTTGAATTAGTGCGTGTGTGTGTGTGTTGAATTAGTGCGTGTGTGTATGTGTTGAATTAGTGCGTGTGAGTGTGTGTTGAATTAGTGCGTGTGAGTGTGTGTTGAATTAGTGTGCGTGTTGTACTTAACGTAACTATTTTAGCAGATTAAATAATGGATATATTTTTTTACCCTTGACAGTTTTCCGTCTTGATCCCATTCTCCCTTTCATAGGTGGCGCCACTAAAAATCAGATATTAAAAATTAAGCGTGAGTGGTGTCGCTATAGTTCACACACAAGTAAACGTGGGGCCGCCATAGTTCACACACACGTAAACAAAAGTGTTGCCGCCACAATTCACCCACAAGTAAACAAAAGTGGTGCCGTCACAATTTACCCACAAGTAAACAAAAGTGGTGCCGCCATAATTCACAAACAATAAACAAAAGTGGTGCTGCCATGATTCACACACATGTAAACAAAAGTGGTGTTGCAATATTCCACACACAAGTAAAGAGAATTGGTGCAGCCAAAAATCACCCATAAGTAAACAGCAGTGGTGCCGCCGCAATTCACCCACAGCTAAACAGCAGTGGTGCCGCCACAATTCACCCACAAGTAAACAGCAGTGGTGCCGCCACAAATCACCCATAAGTAAACAGCAGTGCTGCCGCCACAATTCACCCACAACTAAACAGCAGTGGTGCCGCCACAATTCCCCCACAAGTAAACAGCAGTGTTGCCGCCACAATTCACCCACAAGTAAACAGTAGTGGTGCCGCCACAATGCACCCATTAGTAAACAGAAGTGGTGCAGCCATATTTTCATGGCTAGTTATGAGCATGAAAAAGAAATACGCGTTTTTTTTTTAAATATATCTTTTTTCGAGTAACTTTAATTTGGTAAATTCCATTATTTTGATGTTCCACGTAGCCTTTTAACGTGAGTATTTAACCAATTATACAGAGAGACAAGTTAAAATCATCAAAAATTAACAATTGTTTAAAACGCGATCTTGATGAATATGGAGAGAGAGAGAGAGAGAGACAGAGAAAGAGAGAGAGAGAGAGAGATAGAGAGAGAGAGAGAGAGAGAGAGAGAGATAGAGAGAGAGAGAGAGAAAGAGAGAGAGAAACTGCCTAGATTTTACAAACGGCTGTGGCAGTGTTGTCGTTTTTGAGATATATGATGTATGTCTTGATAAAATTGAAACATACCACACAAAAATACCACACAAAACATGAAACACAAAATACCACACAAAACATACCACACAAAAACATACCACAAAAAACATTATGAAATTGAAAATAACGCATTTTGTCTCCAAGTACGTATGCATTACAGTATATTGCTACCAGCTGTTACCTTTTTTAAAGTTGTTTCTCTATCCTTTCACGCTCTAATCGTTTGGGGGCTATTCATTCTACCAGTCTACTGGGGGCATTTCATTCTACCACCCCAAAGGGGCCTTTCACTCTACCATTACACTGGAGGCCTTTCATTTAAACATCCCGCTGGGGGTATTTCATTCTACCATCAAACTGGGGGCCTTTCATGCTACATCACACTGGGGGCCTTTCATGCTACCATCACACTGGGGGCCTTTCATGCTAGCATCACACTGGGGGCCTTTCATGCTACATCACTCTGGGGGCCTTTCATGCTACCATCACACTGGGGGCCTTTCATGCTACCATCACACTGGGGGCCTTTCATGCTACCATCACACTGGGGGCATTTCATTCTATCATCACAGTTGGTCCTTTCACTTTACCATCACACTGGGGCCTTTATCCTACCATCACACTGGGGGCCGTTCATCATTGTACCATCACACTGGGGGTCTTTAATTATACCATCACACTGGGCGCCTTTCATTCTACCATCACAGACCTACCTGATTCGATTTCTTTTTTGTCACCTAAAACAAAGGATGGGAAATTTATTTAGCCTCAATTTTGTTAATACTTAAATCGTGGACTATTGTGGGTAGCAGTTTAAACTGTAGTAGTTTATAGTGTAGTATTTTACAATGTAGTTGTTTACACTGTAATAGAGTTACGAGGAAAAAAAAGCAGTGGAATAGTATGAAAGATGTGTGACTCGTAGGGGTATAGGAAAGAGAAAGGTGTATTATAATTAGGTATAAGAGAAACGGGGTAATGGAGTTTTGGGTAAGAGAAAGTGGGAAAGAAATTGGTAATAGAAGGGTATATGAAGTAGTTTAAATAGAAAAATGGTAAAAGGAGGGTAATAGAAACAGGATAATAGAAATAGACAAAAAGTAGAATGCAATAGAAATAGAAAACAAAAGGGTGGGTAAGGGACGGACTGATTCAAGTATGGAGTTTTTTGAGGAGGGGTTTGAATTCACTTCATTTTTAGAGGCACCTTAGTTGGAAGAGCCCTGCCACGTTTTAAGACGTATATTCACGCATGACTGCACTTATCGGTTAATTAGTAAATCACTAGTTCTCTCATTGCTGGTATATAGCGGTATCGATTATTAAAAAAAAAATATCGCTGCTTAATAAACATATATTAGTTCTTACCTTTGTTCTTCCGACGACTGTATTTGGGCTTTGCATCTGAAGATAATAGTTGGATGTTAGTGATAGCACTACACAAGAGACACAATAATACATACTCTACGTATCTGAATAGAAAAGCCTATCTGGTACAAATGTGTCTGTTGGTAACATTAAGAAACTGGAAGAAACACAATGCGCCCTGGCAGATGTGTCTCAAACAATGACAGAAGTGTCCCCGCCAATGGCAGATGTGACTCAAACCAATACAGATGTGTCTCAATCAATGACATGTGTGTCCGAAACAATGACAGATGTGTCTCAAACAATGACCAATTCAACTCAAACAATGACAGATGTGTCTCAACCAATGACAGAAGTGTCTCTGCCAATGGCAGATGTGACTCAAACAAATACAGATGTGTCTCAATCAATGACATGTGTGTCCGAAACAATGACATATGTGTTTCAAACAATGGCAGAATTGTCTCAAACAATGACAGAATTGTCTCAAACAATGGCAGAATTGTCTCAAACAATGGCAGAATTGTCTCAAACAATGGCAACATTGTCTCAAACAATGGCAGAATTGTCTCAAACAATGGCAGAATTGTCTCAAACAATGGCAGAATTGTCTCAAACAACGACCGATGCATCTCAAACCATGGCAGATGCGTCTCAAACAATTACCGATGTGTCTGAAACCATGACAGAAGTGTCTAAACCCATGACAGAAGTGTCCCCACCCATGAAAGAAATGTCTTATCCAATTACATAAGTGTCTTGACCAACCAAAGCTATATGTTTTTAAAATTAATTCTTACAAAAAATAATGAGATCCTATATGATTTTCCAAATCTCATCCAAATCTCATCAAGCTTGTGCTTTGATTTGATAGTAACTGTTTCTTCAAACTTATGTTTAGCTATCTCACATTGAAATTTCTCTATTACATTCTGACTCGACAATATAGACTCAATCAGTTAGCTTATTTCTCATCATGTCAGTGTGCCTGGGGCAGTGTTAGTCAGGTTGATGTGGTTGAAGAGCGTCGATCATCCGAGACGCTTGTGAGGCCAATCAACGTTGACTTAAGACATAATCAGATCGTGCTAAATTGAAATGATCCGGTTCATTGACAAACACCAGGAAATCAGTCCGACCTCTGTGGCACAATTTAGGTCAAATCTCGATATCTTCTAGGCATGCGCTAGCCGGACTGGAATAATGCCGTCTTCAATTTTATATATATATAAATATAAAATATATACAGGTGCTGGGTGGCCGAGTGATCTAAACTGAGCAAATCTCAAGTTGATGGTCTGGAGTTCCGTCCCCACCAAAGCCCAGTCATGCAGAAACATCACCAGCACCCCGGGTGAATGGCAACTCGTCCAAGAGAAGGAAACTGAATTTAAACCCGGAGATGGGTGCCGAAAGGCGGATAACATTGACACAATGACACGTTTCCGACAGCTGCTTCATCCACATGAAGTTCCCTTGGGGTTATCCAGCGGCTTGGAGGGAGGCGATTTGCTGTTGGGAACGAGCTTATAATCCTAGAATAATCCCAGGCCCCGTGGCTTTCGGCCTGCGAATTCCACACCATCGTCACCTGGTGACGGACGGATGTCAAAAAAAATATAAAAAATTTATATACATATATATAGATAATATATTTATAGATATTTACAACGCTATGCATACAAAATAAATATATTATTTTGGATAATATGCACTAACTGCTTTATGTGTTTGGTGTTCCGAAAACAATAATTTTGGAACCACCCTCGGTAAAATTTAGTTCGGAAAAACGAGGCAATTTTATTTTAAATTGCCCATAACTTCTTCTTCTAAAAATTGAGTGCCCACATTCAATGAATTGATCATTCTAGCGACGCGGCCGTGGGAAAGCCGCTCCTAGGCAACCGTTTCGTCCCAACACTCCATCCCGACCGAATGACGCCCTGGGCGGTAGGGGGCGGTAACACAACACCTCCCCTCCGGAGTGGACGCAAAGCCGTCCAGACCCTTGGGAGAGTGGACCGCGAACGCTTTAAACGCAGCGTTCTCGGTCGACCGGACGTCCCCCAGGCCAGGGGGTAGGTTCCCCTTGTGCCGCCGCACGGTCTGTCGGCGGGGAAACCCGGTGGCTGGCCCGTGTGGAGGTGTGCCAGGGTGGGGGGGCATTAATAGCTCGACGGTCCACCGACGCCATCTCCTATGTCACATTATTAGCTATTATGTGTGCAGAGGTGATGCGCGAAGTTTCTGTGCCCGGCTTTGGAGGGGATATTACAATGGTTGCAAGGGGGCTACTCAGCGAGGGTGTCGTGAACTGGGGAAGGGAGGAGGCAATAGACGAAAATGTGTCAATTGTTGTCGCCTCAGCCTATTATTTTGGAAGCTTCTTCCAGTCCCCGAATGTCTCTGGCTGGCATCGGCGTGTCCTGTACCGTGTTCTTGCTCCCGGTACTGCCTGTCATAACGCGCGAATCTTTTCAGTTTACTTTAACTTTATTACTAGACTATTCTAACACGTGCGCTTTTGATGAATACAGTAACACGATGAACACAAGTATTATATTTGTTCCAAAACGGTCATTTTATAGAGACATTAAAAGAGAAAGAGACAAGGAGATATCATGACATCAGAAGCAGGGGCGTCATCTGGTCATTGGCAAAACGGAAACTTGGTCGGCTTGTTAAGTTATTTATTGCTGTAGGCGCCACAGTGCATAGCAAATTTGAATTAAAACCTGCAGATTCAAATCGAAGGGGAGCAAATGCCCCACCTTGCTCTACCTTAACGACTTCTGTGAGCATAACGCGATAACATACTAAAACTCTGCACATGCTTATTTTCCGTATTTTTCCTATAAGTGCTATTGATATTTTCCAGATAACTGTAAAATTAGCAATGATTATCATATTCAATTATGTTTTAGTGGCACACAAAAATATGCCTTTCGTTCTCCATACCGTCTAGATCTTGAAAGATGTAGTCGTCTAGGGCACCAGGGTCTTGAAAATAAAAGAACAAGAATGAATTAGTTACACTTCAATGAATGTATTAGTTACACTTCAATGAATGTATTAGTTACACTTCAATGAATGAATTAGTTACACTTCAATGAATGTATTTGTTACACTTCAATGAATGTATTAGTTACACTTCAATGAATGTATTAGTTACACTTCAATGAATGTATTTGTTACACTTCAATGAATGTATTAGTTACACTTCATTGAATGTATTTGTTACACTTCAATGAATGTATTAGTTACACTTCAATGAATGTATTAGTTACACTTCAATGAATGTATTAGTTACACTTCAATGAATGTATTAGTTACACTTCAATGAATGTATTAGTTACACTTCAATGAATGTATTAGTTACACTTCAATGAATGAATTAGTTACACTTCAATGAATGTATTTGTTACACTTCAATGAATGTATTAGTTACACTTCAATGAATGTATTAGTTACACTTCAATGAATGTATTAGTTACACTTCAATGAATGTATTAGTTACACTTCAATGAATGTATTAGTTACACTTTAATGAATGTATTAGTTACACTTCAATGAATGTATTAGTTACACTTCAATGAATGAATTAGTTACACTTCAATGAATGTATTTGTTACACTTCAATGAATGTATTAGTTACACTTCAATGAATGTATTAGTTACACTTCAATGAATGTATTAGTTACACTTCAATGAATGTATTAGTTACACTTCAATGAATGTATTAGTTACACTTCAATGAATGAATTAGTTACACTTCAATGAATGTATTTGTTACACTTCAATGAATGTATTAGTTACACTTCAATGAATGTATTAGTTACACTTCAATGAATGTATTAGTTACACTTCAATGAATGTATTAGTTACACTTCAATGAATGTATTAGTTACACTTCATTGAATGTATTAGTTACACTTCAATGAATGTATTTGTTACACTTCAATGAATGTATTAGTTACACTTCAATGAATGTATTTGTTACACTTCAATGAATGAATTAGTTACACTTCAATGAATGTATTAGTTACACTTCAATGAATGAATTAGTTACACTTCAATGAATGTATTTGTTACACTTCAATGAATGTATTTGTTACACTTCAAAGACCTAGGAATTGTGAGACCAGACGGGAAAAAGGGGGAGGGGGACGGCTCGGGCTGCACTTTTTTTTATATTATGGGGAGGAATTATTTTCCAACTGTCTTGGTTGTTTTCTTTCACAAAAGTGAGGATTGGCAAAAAGTTTCGGCCCATTATTTCCGCCCAGGTCAGTGCAAAACAGAAGATGCAAATTGGGTGTGGGGGGAGGCATGGAAGAGCCGATGGACATTTTGACTGAGCAACCACTGGCAGTGACTATTTCAGGGGGCAGTGACTAAATCAGGCGCCTGTCACTAAATCAGGGGTCTGTGACTAAATCAGGGGTCTCTGACTAAATCAGGGGTCTGTGACTAAATCAGGGGTGTGTGAATAACGCAGGGGTCTGTGGCTAAAGCAAGGGTCAGTGACTAAATCAGACTTCTGTGACTAAATCAGGCGTCTGTGATAAATCAGGCGTCTGTGACTAAATCAGGGGTCAGTGACTAAATCAGGCTCATGTGACTAAATCAGGCGTCTGTGATTAAATCAGGCGTCTGTGAATAAATCAGGGGTATGTGACTAAATCAGGGGTCTGTGAATAAATCAAGGGGTCTGTGACTAAATCAGGGGTCTGTGACTAAATCAGGGGTCTGTGACTAAATCAGGTGTATGTGACTAAATCAGGGGTCTGTGACTAAATCAGGGGTCTGTGAATAAATCAGGGGGTATGTGACGAAATCTTTGTCTCAAATTTTTCTATAGACAATTCTTTACTTTAAGCATGCCTTCCAATAACAGGATACATGTCCACCGTTTCTCATTTGTAAAACCTCTAAGTCCCTCCCTCTATCGTAATGCGTCATTTATATTCTCTTTGCTAAGCGGTAGATGTCAGATAGTGAGGGATTTTCAGGCCTTGAAAAAAAAAAAAATTTTTATATTCCCAAATGTCAAATAAAATTTTAATTTTTTTTTTTTTTTTTTATATATACCAGCATTTTGTATTTTTCGCCAAAAGTAGAACTGTAATAAAAAAAAAAAAGTAATTTTCTGCAGCGGCCTTTGTCTAGCGAAACACAAACAAGAAACACACGGGCACTGATAAAGTAGATACCTACAATAATAACACGCGTAAACTATTTACAACGCCAACTGGTTATTGCATCTTCAGTTATCATATTAGGGTGGCAATGAGGCTTCGGTTAACATTTTCAAGTGTTACGTGGTGTATGTGATACTACATGGGGTTAAGTAGCTCTAAAATGGTAAATGTGGTGTTTGTGATACTACATTGGGTTAAGTAGCTCGAAAATGGTAAATGTGGTGTTTGTGATACTACATTGGGTTAAGTAGCTCGAAAATGGTAAATGTGGTGTTTGTGATACTACATTGGGTTAAGTAGCTCGAAAATGGTAAATGTGGTGTTTGTGATACTACATGGGGTTAAGTAGCTCGAAAATGGTAAATGTGGTGTTTGTGATACTACATTGGGTTAAGTAGCTCGAAAATGGTAAATGTGGTGTTTGTGATACTACATTGGGTTAAGTAGCTCGAAAATGGTAAATGTGGTGTTTGTGATACTACACGGGGTTAAGTAGCTCTAAAATGGTAAATGTGGTGTTTGTGATACTACACGGGGTTAAGTAGCTCTAAAATTGTAAATGTGGTGTTTGTGATACTACACGGGGTTAAGTAGCTCTAAAATGGTAAATGTGGTGTTTGTGATACTACACGGGGTTAAGTAGCTCTAAAATTGTAAATGTGGTGTTTGTGATACTACATTGGGTTAAGTAGCTCGAAAATGGTAAATGTGGTGTTTGTGATACTACATTGGGTTAAGTAGCTCGAAAATGGTAAATGTGGTGTTTGTGATACTACATTGGGTTAAGTAGCTCGAAAATGGTAAATGTGGTGTTTGTGATACTACATTGGGTTAAGTAGCTCTAAAATGGTAAATGTGGTGTTTGTGATACTACATGGGGTTAAGTAGCTCTAAAATGGTAAATGCGGTGTATGTGGTACTACACGGGGTTAAGTAGCTCTAAAATTGTAAATGTGGTGTTTGTGATACTACACGGGGTTAAGTAGCTCTAAAATGGTAAATGTGGTG
Organism: Omphiscola glabra; assembly: GCA_964017045.1. Taxonomy (NCBI): domain Eukaryota; kingdom Metazoa; phylum Mollusca; class Gastropoda; family Lymnaeidae; genus Omphiscola; species Omphiscola glabra. Next base: position 22,357,216 of record OZ024810.1, on the reverse strand, counting down.
TTTGTGATACTACACGGGGTTAAGTAGCTCTAAAATTGTAAATGTGGTGTTTGTGATACTACATTGGGTTAAGTAGCTCGAAAATGGTAAATGTGGTGTTTGTGATACTACATTGGGTTAAGTAGCTCGAAAATGGTAAATGTGGTGTTTGTGATACTACATTGGGTTATGTAGCTCGAAAATGGTAAATGTGGTGTTTGTGATACTACATTGGGTTAAGTAGCTCTAAAATGGTAAATGTGGTGTTTGTGATACTACATGGGGTTAAGTAGCTCTAAAATGGTAAATGCGGTGTATGTGGTACTACACGGGGTTAAGTAGCACGACAATGGTAAATGTGGAGTTTTTAATACTACATGGGGTTAAGTAGCACGACAATGGTAAATGTGGAGTTTTTAATACTACATGGGGTTAAGTAGCTCTAAAATGGTAAATGGGGTGTATGTGGTACTACATGGGGTTAAGTAGCTCTAAAATGGTAATTGTGGTGTATGTGGTACTACATGGGGTTAAGTAGCTCTAAAATGGTAAATGCGGTGTATGTGGCACTAGTTGTGCGTTAGTAGTTATGATGTGGCAAATGTGGTACTTAATCAAGAATTCAGTGCCTCCGGTACGGTGATACTCACATATAGAAGGCAGGTTTATATCACGTTTCTCTTCCGTATTTGAATCTGTAAACAGAAAATATGGAAATTTGGTTTATAGCTCCCTTTGTTACATCAAGTCTTAGTGTACTAATATTATACAGTAATTGATAATAAGGAACGAGCACTTTCAAAAGTTATAACACAAACAGAGCAATATATATATATATATATATATATATATATATATATATATATATATATATATATATATATAAAGTAGTCAATTTTGAATGAATAATAAAGTTGTTTGTATGGTTAGAAATGTTTTTGGTTTGGCTCAAAACGATGTTTTGATGATTAATAAATTTGTTTGTATGACTGATTAATTGGTTTGTTTGACTAAAAAAGTTGTTTGTATGACTATTGATTTTTTGTATGTATCTATATATAAAAAAATGAATGTATGTCTGTCTTTATGTATGTATGTATGTATGTATGTCTTATATGCGCTCCCACACCATTCATGCGATTGCGCCAAAACTTTAACTAGTTGTTGGCCACCTACCCGGGCATTTAACAGTGTCATTACAACACTTTTTTTTATACGAGCTTTGTAAAAAATATTTCCGTCTGCGCTCCTACACCATTTTTCTGAAAGCGCTACATCTTTGCAGAAATGTTGCGAGCACGCCCACAAAGGTTTGGGAATATTAATAACCGTTTTAAAATATTTTGTTTTGAGCCAAGGGCCCCATGTTTGTTTTTTCTTATAGGAGCTATATAAATATAATTTCAAACCGTATGCGCTCTTCCACCGTTCATGCGATTGCAAAAAACATTTGGTGAGTTGTTGTCCATAAGCCCGTGCATTTTACTGAGTCATTACAACACTTTAAAAGTATTCCGTTTTTGGCCGTTGGCCCCAAAATCGTTTTTTTTTCTAATATGAGCTTTGTAAAATATAATTTCGTCTGTGCTCCCACTTCGAAAAACCTTCTAATTAATTGGAATACGCACAAGACGGCAAAAAAAAATTGTATATTAAAAGTACTTACAAAAAACATTATTAAAACACAAACCATTTATTTCGATGTGTGGCATTGCAACGCATGCCAGGTACTCGCTAGTGACTTTTAAATTCGTTTGTATGGCTACTGATAATGAGAGAAACCATTTTTAAGATAAACAGCTAAATACTGTGGGTTTTTTTTTTGCTCGCTATTCACAAACGCTCCGCCGTAGTTCCAGACTTCCTTACTTAGTGCGATATAATATTTGAGCTGGAATATTCCTCACCTGGCGTTTGACGGGACGAGGCCAGCTTGTTGGAACTCCCCTTTTCCATCCATGCGTGCACTGTCATAGAAAGAATGCATGCAATCAATTCATCATTGGCAATGGAAACTTGAAAGCAAACACGTTTAATTTGGCTTGCTTAATACGATGGAAGGGACAAGAAAGTTTAATCTTTACAAACGTAATTTTATACTTTAAAAAAAAAAAATTTTTCTCTGTTTTACTACTTGTGAAAGGGTTTTACTGTGATAAAGCTTTCTAAGCGTATAACTGAGACAAACAAGTCGAACGAATGTGTAAATAGCACGATATATATATATTAAGCTTTAATTATGATTAGACAAAATGCAACGTTAAACGTTTCGGCACATTTCATCAAACGTAAAACCGAAAACATATATAAAATCATAAATTACATATACATAATACATATATATATATATATATATATTTACATGCTCTAAAGACCAGATGCAACACAAAAATGATAATAATTCTACTGAATACAAACCACACATTATTAATTTACTGACACATTGCAAGAGTCAGATATCTCTAAAAATATATTTTAAATTTGATTATTTTATTGATATATTTTATATCTAAAATCACATAATAAAAATCAGATCAAATTGATACACAAATCGATTATTTTTTGTGTGTGTTTTATTTTTAATCGAGCGCAAAATTCACCAACATGATTAGTGAGCAATGATAAGTAGGATTTCAGGAGACAATTAGTTTGTTTTACCATTGATTCACTATCACAAACCATTAGTTAACTATCGCGATCCATTATTTCACTATCACGAGCCATTGGTTCACTATCACAAAACTGTTGATTCACTATCACAAATCACTGGTTCGCTATCACAAGCCTTTTGGTTTCTCTATAACAAACACTATCACAAACCAATGGTACACTATCACCAACCATTAGTTCGCTATCAAAAACCATTGGTTTATTATCAAAGACCATTGGTTCCCTTTCCCCAAACCATTGGTTCACTATCAAAAACATTTAAATCACTACCACAAACCATTGGTTCACTTTCAAAACCATCTAATCACTATTACAAACCATTGGTTCACTATCGCAGATCATTGGTTCACTATCACAAACCATTGCTTCACTATCACAAACGATTGGTTCACTATTACCAACCATCGGTTCACTATCACAAACCATTGTTTCACCATTACAAAACTTTGAATCACGATCAAAAACCATAGTTTCACTATTACAAATCATTGGTTCATTATTAAAAACCATTTGTTCACTATTACTAACCATTGTTTCACTATTACTAACCATTGTTTCACTATTACAAACCATTGTTTCACTATTACAAACCATTGTTTCACTATTACAAACCATTGTTTCACAATTACAAACCATTGTTTCGCGAACACGAGCCCACACAAACAACATGAACAACGCATTATGGCACATTCTGTACGCAGTTTTTGGGGGTAATATTATAGTATCGGATAAATCACTACAACTTAAGCTGACAGCCCCTTACCATTGTACACATCAGTATAAACGACAGCCACTTACCATTGTACAGATCACTATAAACGCCAGCCACTTACCATTGTATGTACACACCAGTATAAACGCTAGTCACTTGCATTGTACAGATCACTATAAACGCCAGCCACTACCATTGGACAGATCACTATAAACGACAGCCACTTGCATACTACATATCACTATAAACGCCAGCCACTTACACTGTACACATCACTATAAAACATACATAATACTTACAGAAAACGGGGTACTCTTCCTCGTGGGACCCTCTAGCTATTGCATCCTTTCTCCTCCCTGGATAGAAGCCAGGAAGATCAACGTTTTGATAATCAATACAAGTTCAGTGCTATCACTTGTTATTTCGTCAAGACGACAATGTGTATTATTATGAAATTTGAAACTTCGAAAAGATGTATGTACACTGAATTAAGATAAAATCCTTATGATATCAAATCCTCTTGGTTATATTACAGAAGTTTAAACGTATATTTGCAGTCCGGTACGGCTCATGCCACTGAAGGACCTTGAAATGTCCCATCTATCATTTTCACCTAATGCACACAAATATTTCTTCCCAGAAATGTTGGTCTCTTTCAGACTTCTGCGCAATTTGTCCTCGCCACCCCCCCCCCCCCCCCACAGACGGAACATTCCTTCAAACCAACAGACGGAACATTCCCTTCCACCAACAGACGGAACTTTCCCTCACACCTACAGACAGAACCTCCCCTCACACTCACTAACAGAACCTTTCCTCGCACCCACAGACAGAACCTTCCCTCACATGCACAGCAGGAACCTTCTCTCACATCCACAGCAGTAACCTTCCTTCACACCCACAGACATAAACTTACATCACACTCACAGACAGAAACTTCCATCACACTCACAGACAGAACCATCCCTCATACACACAGAGAGAAACTTCCATCACACTCACAGACAGAACCATCCCTCACACCCACAGACAAAACCGTCTCTCACAGCCACAGACATAACCTTGCCTCGCACCCATAGACAGAACCTTCCCATACACCCACAGAAAGAACCTCCCAGCACACCCACAGAAAGAACCTTCCCTCACATCCACAGACAGTACTTGCCCCAGCAAGAATAGGTTGGTTACAGTGGTTCTCGACATGTCGATTTACGACATTTCCTTATTCAACTTTGTCCGTTTCTTTCCTCATTTCAAAAATCAGTTAAAGTTGTTTTCTTCAATCTCACACTTCAGCCAACTCATATTTTTATTGGTCGGACTTATGTTCGAGTAGTGGTTCTCAACCTTTCTAACGCCGCGACCCTATAAAACAGTTCTCTTTTTGCGGTGACCCCAAACTAAAAAAATTATTTTCGTTGCTACTTCATACATATTCGTTTTCGCATTGTCACCCATGTGTAAAGGTCGATCGGCCTCCGAAAGGGGTCGCGACCAACAGGCTGAGAACCGCTGTGATAGAGGGAAATGATTAAATCGACTTAAATATTTTTCAGTGATATGTTTAATGTTGATTGAAAGTTTTAATTGGAAATTAAAGAAACTATACTCAGAGCTAATATAAGAAATGATAATGTAAGAAGGAAATATAATGGCATATAAATATGTATGATTATTTTGTTTACTTACAATATTCACGAATCTCCTCCTCTGAAAGAAAAATGAAAAAAATTTTTTAGAAAAAATATTTATAGCTATGCTAAATATGGAATTTGAAGAAGAAAAAAAAATTGTTTTGGTGAGAGTGTTGTGACGACCTGTCATCTGCTTAAGGTGATAAGTATGACAACATGTCATCTGTTTAAGGTGATAAGTATCACAACATGTCATCTGCTGAAGGTGATAAGTATGACAACATGTCATCTGCTTAAGGTGATAAGTATGACAACATGTCATCTGCTTAAAGTGATAAGTATGACAACATGTCATCTGCTTAAAATGATAAGTATGACAACATGCCATCTGCTTATTGGCGATAAGTATGACAACGTACCATTTGCTTAAGGCGATTAGTATGACACAATACCATCTGCTTAATGCGATAAGCATGACAACATGCCATCTGCTTAAGGTGATAAGCATGGCAACATGCCATCTGCTTAAGTTAGGATGTTAAATGATTATTTAAGAATTATAATAAGAATGTTTATTCTAGTTTTCGATCGTCTCTCCAATTCAAAATTGTTTATTGGTAATAGCACAGATTCATGCCATAAAAGTGTTGGTAGTAGCACAGATTCATGCCATGGAAGTATTGGTAATAGCACAGATTCATGCCATGGAAGTGTTGGTAGTAGCACATATTCATGCCATATAAGTGTTGGTAATAGCACAGATTCATGCCATGGAAGTATTGGTAGTAGCACAGATTCATGCCATGGAAGTATTGGTAGTAGCTCAGATTCATGCTATAGAAGTATTGGTAGTGTCACAGATTCATGCCATGGAATTATTGGTAGTAACACAGATTCGTGCCATGGAAGTATTGTTACTAGACAGGTTCATGCCATGGAAGTATTGGTAGTAGCACAGATTCATGCCATGGAAGTATTGGTAGTAGCACAGATTCATGCCATGGAACATGAATTTGTTTGTACACTAGTAAATACACAAAAAAATATGTCACCACATATGAAGAGCCAACTGCAGATCTAGCAGGGAAATCTCATATTCGTAACATTAGTGGACACACCTCGTAGAAAATATGACTAGTAAATTTCATGTGTGTATCATTATTGTACACACTTTCCTGACGGAAAAAGCTTATAACTAAAATGTAACATATCCTAGATCAACAAAGGTAGAAAAAAACTTACGTCGACAAGTCTATCGATCATTCAAAGTGATCTTTCTTTGGTCCACGATTCAGTTTAACATTAGTACAATGTGGAGAGATGATCAATTTGATAGTGCTTTGAGACAATATTGTACACACGGCTACAAACATATGTGATATACAAACACAAACACACACCTAAAAACACTTAACATAATTGTAAATGAACATAATCACCTCCCATATCTTCCCTAGGATCTATCCTCTGCAGACGTCTCTTCATCCGATCTGTGAAACATAAGTGACAATCAATTATAATCGTAGATATTTGTAGAGAAGTTAAGAATACGTTTTTTACATCGATTGATCGATCGTGACTAGTCTTGGCACATATATCCATAATTATCCAGAATCAAATACTGTTGTTTTTAAAAAAAAAAATATTCCGTTTGGGTCCAAGGGGCCCTCAATCAGTTGTCTGTTCTTACATGAGTTATATAGATGAAATAACGAAAAGATATGCCTACATAAATGAATGGATCTGGACCAAACTTAGAAAAAATACACTTGATTATCCATATTCAACGGATCTCAAATATCCATACCTTTGGGGTCAGGGGGCCCCTAGTCATTTTACCTTTCATAGTCTATATAAATACCAATAGGCTTAGACGTCACTATAGGTTCCATTTGAATTAATAGATCTCGGCCTATGGCATTTTAAACCCGATTTTAATAGGAACAACTTTTATATTGCAGCCAATATATATCTGATAGCTTTTGATAGGGCCCACTATCTCAGGCATGAATAAAAGGGCACTTAACGGAATGAGAGAAAAAGAAAAAGAAAAAGAGAGACTCACCTGCCCCGTGCCGTGAGCTAGGCCGCCCCATGCAAGGGGCTGGTGCTCCTTGGAGAGGGAGCGCGGGAGCACTGGCGTGGCGAGCTTAACTCGCGCCCGGGGCAAAATACCTTTTTTGTGCCCCCCCCCTATTCGAAAACCATACAATATTATATGTAATATATATCATTTGGCGCCCCTTTGTGAGTAGCGCCCGGGGCATGATGCCCCCCTTGCTCCCCCCTCACTACGTCACTGCGCGGGGAGTTAGATTTTGTGAAAATTATCAACTTCCGGCTGTGCTTAATCGAACAGAGTTAACATGCAGAAAATTGGCCTGTATTATTACAGTAAGCTATAACAACAGTATCGAGACTATGCAGCATTCCCCTACCTCTCATTGCGTCGACTATCACGAGATTATCACACGCCTTAAAGTTAGGACGGCTCGCCTTCGTGCCTGTGGATATTTCAAGGTGAGCTACAGTGGTGGTTACCGTGGTATGATGGGGTTAAAGCAGGGGTGGGCAAACTTTTTGTGCGGAGGGCCGCATAGACAAAGGTTAAGCTATTGGGGGGGGGGGGCGCATGTATATTATGTCCAACTTTTTCATGTCGATAAACATTTCTCTATATTAAAATCTGTAATTTCGCATTTTAGCATTACATGACAAAAGTCAAGGATGTTTAAAAAATTTGAAAATTAGAAAGAAATTTGATCGAAAATGTTTTAAAAATCATAATGGTACATGAAATTCTGTAAAATTCAACAAAATAACTTAAAAACAAAGTACTTTTTAAAATTTCTAAATTCCTTCGAGGGCCGCATAATATCAGTTGCGGGGCCGCATGAGGCCCGCGGGCCGTAGTTTGCCCACCCCTGGGTTAAAGGCTAACTTTCGTGACTGCAGAGGAGCAATGGCGTTGAAGATTTACATTCGTGATTACATTGGAACGATAGGGTTTAAGGGCCTACTTTGAATCATCTCTAAAATCTGAGTTATATGCAGGGGTTAGTTGTGTGTGGTGGGTGGGCAATAATCACAGCGATTTAAGATGAAAGGGAAATAATGTGAATTTGTACATTCTTCTTCCTGTTTGGGTGATCAGCCCTAGGATTTTAGTGTTTAAACGTTGAAATGTTAAGTTTTTTGTTAGTGATCTAGTATTTAAGTGTCTTAGTGGTGGTAGTTTTTAAATGTTTTAGTGTTTAAGTGTTCTAGTTTTTTAGTGTTTAAGTGTTTTAGTGTTTAAATGTTTAAGTGTTTTAGTTTTTAAGTGTTTTAGTGTTTAAGTGTTTTAGTGTTTAAAGGTTTTAGTGTTGTAGTGTTTTAGTGTTTAAGTAATTAAGTGTTTAGTGTTTAAGTGTTTTAGTGTTTTGTTGGTTAAACTTTTAAGTGTTTTAGTGTTTAAGGGTTTAAGGATTTTAGGGTCTTATTGTTTAGTGTTTAAGTGTTTATTTGTTTTAGTGTTTTTATGTTTTAGAGTTTAAGTGTTTTTAGTGTTTAAGGGTTTAAGGATTTTAGGGTTTTATTGTTTAGTTTGTGAGTGTTTATTTGTTATAGGGTTTTAGTGTTTAAGTGTTTAAATTTATAAGTGTTTACGTGTTTTAGGGTTTTAGTGTTTTCTTGAACATGGTGTCCTTTAAAAATGGAATGGTTTTCTTAACGTGACGATGATGCCTACCGGCAAAAGCCATAATTTGCCCATTAGTTATTTCAAATAAGGACCATCGACTAAAGCCATAATTTACCCATTAGTTATTTCAAATATGGACTATCGACTAAAGCCATAATTTACCCATTAGTTATTTCAAATATGGACTATCGACTAAAGCCATAATTTACCCATTAGTTATTTCAAATATGGACTATCGACTAAAGCCATAATTTACCCATTAGTTATTTCAAATATGGACTATCGACTAAAGCCATAATTTACCCATTAGTTATTTCAAATTAGGACTACCGACAAAAGCCATAATTTACCCATTAGTTATTTCAAATATGGACTATCGACTAAAGCCATAATTTACCCATTAGTTATTTCAAATATGGACTATCGACTAAAGCCATAATTTACCCATTAGTTATTTCAAATATGGACTATCGACAAAAGCCATAATTTACCCATTAGTTATTTCAAATATGGACTATCGACTAAAGCCATAATTTACCCATTAGTTATTTCAAATATGGACTATCGACTAAAGCCATACGTTACCCAATGGATAATCCTCCGCCGACAAGATGTACTGAATTCGACTTGTTGAAGGGGAGAGAACCGCTTGGGTGCCCTCGTGAAGCCTGGCCTCCCTTGGGATATCTGAGACGAACTTCCGCCTTAAATTTAAATCGTCTTCCATTGTCTGTAAGACAAATATAGAGAGACATTGTATGTAAGACAAATATATAAATATTGTCTGTAAGACAAAATAGAGAGATGCTGTCTTTAAGACAAACACAGAGTTGAATTTTCTGTAAGCTATATATAGAGAGACATTGTCTGTAAGACAAATATAGAGAGACATTGTATGTAAGACAAATATATAAATATTGTCTGTTAGACAAAATAGAGAAATTCTGTCTTTAAGACAAATACAGAGATGAATTTTCTGTATGATATATATAGTGAGACATTGTCTGTAAGATAAATATAGAGATGAATTTTCTGTAAGACAAATATTATTATTATTATATGTTGTCTTATATAGCGCGGTACCCCAGCCTAGGGCTAGGCTCACCGCGCTGTACATAAAAATAAAGTGCATTTATGTGATACAAAAAACAGTTGTATAGATACAAAACAAAAACAAATTCATATTCACCCCACCCACCCCAGAACTTTTACATGACATACCATGGACGGCAGCTAGCAGCATCGTTTATCGGTCAGATGTGGGGAATCAGTCGGGGTAATAGAGTTTAAAGAGATGTGTTTTGAGTGCAGTTTTGAAGGCCTGTGTGGTTGGTATATTGCGGATGTTAAGTGGCAGAGAATTCCATTGTTTGGGGGCGCAGAAAGAGAAAGATCGTTCACCATATGTTTTAGTACGTGTCTTAGCAACGGACAGAATACGCGTGTCTGCGGAGGAGCGAAGCTGTCGAAGGGGTGAATAGACAGAAAGAAGTTCGGTTAGATAGGAAGGGCAGGAATCTGAGAAAAAAGTTATGACAGAGAACAGACAGCTTGTAATCAATGCGTGCCTGTATAGGAAGCCAATGAAGTGAGTGGAGTAGTGGAGTGACATGATCACGTTTTTTTGACTTTAGAACTAGCCTAGCAGCTGAATTTTGAATCTTTTGTAGTTTTTCTATGAAGTGTTTTGGTGAACCTGACAGAAGAGAGTTGCAATAGTCAAGACGAGAGAGAACAAGAGCACAGACTAGTGTTTTTGTTGCGCTAACTGTGAGGTAGTGGCGGATGGAGCTGATCTGACGGATAGCGGTGTATGCAGAGCGACAAGTGTGAGAGATATGTTTATCAAGAGACATGTTGTTAGAAAGAATATAACCAAGATTCCTAGCAGAAGATGTAAACTGTATGTCGGCGTTACCTACTTGAAATGAGTTGGGGAGAGTTGAGGTAGATGATGATTTGTGATTGTGAATATAAAGAGACATTGTATGTAACACAAATGTAGAGAGATATTTCTTTAAGACAACCATATAACATTGTCTGTAAGACAAATATAGAGAGACATTGTCTGTAAGACAAATACAGAGATACATTTTCTGTAAGACAAATATAAAGAGACATTGTATTAAGACACATGTAGAGAGATATTTCTTTAAGACAACGATAGAGACATTGTCTGTAAGACAAATATAGAGAGACATTATCTGTAAGACAAATAAAAGGAGACATTGTCTGTCAGACAAAAAGAGAGAGATATTGTCTTTAAGACAACTATAGAGAGATTGTCTGTAAGACACATATAGAGACATTGTCTGTAAGACAAATATAGAGAGATATTGTCTGTAAGACAAGTATAGAGTGACATTGTCTGTAAGTAAAAGTGTAAGACAAATATAAAGGGGCATTGTCAGTCAGACAAATATAGAGAGATTTTTTGGAAGATATGCCCTAGTGTGTCTTTAGTTTAATGTAAAATCAATGACAGGTCAGCCTATTGTAAATATTTTTTTTTAAAACTGTTTATCACCAAAACAGTGAAACTTTCTTTCAAAAGATTCTATTTTATAAACAACTTTTTTTTTTTTTTTTGGTTTAATCTTACTCATAACATTTCCAAAACATTTTCAACATTTCAAAAGTTGTTCAACTTTCAGTAAGTGGAGTGAGATCTGTATACAACATGTACTCCCGCTATGCAACATGTCCTCCCGCTTTACAACATGTACTCCCGCTTTACAAATGTACTCCCGCTTTACAACATGTCCTCCCGCTATGTAACATGTCCTCCCGCTTTACAACATGTACTCCCGCTTTACAAATGTACTCCCGCTTTGCAACATGTCCTCCCGCTATGTAACATGTACTCACGCTATACAACAGGTGCTCCCGTTTTACAACATGTCCTCCCACTATACAACATGTGCTTCCGCTTTACAACATGTACTCCCGCTATGCAACATGTCCTCCCGCTTTACAACATGTACTCCCGCTATACAACATGTACTCCCGCTATGCAACATGTCCTCCCGCTATACAACATGTACTCACGCTATACAACATTGGTTCCCACTATACAACATGTGCTCTCGATATACGTCATGTACTCCCATAAACAAAATGTACTATCCATTATACACCATGTACTCCCAATATACAACAAGTACTCCCAATATACAACGAGTACTCCTATTATGCAACATGTACTCCCAATAAACAACAAGTACTCCTAATATACAGAAAGTACAACAAGTATAGAACGTGTACTCCCGATATACAAAATGTTCTATTCAAATCTAGCATCGCAAGTTTTGCATCAAAGTTTATCATATCATTGAAGTAGCATCATTTCAAAATGTTCTGTTTAAATTTAGGATCGCAAGTCGGTCATTGAAGTGTATGTTATCATTGTAGTATTCAAAATGTTCTATTGAAATCTAGGATCGCAAGTCGGTCATTGGAGTGTATGTTATCATTGTAGTATTCAAAATGTTCTATTGAAATCTAGGATCGCAAGTCGGTCATTGAAGTGTATCTTATCATTGTAGTATTCAAAATGCTCTATTGAAATCTAGGATCGCAAGTCTGGCATCGAAGTGTATCTTATCATTGTAGTATTCAAAATGCTCTATTGAAATCTAGGATCGCATGCCTGACATTGAAGTGTATCTTATCATTGTAGTATTCAAAATGTTATATTAAAATCTAGGATCGCAAGTCGGTCATTGAAGTGCATCTTATCATTGTAGTATTCAAAATGTTCTATTGAAATCTAGGATCGCAAGTCGGTCATTGGAGTGTATGTTATCATTGTAGTATTCAAAATGTTCTATTGAAATCTAGGATCGCAAGTCGGTCATTGAAGTGTATCTTATCATTGTAGTATTGAAAATGCTCTATTGAAATCTAGGATCGCAAGTCTGGCATCGAAGTGTATCTTATCATTGTAGTATTCAAAATGTTCTATTGAAATCTAGGATCGCATGCCTGACATTGAAGTGTATCTTATCATTGTAGTATTCAAAATGTTCTATTGAAATCTAGGATCGCAAGTCGGTCATTGAAGTGCATCTTATCATTGTAGTATTCAAAATGTTCTATTGAAATCTAGGATCGCAAGTCGGTCATTGAAGTGCATCTTATCATTGTAGTATTCAAAATGTTCTATTGAAATCTAGGATCGCAAGTCGGTCATTGAAGTGTATCTTATCATTGTAGTAGACTCCTTTCAAAATGTGCAAGTTTAACAAGAAAAAAAAACTATAAAGTAAAAGGACAACTTGCATTAGATCTTGTTTCGGTCCCTGTCTTCAACCGTTCATGTACACACCAAGAGGACCCACACACCAGGAGGACCTACACACCAGGAGGACCCACACTCCAGGAGGACCTTGTCTTTTGTGAGATCTACGTTCAGCACACACGAGCGCCTTGCTATACCTCACAAATCAAAGGAAAGAATTGAACACATACTAGATATCTGAATTTATTTAGTTTTTAAAATAGCATATGAATCAGGGCAGTGTCTTCATCTTGAAATGCAGAATTGGGCGTTTCACACATTATAGGCATGGACCCTACAATTTTAAAAGTCTAAAAATTGCTTACATCACTGATGGTTCTTAAGAAAATGGGCTCTAAGAATCCATGGATCAGTCGATGAAATCCATTAAATCTATTAGATCCAGTTAATCCAAGAGATTCATAGAATTTATGAAATCCATTAAATCTATTAGATCCATTTACTCCAAGGGATTCATACAATTTATGAAATCCATTAAATCTATTAGATCCATTTAATCCAAGAGATTCACAGAATTTATGAAATCCATTAAATCTATTAGATCCATTTACTCCAAGAGATTCATACAATTTATGAAATTCATTAAATCTATTAGATCCATTTACTCCAAGAGATCCATACAATGTATGAAATCCATAATCCCCCTCTTTGAACACATTCTAAAAAGGAAATTCAACTGACTCATAGGCAATATGTTCATCTTTACAAGGACCCACAAATTGTTCACGGGCCACACGTTAAGAACCCCTGAACTAAATCTATAAATATCAACAGAGATCCTGTCACAGTCGATCTCTCCCCTGTTATTATTTAGCTAACTGATACGTATTTCGGCTGCTATGTGGCTGAGTCAATCTCAATCTCGTGGTCCGGAGTTCAATCCCCACCGAAGCTCAGTCAAGCAGAACCATCACACGCACTCAGGTTGGGTGGGACACTTTAATTTTGGATGGCAACTCATCTAAGACAAGGCAACTCTAAATTCAAACCCGGAGAACTAACCCCTAAGGGGGGTAACACTGACACAATGAAAATTTCGACAACTCCCGCGACGCCACTGATGTCAACGTGAATCATCCACATGATGTTCCCTTGGGTTATCCAGCGGCGTGGACAGAGGCGATTTGCTTAGATTAATAATAATAATGATAAAAATTATTTGAAAAATCACGCTTCATCCCCAAAGGCTCGAAGCGCGGTACAAAGTCAACCACATCAAAAGAGAAATGAAAACAATCGATAGTTTACCACATTGAAATTCAAAACGCAACATTACAAAAACTACACATTAGCATACCCATTCAAAGTATTACATCACCTTGCAGCCATAAACAGTACAAGTATTACCCAGGCCTTGTGGCTTTCGTTCTGCGAGGTTCATACCATCGTCACATTGGTTTGAACAGCAAAGAAGTAAATAAATTATATTTTACTTTACATCCATCATCTACACATGCTTACATCCATCATCTCCACATGCTTACATCCATCATCTACACATTCTTACATCCATCATCTACTCATGCTTACATCCATCATCTACACATGCTTACATCCATCATCTACACATGCTTACATCCATCATCTCCACATGCTTACATCCATCATCTACACATTCTTACATCCATCATCTACACATGCTTACATCCATCATCTACACATGCTTACATCCATCATCTACACATGCTTACATCCATCATCTCCACATGCTTACATCCATCATCTACACATGCTTACATCCATCATCTACACATTCTTACATCCATCATCTCCACATGCTTACATCCATCATCTACACATGCTTACATCCATCATCTACACATGCTTACATCCATCATCTACACATGCTTACATCCATCATCTACACATGCTTACATCCATCATCTACACATGCTTACATCCATCATCTACACATGCTTACATCCATCATCTACACATGCTTACAGCCCTCATCTACACATGCTTACATCCATCATCTACACATTCTTACAGCCCTCATCTACACATGCTTACAAACCCTCATTCACACATGCTTATAAACTATCATCTACACATGCTTACAGCCCTCATCTACACATGCTTACATCCATCATCTACACGTGCTTACAGCCCTCATCTACACATGCTTACAAACCCTCATTCACATATGCTTATAAACTATCATCTACACATGCTTACAGCCCTCATCTACACATGCTTACATCCATCATCTACACGTGCTTACAACCATCATCTAGACATGTGTATAACCATCATCTACACATGGTTACAACCATCATCTACTCATGCTTAACCATCATCTACACATGCTTACAACCATCATCTACACATTTTTACAATCATCAATTACACACGCTTACAACCACAGTCTAAACAGACATCTAACAGCGTTATCATAACAAGTTAACTTTCTGTTAAAACGTGTCAATGTTTTAGCCCCACCACGTCCCAGGTGAAAGGTGTCTTGAGTCAGACTGCCCTTCTAGTGTTCACTCCATCATCGACCCTCACGGTTATTTCTATCTTCCAGTACAGGCTACATTCATACTTTGAATTATTTTAAAAGCCATCATATCATTTTTATGAGATTGAACTGTTTTGCATTGGCCTTACAGTTACAGATAACACAAGTCATTTAAAGAGCTTTTTGTTGTTGTTGTCAAGTTGAAATTTGGCATTGATCACCTACCAGCTCCTCGTGGGGGTCGATGGTAATGGCAGGGTCCAGCAGGGTGAGTGCACAATAGAAGAGACCTTTCATAATGCAGACAAAAATACTGTTATAGCTATCAGTCTTTTGTCCCTAACACAACTATTGTCATCAAACTCCATGTTGGTTGACAGATACGCACAGAATGTGCAGACGGCGTGTGTTAGGTTTGTAAAAAAAAAAAAAAGGAAACATCAGTGCGAATTAGTGCAGAATGGTGCAAGAATAGATCTAATAAAAGACTTACCATTTTAGGATCTGTCTGATGTATTCTTTACTTATCTTAAGCATCCACAGCCGGGTCTCCCCTTTAAACGATCAAGCTGAAACTTTGCGCCTAGACTCATCCCCGATGACAACACATTTTTTTTTCAAATATCCAGCTCACCCTCCAAACCCAACCCCCAAAAATCCGTTTTCCTTTGTTTCAATTGGAAGATGAAGGAGGTCTAATTTCATGGAATAAAATTCCATATAACTGTTGGCAGCTTCAAGTACCTCGGAGCAATAGTATCGGAACAAGGCTCCAGGCCCGAATTAATGGCCAGGATTGCGCAGACCCTGACAGCACTAAAGAGGCTCAAGAAAATTTGGAACGACAAAAATATAGCCCCCAGCACCAAAATCAGGCTGATGCGCTCATTAATCCTCTCCATTTTCTTATATGCCTGTGAGTCCTGGACATTAACAGCAGAACTTGAAATGAAAATAAAGGCGATGGAGATGAGATGCTACAGAGGCATTCTTGGAATCTGCTATAGAGACCACATCACCAATGAGCAAATAAAAGAAAGGATCCGTCAGGCAATTGGGCAATACGATGACCTCCTGACGTCTGTTAAACAGCGCAAACTTGAGTGGTATGGCCACGTGACCAGAAAACAAGGGCTCGCCAAAGAGATCTTGCAGGGCAATACTAGAGGAGGGAGAAGAAGAGGAAGACAAAGAAAAAGATGGGAAGATAATATCAAAGAATGGACGGGATTACAACTAGGCGATGCTATGCGTAGGGCAGAAGACCGAGAGGAATGGAGAAGAATAGTGTACATGTCATCTGTGGCGCCCCAACGGTCGAAGGACTACGGGACCTGATGTTGATGATGATGATGATGATGATGATGATGATGATGATGATGATGATGATGATGATGATGATGATGAAATGAGATTTTTTTTTTTTAAATCGCAAGTGCGTCTGGTGGGTAATATTTTCTTTTCTTTAATATGAAATTGTTGGTGAAATAAATCTGCGGTGTAAAAATGGGTGGTTCATAAGATTATTAATATAGATCAGAGGCATGGAAAAAAATGTGCGATTGCTAGCCTTGAAAAAAGATTGTGGGGGGGGTCATAAATTGGGATTCTTATAAAGTAAGTTAGGCGATGCTGTACGTTGTGCAGAAGACAGAGAGGAATGGAGAAGGATAGTTTTCATGTCATCTGTGGCGCCTCAACGGTCCAACGACTAAGGGACAGGATGATGATGATGATAAAGTCAGTTACTTGTATGCATGTTTGGTCAAGTTTTCAGCCTTACACCCATTGCTGGATATTATTACATTTTATAAAGTGGTCTGTCGTAAATTACGTCCAGCAAAAAATGGCATTTTTTAACCAACCCCCCCCCCCCACTCCGCTACTGTCACGAAATGTCACAAATTCTTTATCTGCCCTCCCCCGTGTTACGTCACACCTAATGAAATCAAAACATACATAACAATTTCATTTATAAACTAAGATTTTATTATATTTTTTTAAAATTTTCCCATACTGGGTTAAGATGTAGTATTATTAGAAAACTGTGACGCGAAACAACAAAGTCATCCACAAGCCGAATGTAAAATGGCCACAACAGTTTTTGCGTCATATTTCGATGTGCGCAAAATGTGTGAGCGACTGAGTTCATAGTACCTATAATGCCTAAGGCGATTGCTACCTCAAATTAATGTTTTTAAAATTAATTAAATACAGATTTTTCAAAATTAGAAAATGTTCGATTATTAAAAAAAGATTTAAAAAAATAAAAATAAAAAAAAAACGTGACGTCACAAATTTGTGCCACCCCTCTTTCCCCTGTATAAAAGTGTCACAAATCCTCGACCCCGCTCCCCCCTGAGCGTAACGTAATTTGCGAACGACCCCAAACGATGTATACGAAAAAAAATATTTTTAGGAGTTGTTTAATTTGTATTATAGTTTAAGATAAATAAATGTCCCTTTTCACGCGTCGAGTTTCTCCGGAAATGTTTACAGTTGTCTTCAAATGTTACGACATCAGATTGTTTAGTCAAATTTGTAGTTTCCAGAAAGTTCCAATAATGCGTAGAAGGGCTTAAAGACGTATTTTCTTTTACAACATCCAAAGATGTGCAAGGAGTCTCACGTTACAATACATGGTTGCATCTGTGTCAAACTCGGTAAACATACGTTTCATAATCCCTTTTTTAAAAAAAATATCGGTGGATCTCTAACTAATAATCTCCACATCTTTTTTTTTCGCGCATTTTCCAACCAATTTTAATAACGCCACCTTTTTATAACAACAATTGCCACCTTTGTATAACTAAAGTAGCCACATTTGTATGAGGATCCTACCAACCAACCGGCATTGCCAGTAAACACTCAGTACAATGGCAGGCACTCAGTACAAAGGGCAGGCGCTCAATACAAAGGCAGGCACTCTGTTCAATTGCAGACACTGAGCACAATGGAAGGCACTCACTACATTGGTTGGCGCTCCGTAAAATGGCAGGCACTCGGTACAATGGCAGGCACTGGTTACAATGGCAGACAATCCTTACATTGGGGCAGGCAGTACATACAATTGCAAGCACTGCGGTTTCAGGAATATTAATTAAAGCGTAATTGGTCGCAGATTCAATGCTTACAAGAATGATAATACATCTTGCCTTTCGGAGCAGAACTTTAAAACTTTAGTAACCATAACAGCGAAGTTGTTTATACTACGTGTTTGCATAAAATGCATTTAGAGGTATTTGTTTCCGAATTCAAACCCGAGAAAAGCCGGGTATGTTGAGTAGTCAAACTGTTTTCGTCAGGAGAGGCCTTTTATACTTATTTGGTGTTCTAACCACATCATTTTACCATCGTCACTTAACTGAACCACTTCACCAAGCTAGTCGCCACATCAGTTTACCATTATCACATCACTTGACCAGAACCACTTCAACAAGCTGGTCGCCACATCATTTTACCATTATCACTTGACTGAACCACTTCACCAAGCTAGTAGCCACATCATTTTACCATCATCACTTCGATGAACCACTTCACCAAGCAAGTGGCCACATCATTTTACCATCATCACTTGACTGAACCACTTCACCAAGCTAGTCGCCATATCATTTTACCATCATCACTTCACTGAACCACTTCACCAAGCTAGTCGCCACATCATTTTCCCATCATCAATTGACTGAACCACTTCACCAAGCTAGTAGCCACATCATTTTACCATCATCACTTCGCTGAACCACTTCACCAAGCTAGTGGCCACATCATTTTACCATCATCACTTGACTGAACCACTTCACCAAGCTAGTAGCCACATCATTTTACCATCATCACTTCGCTGAACCACTTCACCAAGCTAGTGGCCACATCATTTTACCATCATCACTTGACTGAACCACTTTACCAAGCTAGTCGCCATATCATTTTACCATCATCACTTCACTGAACCACTTCACCAAGCAAGTCGCCACATCATTTTACCATCATCAATTGACTGAACCACTTCACCAAGCTAGTCGCCACATCATTTTACCATCATCAATTGACTGAACCACTTCACCAAGCTAGTCGCCACATCATTTTACCATCATCACTTCACTGAACCACTTCACAAGCTAGTGGCCACATCATTTTACCATCATCACTTGACTGAACCACTTCACCAAGTCGGTCGCGCATCATTTTACCATCATCACTTGACTGAACCACTTCACCAGGCTAGTCGCCACATCATTTTACCATCATCACTTGACTGAACCACTTCACCAGGCTGGTCGCGCATCATTTTACCATCATCACTTGACTGATCCACTTCACCAAGCTAGTCGCCACATCATTTTACCATCATCACTTGACTGAACCACTTCACCAGGCTAGTGGCCACATCATTTTACCATCATCACCTGATTGAACCACTTCACCAAGCTGGTCGCCGCATCATTTTACCAGTATCACGTGGCTAAAACACTTCACCAAGTCGGTCGTCACATTATTTTACCTCTATCATGCCTATTGTACTTGAGACGTACAGGAGATCCGATATGATATTGTGTAAATAATGTTTCTTCAAAACACAAAGCAGAAACACGCCATTAATGTCATCCCACTGACTTTATTAAGAAGTTCAAATAAAAAGTAAGTTTTACAGTAGTTTTACATCCAATAATGTCAACAATGACTACGCAAAGCTACATTCTTATAAAACAATCACAATCATTAGATGAAGACTGTAAAGAGAGTATCTTCAACGATCTCAAATTATTAATAAACATTAAAAAATTATTCCAAAATGCGAATGAATGTATTTCATTGTAAAACATTTCACATTTATAAAAAAAAAATTATATATGGTTATAAAAAAATGTTTCACTCTAGTTTAGCTGTTTCGTTTTTCGTAATTTTATTGAAAAATTGATGTTGTTGGCACATAATGGTAAGCATCAATTGCTTGAGCCCTACCATAATGGTAGGCAGCCATTGGTTGAGTTCTAGCATAATGGTAGCCAGCCATTGGATGAGTTCTAGCATAATGGTAGGCAGCCATTGGTTGAGTTCTAGCATAATGGTAGCCAGCCATTGGATGAGTTCTAACATAATGGTAGGCAGCCATTGGTTGAGTTCCCTCGTTCACAATGGCGTGCACCACTACAGAAATGTAGCATAAATACCAATCAAATTAGTAGGGCTAAAAATACTTTATATTACTGGGCTACAATTACTTTCTGTTTGTCAATGTAAGAACGGCCCCCGTCGGTGGCTACCTGCTGTCTGGTAAGAACCTCCCTTTGGTGGCTACCTGCTCCCAGGTGTGTACCTCAAAAGTCGTGTCATACGTGTTTAGAATCCCTCGAGATTCTTAGACATTTCCCTCAACTCAATCCAATTGTAAAACAAAAGTGAAAAATTCACGGATACAAGTCCAGGAATACAAAGGACACGTTCAGCCATAATCGAACCAAATCAAGGAATAGAAAGGACACGTTCAGCCATAATCGAACATTCACGGATACAAGTCGAGGAATACAAAGGACAATTTCAGCCATAATCGAAACAAGTCCAGGAATACAATGGACACGTTCAGCCATAATCGAACCATTTGTTCCCCAAAGTTTTGTCTCGACAGTCAATCTCCGACTATATCCATCTGTTGAAACCAGATCAAATTTGTATTACGTCTCTGTCACAGCTATTAAAACAAGTCATGTCAACTGTCACATGTCGTAGTCACAGACGCGCTTAACGACCAGGATATAGGCGATTCACCCATGATCTCAGGTTTGCTCTATAGTTACAATAATTGACCCCCTCCGCCTAAATCAACATTAAGACAAGCGATGTTACAAACAGTACGGTACATGCATTATAAGATTTATTCATTAGTCACATTTTTTTTTCTTTGATTTTATACTATTTAAAAAATTTACCTTAGCACTTAAATTAGCGCCAATATTTTTTTTTAAATCTAGATATATTTTTTCTAACAATTTAGAATCGGAAATATTTCAAAATGCGCTATGGCCAGCATTTCATGTAAATAATAATAATAACTTATGGTTCCTAGACGCTTTCATTTGCTTTCTTGGCCCGCCAGTTGACACCACACTCACGTGAGTATTTTGAGGGGCCCCGGCATTGGCCCGCAAGTGGACATAACACTCAAGTAGGTAATGTCGCGGGGGCCGGCACGTCTTTGAAGGATAAAATTTCAGAAAAGGTCGTCCCCGAAGTCATGGGGAACAGCGCGGCGTCGCTCTCGTCATCGATGGTGGACTCCAGCAGTTGGCTCATTTCAAAGCAAGCTTTCATCTGCTTCATGATCGTTCTGGTCAGATCCAAGAGGTAGTCGATCGGCTGGTCAGGCCTGTCCATAACTAGGTTGACCATCATGTACTTGGAAATGATAAACGATAAAAGGATTTAGTTTTAAAAAAAAGGTCACAGTGAGAAGAAAGCACATTTAAGAAAGAAAGAAAATCTGTGGATCAAAGTTATCAGTCGCGCATCGCTTAAATCAGTTGTTCTCAACCTTCCCATGGCCGCGACCCTTTAATACAGCTCATCGTGTTGTGGCGACCCCCCAGGTTCAAAATTATTTTCGGTTATACTTCACAACTATAGAGCATATGTGTTATCAGGTTGTCTTAGGCGACCCTTGGGAAAGGGTGGTGCGACCCACAAAGGTGTCGCGACCCACATGTTGAGAACCGCTGGCTTAAATAAAGGGAACCAAACTGAAAGCAACAGAACTGCTTTGAACACGGAAACAAATAAAATTATAAGCTGGCAGGACACGAGATTGTGCGCTTGATACTTTAATTTTGTATGAAGCTCACGGTCACAGTGCACCTTGAAGTCTAGTCTTAATGCAATAAATATAACACTGAAAGGGATTAGCCATGGTCAAAAATTATTTAAAATTAGGGCTGGGAGAGGGCGTTGAATCTGTTAGCAGAAATTAGCAGTTAAGTCAATTGATTGTTTACTATAAAATGTATTCGTAATTATTTGCTTTAAAATGTGTTCTGTTTTTTTTTTTTTTTACAGAATCCGATTCTTTCATAATATGGTTTAAATGAACCATTTAATTGGTGGGAAAATTATGAGAACCGCACAAGTCTTAACTTTGTCGTCAATCACAAGGGGTCACTTAGTCTAGAAACTATAATATGTCGTCGGGGATTGCTTCGATCTACGGTGTAGACCAACAGTTTAGCGGTTACCTCAAACAACTCCACGATGCCGAACTTTCGGAGGTAGATATCACTCTCCGTGCGCTGTGACACCCTGGGGATCTCGGGCAGTTTGGGCAGCCCGGGGAACACAACGGTCTCGTCTTCAGAGATGCCTCGCTGTGATTGGTTGGTGAAAGAAATAACAGAAAGTTCATAAATTAAGTGGAAAATTGTGATGTACAGGTCACATATGATTTTGCTTTGGTTGGGGGGGGGGGGGCGCGGACTATTTGCTGCTTAAAAAAAGTTCAGGTCTTTTTCCATATAATTAATTAATAAAGTTATTCTAATTCATGTAATTGATTTCTTTCACTCAAACTAACTTTTACAGTGTCTTATGTTTTAAAATGAGGCTCAGACTTTAACTATCAAGTCTTTCATTGATTGCTCATTTCCACCATGCTCCATAAAACAAATTAAACAAAACAATTTATATTGAGGAAATACATTTCTGTTATAGTAAAACAGTTTGCCGGCATAAACGAAATAAAAGATTTCGCCTATTATATCAAAATAAATAAACTCTTCGTGTAATATTTTAATATTTTTTGTAAAATGTAATCATAATGTAAATTAAATTATACTTGCACTGGCTGCACACTTAAAGTGTATTGACACATGCATTTAATTTTTATTGGATGATGCCAAATATACACCCTATTTTAAGAGAGTTTTGGGTTTTTTTTTTTTTTTTTAAAGTTATTTAATACATAAAATACGAAGGAATATAATGACGTCCATTGTATTGTTAGAACATGATGGCTGATGTGATTAAGGTCAAGCTAGCTCTCTCAGAGAGGTGATGACTGATGTAAGGTCAAGCTAGCTCTCTCAGAGAGGTGATGACTGATGTGATTAAGGTCAAGCTAGCTCTCTCAGAGAGGTGATGACGGATGTGATTAAGGTCAAGCTAGCTCTCTCAGAGAGGTGATGACTGATGTGATTAAGGTCAAGCTAGCTCTCTCAGAGAGGTGATGACTGATGTGATTAAGGTCAAGCTAGCTCTCTCAGAGAGGTGATGACTGATGTGATTAAGGTCAAGCTAGCTCTCTCAGAGAGGTGATGACTGATGTGATTAAGGTCAAGCTAGCTCTCTCAGAGAGGTGATGACTGATGTGATTAAGGTCAAGCTAGCTCTCTCAGAGAGGTGATGACTGATGTGATTAAGGTCAAGCTAGCTCTCTCAGAGAGGTGATGACTGATGTGATTAAGGTCAAGCCAGCTCTCTCAGAGAGGTGATGACTGATGTGATTAAGGTCAAGCTAGCTCTCTCAGAGAGGTGATGACTGATGTGATTATGTTCAAGCTAGCTCTCTCAGAGATAATGCCAGCTGTTATCAGATTTTCGCGTGGGCACTGCCAGTGGACAGAGGCGTAGCTAAGGGAGGAGATTGGACAGATGCACTCTGGCGACAGACAGATGGGGGAGCTAATGTAGGTTTGATGTTATATAAGGGATAAAAATAATGGATTTCCGATTTGGGTGGGGTAAGAGGGAAACCTGCCCCTGGCACCTCTGTCAATGGCCAAAAAAGGGAGGGGTCGCCCGGGTTTCCCATTATCTTTATCTACAGGGTTGCATTTTTGGCGAACTGCTAATATTATTTCGTGACATGGGGCGTGACCCAGGGCAGCACTAGTACCAGCTGTGCCACTTGTCAGTGGCACTAAAATTGGCGATAATGTTTTGGGGAATTAGGGCAGAAAACGAGAGCACCGATGGCTCTTGAGCGGAAGAGGGGCCAAGGGGTGCATTTTGGAGCATACTTGAATTCACTGATTCTACTAGAGATTTTGATTGTGGAAAGGAATTTTTTAAGCACCGAGCGCCTCAGATAAACTTAATTCAATCCAGTTGTGGCGTGCCCAGGGATAATCATTCGCCAATGGGATCTATTAAACCCCGTATTGTCACACTGACTGGCATGAGGGAAAGTGTGGGGGGGGGGGGCTGCAATATTGAATATTACGAAGAGAGTCGGGCGAATTCAAAGGTAGTGGTGATTTGTTGGCGCATTTCTTAAGTCAGTGTTTCTATCAGACCTTTGCAAGGAACATTTCATACAGTCTGGGGGGGGGGGGGGGTGCCAAGCTAGCATTTTTTAAGTCAGTGTTTCTATCAGACCTTTGCAAGGAACATTTCATACAGTCTGTGGGGGAGGGGGGGAGTGCCAAGCTAGCATTTTTTAAGTCAGTGTTTCTATCAGACCTTTGCAAGGAACATTTCATACATTCTGGGGGGGAGGGGGGGGGGAGTGCCAAGCTAGCATTTTTTAAGTCAGTGTTTCTACCAGACCTTTGCAAGGAACATTTCATACATTCTGGGGGGGAGGGGGGGAGTGCCAAGCTAGCATTTTTTAAGTCAGTGTTTCTATCAGACCTTTGTAAGGAACATTTCATACATTCTGGGGGGGAGGGGGGGGGTGCCAAGCTAGCATTTTTTTAAGTCAGTGTTTCTATCAGACCTTTGCAAGGAACATTTCATACATTCTGGGGGGGAGGGGGGGTGCCAAGCTAGCATTTTTTAAGTCAGTGTTTCTATCAGACCTTTGCAAGGAACATTTCATACATTCTGGGGGGGGGGGGGGAGGGGGAGTGCCAAGCTAGCATTTTTTAAGTCAGTGTTTCTATCAGACCTTTGCAAGGAACATTTCATACATTCTGGTGGGGAGGGGGGGGTGCCAAGCTAGCATTTTTTAAGTCAGTGTTTCTATCAGACCTTTGCAAGGAACATTTCATACATTATGGGGGGGAGGGGGGGGAGTGCCAAGCTAGACATAAGACGATCAATGATATTTGTAACTAAGCCTAGGGCAACAGTCATTCCAGTTGTGTCGGCCTTGCTGTGTCGGCCTTGCTGTGTAGGCCTTGCTGTGGCGGCCTTTCTGTGGAGGGTATGCTCTTTGCCCAAGCTAATTCTCGCCCCTTAAATCTTTATGGTCCCCAGGAAACGTTTTGATGAATTAAAATGAAACCCTTAAATACACACTGTCAAGGACCCCCTCGGCCCCCCGGGCCAGTATGGGACGACGTAAACGTTGGTAATAAACCTCAACAATTGAGGACGTAATCATGGGAAGATGAGAAAAACCCACTAAATTATTTTATTTAAAATGAACAAAATAAAAATAATAACTTTGAAAAAATATGTTAATGTTCACAATAAAATAAATTTTGAACGTTCAAAAATAAAATAAAGTTTTTGTGTTTTGTTTGTTTTTTCTCAAAAAAGTAACGTTAGAACGACACATGAGAGGCTCAATTACACTGTCAATTCTGTGTCTGCCGTCAGTAACCTCTGTAGGCTGCTCAGCGACATCTCTTGGCCTGACCGGTCTCTCAAAGTCCCAGCCGGAGAACGGCTTGGACACGACTATCCTGTGTCCGTCAATGATCACCTCCGGCAACCTGATCACCGATTTCGTCAGCGGTTCCAAGTCTTTCGATGGGACGACTTCGCCAGGGGGAGAAGGAGATTTCTTGGACTTTTCCGACGCTTTTTTTTTCTTCCGCCGTCGCTGGGGTGAAGTTTTTTTCTTTTTGGTCTTTTTCTTCTTCACAGTTCTTTTCTTATCTTCCTCGGAGCCGTCTTCGCTTTGTTCCGGTGATTCTACGGATTCACTTGTTATCGTTGCAACAAAAGACACCTTTTTGGGGCTGGAGTCATCGTCTTCAGGGTAGCTGTCTACTGTTTGGCTGTCAGCCACCGAAGAGAAGATGTCAATCTGTGGTATAGAAACATGATAATTGTCAACTGTATAGCTGTCAGGCACCAAAGAGAAGATGTCTAACTGTGGTATAAGACCATGAGAAATGTCAACTGTTTGGCCGGCAGCCACCGAAGAGAAGATGTCAATATGTGGCTTAAAACACGATACTTGTCAACTGCTTGGCTGTCAGCTTTCGACCAGAAGGTACCAATCTATGATTTGCAAATTTTAGCGTTCAATTTATTTGGTAAATGGTCTGAGTGAATTTATTGAAGATCCACATTTTAGAGTTACAGTTACAGTATACATTTAGTAAATATAAAGAGAGTTTGTCAACGACATCTCCTGCAAGAGGAAAGGTATGTTTTATGGAAAACAACGCATGTAGTCTAATAATAGAAACTGCAGATGCTTATACTAATACACTCAGAAAGAGATCATTAAAAACAAATGAAGTACAATTTTATTAACAAGGGATTACATAATACATACCCATGACTACAGTAAAACTGAATCTATTTATGACGTAAACTAACAAGTTGAGTAAAGTGGAAAATACAATTTGTTGTAAAAATTGGCTGACGCTTACTATAGAAACTCAACAGAAAGCTACACGGATGCAAATACTTAACTGCTGACAAACAATTGCATTGTAGATTTGATTATAATGGTATATTAATTTAAATATCTAATGCATTAGATCAAAAAAAGACACTTTTATCCGGAAGGTACCAACAAATTATGAAAGCTCCAGGGGCTTAAAATAGTACCATTATCTCGTTAGCTGTCTCTCCTTCTCCCTGTGGCTAGCTCTCACTTTGTCTCTCTCTCTCATTATGGCTCTCAATCGCTATGGCTATCTCTGATAATAGCTGTCTTTCACTACACCCCTATCTCACTATTGCTCTCTCTCTCTCTCTGTCCCCATGGAACTCTCTCTCTCTGTCCCCATGGAACTCTCTCTCTCTCTCTGTCCCCATGGAACTCTCTCTCTATCACTAGAGACGCAATAGTGAGCACATCGATAAAGCTTTGACGCAAAGTTATCCGTCAATGTCCATTTTAAATGCATACAATCTAAAGTTATGAGTTACAATTCAATGATCGTTGACACTGCGACTCCTACTTAGTCTACTTACGCTTTTGCTCATGTTTTCCGTTGACACTGCGACTCCTACTTAGTCTACTTACGCTTTTGCTCGTGGTGTCCGTTGACAATGCGAATCCTACTTAGTCTACTTACGCTTTTGCTCGTGGTTTCTGTTGTCAATGCGACTCCTACCTAGTCTACTTACACTTTTGCTCGTGGTGTCCGTTGACAATGCGACTCCTACTTAGTCTACTTACACTTTTGCTCGTGGTGTCCGTTGACAATGCGACTCCTACTTAGTCTACTTACACTTTTGCTCGTGGTTTCCGTCGACAACGTGCTCATACGATTGGTCTGTAAATGATAGTATGAAACAAAATCAGGTAACTCAATCATTGTTTAAAGTGTATTAAACAAAACTATGGTCCAGTGAACAGTTCGCTAAGACTTTGACTTAGACTGACTAGCATATTTGTCAAAATTGAGTTAGCCTTGAAGATTCCAACAAAACGCGATAATTAACATTGATATTAAAGAAACAGAAAGACTTGTCGTAGTCAAGATCAATCTTTTTCATTATCGATAGTTGCTCAGACACACCATCTTGCCCTATCAGTTAAGGTCATCTTTTCCCATTGTCTTTTTGTCAATTATTGGTCAAAGAATTCGATTTGCGATCACATTCGCAGCTTTGTCAACTATTGTTCAAAGAATTCTAGTTGCGACCACATTCGCAGCTTTGTCAACTATTGTTCAAAGAATTCTAGTTGCGACCACATTCGCAGTTTTGTCAAGTATTGGTCAAAGAATTCTATTTGCGATCACATTCGCAGCTTTATCAACTATTGTTCAAAGAATTCTAGTTGCGACCACATTCGCAGTTTTGTCAAGTATTGGTCAAAGAATTCTATTTGCGATCACATTCGCAGTTTTGTCAAGTATTGGTCAAAGAAATCTATTTGCGATCACATTCGCAGTTTTGTCAAGTATTGGTCAAAGAATTCCATTTGCGATCACATTCGCAGTTTTGTCAAGTATTGGTCAAAGAATTCCATTTGCGATCACATTCGCAGTTTTGTCAAGTATTGGTCAAAGAATTCTATTTGCGATCACATTCGCAGTTTTGTCAAGTATTGGTCAAAGAATTATATTTGCGATCACATTAGCAGTTTTGTCAAGTATTGGTCAAAGAATTCTATTTGCGATCACATTCGCAGTTTTGTCAAGTATTGGTCAAAGAATTCTATTTGCGATCACATTCGCAGTTTTGTCAAGTATTGGTCAAAGAATTCTATTTGCGATCACATTCGCAGTTTTGTCAAGTATTGGTCAAAGAATTCTATTTGCGATCACATTCGCAGTTTTGTCGTGCCTTTATTCAAGTTTGCTTCAGGCTCGAGGTTTTTATTTGCATTACTTTTGTTTTTTTACGCTAATTATTCATTAAATCGTTGATACGAGATTATTATCTTAACCCTAAGCCTAGCATGTCACTCTTTGTACATTTTTACTTTAAGTTCTAACGCTCCAGTTTTTTTTGATGAAGAAGCACTCGTTTCATGTTTTAAATCAACCAATTAACATTTGTCATTAGAGCCACTAACCAATTCCCTCGACCAGCAATTCTCAACCTGTGGTTCGCGGCCACTTTGGGAGGTCGCACGACCCTTAAACAGGTGCGCCTAAGACATTCAGAAAACCCATATTTTCGAGGTGGCGACGAAAAAAAAATGGGTATGGCTGGGAGGTTGCCAGAACACGAGGAACTAACTGTATTAAAGGGTCGGGGAATTTGGCAGGTTGAGAACCACTGCTCTAAACTAATCAGTTCCATGAAATGGAATGCAGATTGTAGCTACTTTATATTACACGACCCAGTTAACACACGTTCGCTTAAGCTTACACTTACACTGTCTCTGTAAGATGAGCGATAACTCTGGGACTCGGTGCTGGTCACAGTCTAAGGTAGCATGGCAAAAGAAATCAAAGCAAATTGTTGTAATAGTCTCAAATATTTGAGATAAAGAAATAATTATAATGGAAGTATTTTTTTTAAACAACTGTAGAAGATGTGTGCTGGCATTAAAAATGAAATTTCATGTTTTGATTCTTTGTTAAGTTTTTTTCTTTTGTTTCGCTTTTGAAATGCCTCTAGATTACCGATATACACTTGAATGTACCAACAACAAATGAAGTAGGGAAGATATTGTAAGTAGTGGAGCATGTGGAGCTGAGGCCCCCCTAATTTAAGACTTGTTATTTTTTGTGTGGAATGCGATATACATAGCCACACATCTGAAAATAGGAAGTTAAACGAGTTGCTTCGTTGGAAGCATTATCTATGCAAGTACAGTTTTAAAATAACAGTTTAATTAAAGAAGTGTTCATTATTTTTATAAGTGTTTTCGTCACAAATGTAAGATAGTTGTTATGTCTTCATGGCGTCATCTCTTATATCTATTACGCTTCTGGTATGACTCATGGGCTGCTTCCTAATTGATTGCTTCCATTTCCGGTTCCTTTCTATTAAGCGAATTTGGGATTGAGAGTATACTATAAATAATTATATATGTTTAGAAAGTCTGCTTCAATAGTGAGTTCAAAAGCGCAAAATATAATTCCCAATAACTCTGCACAATGATATATTTTTTCATATAACGCAACTGCGTTTGGCTCGTAATATTTTCTTTTCGGAAAATGAAATCGTCTCAGTTTAAGAATGGTGTAAAAAATATTCGGTTTAAAAGTGATTGGGACATCAGACTATTTAATATAATTCATAGGCGTGAAATAAAAAGTGTGCAGTGACGTATCATGGAGAGAAAAAAAAGGGGGGGGGGAGGCTGTAGATTGAGTTCATGATTTGTCAATTAACTTTAGTAGATGGGAAGTTCACACATTGCAGCCGCCAATGTTTGACGATCTATAACTAGCAGATGAGAAGTTCACGAATTGCGGCCGCCAATGTTTCGCGGCTGTGTCTAGTGTAAGATATTTATTAAGTGCGCTGTCAAAACAAAAAACCAAGAAAGCCTACAAAATAATAATACACACCAAAATGCTGCAAGTGAGTGGAGCTAATCCAGTCACTGATCAAGTCATGAAGTCGTGTGTGACTACAATTGCCTTTAAGGCAGTGATCGGCAAATCGCTGCCTGAGTTTAACTTGGCCACAAATCGGTTTTGACTCAGAAAAAGCATGGTTCTGGACAGATTCTTGAAAATGAAATTTGGCTCTCGAAATATTTTTTAATCGTCTTTCTGCCGATTTTTTGGCTCCCTGACTAATGAGTTTGCCGACCTCCGCTTTAAAATAATATATCCACTCAAACCCCCCCCCCCCCATTTAAACAGCAAATAAATGACAGGCATCAAAGTAAAAATAATTACCGATAACCAGTGTTCACCAGCAACAGTGGTAGAGTGGTCAATGCCCTTCATCAGGTCTTTCCTCTGGTGGAATCAAGTCAAAATGTACACATAAGCCATTCGAGTATACTGACGTGTTGACTATTTACAGCACCCGAACACACGGCGATATTCCTCGATCGGTGCGTATATCAGCATTAGGCTGGAGCGAGATTACGCTGAGACGTTGAAGGAGATAGTAGAGCACACCTGTTTAACCCTAAGCATTCGCTGCAGTAACTACGTTTTTAAGACTAAGCCTACGGCCAGCCTTTAAAAAAACAACAAAAAAACAACGTTTCAGGAGTTTTTTTGGTTTGCTTCGTTTATTTTGAAATTAAATAATAATAATAATTGGGGCGTTGTGGCAAACCAGCCCCCCAGGCCCCCCCCCCCCCAAACGACACTTTGGTTCCTGAAACGACTGTTTTTTTGACAGTTAAAACTACTCGTGACACAAACCCAGGAGTCATCAGGTCTGTAACAAGGTAAGTGGAAGTTTGAAATAGAAGGACCGGACAATAAGAGAAGAAAGTTTCGGCTAAGTGCCTTCCCAGGCAGACGGGACTAATGACGAACTAACAGGAAATAAAAAAAAAGTATTTTTGAAAGCATGTCTTTCTAAAAAATTTAATATAAGTAATAAATCCCCAGTTTGAGTACCGCAATCTTACTCTAAAACTTACTCTCAAACTCACTTTCAAAATTACTCGTACTTTTTCTACATGTTTACGCTGTCAGCCGAGACAACGTCTAAAAAATCTGTAGTTAAGACCGTGTCTATCTTCACACCTGAACCCAACAGACATGAGTTAGCACCAGCACCTGTTCGCCACATCTTTACACCTCACTTTCTAACATCACTTTATACCATCCTTCATGCCACCAGCGTATACCATCCCTTTATACTTTGAATTCCTACCATCACTTTATAACCTCACATATGAGAACCACTTCAAACCATCAATGCACACCATCACTTATATTGTCCCTTCATACAATCACTTTATACCATCAATCCATACCATCACTTAAAATCACAACTTAATACCTTTCAGTATGAAAAACACTTCATACCAGCGCTTTATACCATCAGTCAAATACCATCACTTGTAAAATCATTTCATACATCATTTTATACCATCGCATCCTAAAATCACTTTATAAAAGCAGTTTATACTGTCACTTCATACCAGCACATTTAAAATCACATCATACCATCACTTCATGCCATCAATTGACACTAACAATTTATACCATCACTTTATACCATCACTTTAAATTAGCTTAAAATAATTCATTTTTATAATAACCCGACTTTGTCAAATTGTTACAGTAATTCGGTAACAAAAATAAATGTGTTTGATACACTCACCATCGCTCTCTCTTGTAGTTTGCTGAGTCGTCGGTGATGTCGTTCGTCGTCACCTGGTTTGGTTTCCTTTTCAAACCCCGCACTCACAGTGAGCCGAGGACTGCCCTCAGCGGACTTCGAAGTGCTCTCAGCATGTTGCTTTGTGTCGGAATCCACAACGCCCGTATCATATTGTAGTCTATGCCTTGCCGCCGTGCCAGCTTTCGTCTTGGAAATCTTGGAAGACTTTTTAACATAGCCCCCCTCCTCGCCCGAGTCCTCAATTTCTTGCTCCTCGTCATCGTCCCCAAGGATCTTACCACCGTGTTCCACAATGTCCTTCTCTGTCTCCCTCAGACTTTTTTTGTCCTTTCTCTTCTTCATCGCCGACTTTTCCGACACGTCACTTTCTTTTCGCGTTGCTGATTTCTTTCGTCTTCTTCCCTCCGAATCCTCTTGGTATGTTGTGTCTATGCTTACATGGAGTCTGCGCGATTTAAGTTTGTCTTTTCCCGGCAGAGATTCTCCTTCATCGACCACCGCATCGGCTCCCCTCGACGACGACCTGACTTGCCTTCCCCTCGTGTTTTCAGATTGCGACCTCTCGCGAGCCTTCTCCTGATCTCTTATGAACTTCTCCCCTCTCGACGCCAGATCCTGCATTGCATTCTTATGAAGGGAACTTTTGCGTCGCGTGGATCCAGCTTTTTCCTTCTCCAGCTTTCCCATCAACTCGGACACTAGCTCATTCAGAACCACAACGGGGTTCCGCTCTACCACCACCTGAGGCGGCGGAGCTGTCTCCACGGGGACGGTGTCAATCTCCTGTGACTGGCGCTCTGGTGTTTTCAGCGACGGGGAGACCTGTCTTTTGTGTTCATCGGCGGGAGACGCCCCGGGTCGCTCCAAGGTCGTGTAGGGTCTCGGCGTCCCGTCCGCGCTGACTCCCTCTTCATTCATGCGTGGCCTCAGTGCGGGGGTGACGTCGTCGCTGGCGTCGAGTCCTTTGTGGGCCGACCGGGCGGCCTCACGTTCTAAAAACTTTTTGTGTCTTAGACTAGACACGGACTCTTCGGTTTCTCCTATGTCCCCCGGGCGCTTTTCGTCAGACTCTTGGGACAATTTACCGGTCTCTGGTAGAAGATGTGCTCTCCAGGGCAGCTGTAGTGATCTTAAATACTCTTGTGATAACTGTTTACGCAGCGATTCCTTAAAATAAAAAAAATGATAATAATGCCAAAAAAGTTAATATTATAAACTATTTGAATAACTTCCCGATCTGTCACACTCAGAACGAGAAATATAATTTTCTAATTAAAAAAAACTAAAACAAAAACATCTTAAAATCTTTCTCCATTCCAGGTATCTTGGTATTTGTTAGACAAGTCTAATTTACAGAGGCTTCACACAGTAGAAGGAGGCTGAATAGTATTTTCATATGTAAAGACATATAGTAATTTTGATAGGTAAAGACATAGTATTTCTGATAGATATAGATAAAAGTATTCTTGATAGATATATTTATTATTTGTATTACTTTTATATAGCGTGGCACCCCAGCCCATGGCTGGGCTCACCCCGCTCTACAAACAATTTAACAAACATAATCATGAACTTAAAAATTACAGTTATAAACACACATTAATTACATATCTTTTTAAAATTGTATATTCTCTCCACCCGTTCCATAGCTATTTACATGTATAGACATAGCATTTCTGATAGGTATAGACATAGCATTTCTGATAGGTATAGACATATCATTTCTGATAGGTATAGACATAGCATTTCTGATAGGTATAGACATAGCATTTCTGATAGGTATAGACATAGCATTTCTGATAGGTATAGACATAGCCATTCTGATAGGTATAGACATAGCATTTCTGATAGGTATAGACATAGCATTTCTGATAGGTATAGACATAGCGTTTCTGATAGTTATAGACATAGCATTTCTGATAGGTATAGACATAGCATTTCTGATAGGTATAGACATAGCGTTTCTGATAGGTATAGACATAGCATTTCTGATAGGTATAGACATAGCCATTCTGATAGGTATAGACGTAGACATTCTGATAGGTATAGACATAGCATTTCTGATAGGTATATACATAGCCATTCTGATAGGTATAGACATAGCCATTCTGATAGGTATAGACATAGCATTTCTGATAGGTATAGACATAGCATTTCTGATAGGTATAGACATAGCATTTCTGATAGGTATAGACATAGCGTTTCTGATAGGTATAGACATAGCATTTCTGATAGGTATAGACATAGCCATTCTGATAGGTATAGACATAGCATTTCTGATAGGTATAGACATAGCCATTCTGATAGGTATAGACATAGCATTTCTGATAGGTATAGACATAGCGTTTCTGATAGGTATAGACATAGCATTTCTGATAGGTATAGACATAGCATTTCTGATAGGTATAGACATCGCCTTTCTGATAAGTACAGACAAAGTAATTCTGATAAGTATTGACATAGCATTTTGATAGGGACAGACAGTGTTTTTACAGGTATTGGCACATTTTTTTTTTGATAGGAGATAAAGTTAACAATTTTAAGGTAGTAGAATGCTTCTAAATGTTTCTGATTGGAGATTATATTTGGACACATGTTTCCATTGTTAACGCACGCACTTAATGTTAACCACCTCGTGGGCGTGTGCTCTCAGTACATATATAAATGCTAACAGTATCGTGATTACTTGACTTAAGACTACGTGTCAGCCTTGTAGGGGCCAGGAGACACAGTTTTAGAGCTCTTGCATTGTTTTCTGCGGCCGAACGGAAGGGACCTGCCCTAGGACAAATTATCATTCACGGCACTATTTCAATAACTTTATTTACCAATTTAATTTAAATTTTTAATTCAATAAATTTTTTACCAAAAAAAACAAATATTTGACTTATTCTTTTTTTTTATTTATTCATTTTTAAATTGTTTTTACTGTATTTTTAAATTTATTTATATGTTTTATTTATTTACTGTATGTATTAATTTTTTAATTTTTTTATTTAATAAATTTATTTATTTTCTGTATCCTATTTTTTAAAAATTATGTATTATATTTATATATCTTATATATTCACGCTATTTATTAATTTCATGTATTGATTAAAACATTTTATTTATTATATTTATTTATTAATTTTTTAAAATTTATTTTTCTCATGAATCAGTTTTGCTGTTTGTTGCAGGGCTACCACACCTTGGGAAATTTCTAATGGTACCCGGATGCGAATGGCGGCACTGCGTGTCTGGGTCCATTTTGACTAATGCTATTCGGATGTCATTTGTGGTAGTTTATTTTGGTTAAACCGAATAATTAAGTTTACAAACATATAGTCCATTCAATTATCTTTCATTTGATACCTCATTTTGTCTTACAAACCCAACAATAATATTTTAAATAGTTGTTTAATCCCAACCTCTCACTTCTGTTACCGGGTACCAATAGCCCCTCCGTTAAAGAACTTAAATTTTCTCTCTTTATACGTTGAAAATTTACACATTACATCCAGGTGTTGAATGCTTATCAAATTGACCTTGTACACCATATGCAAAGGACAGTCTCAGCAGTAAATAAACTAATAATAAATCTTGAAATCTCAAAGGAAATCAATATAGACTTTTAATATTAATATTCTAGATTTTTTTTTTGGGTGGGGGGGGGGGTTGGCTCGGAAATTTAATCATTAGCAACCATACGAAAAACAGTACAAGTCAAGAGTGAACGATAGTCTTCAATCAAGAATCCATAGTAACATTGGATGCATTTCAATTACTTTTACAACTACAATCTGTTCAAACTATTATGTGATGCATCGGTAAAAAATCCAGCCGAATTTTCATCTGTTGGAAAAATACGTGTGGATTGACACACCGGCAAATACGATATTAAAGTTATACATTGTAGAGTTGTAAATGAAAAAATTCATTTATACAGTATTTTGTTTCACAAAAAAAAAATTGTTTTAATGTAAATTTACAAGAAAAAAACGAACTTATTGTTTTCATAACAATATCAATCCATTTTAACTGCAACTATTATCATTATTATTAAATTCTGCTAAATTACTTTGCAAACCCCTTTACTAATCAACAGACTTACCATAAGAAAAAACACTTTTTGATGATGAACTTTTTGCCATTTTAAAAGGAATTCTGTGTTGATTAGTTTTGTGAGCTTCGCTTCCAAGTGACTTCTATTACACATGTTTGATGTATTGTAGATGATATTTTTACCAGAACATTCCGAGGTGATATTATAGTAGCCTATCTCCAGTGGGTATTGTATTGATATTTTGGATTATAGATTAATATAATTTTTTTTTAAACAAATTGTTTATTTATTTTATGTGATAAACATTTTTTTTAAAAAAAATGTCTTTTAAATTAAATTTCAGTCATTTAATGTAAAATGTGTTTCAAGGGCATTAATTCAAGCTAATTTTGCATGAATTACATAGAAAAACACTTTAAAAAAAACCTCTTATATATTTGTATGATCTTGGGTAATCTTGGTAAAATTTTGACCAAATCTTGGGAAATTGTAAAAAAGTGAGTGGCAGCCTCGTTCGGTGTGCGTAAAAAGGCAAGTTCAATTCTTAGTAATGTACAGAAAGAGTGTAAGAATGAATAAACTTTACAAATGTACTCAATATGTACGCAGTCTCAAAGAAAATACATACAATCCAATAATTTAAATTACACAATACTTTTTTTTTTTTAAAAGGTAGATTATTTCTGGTCCACGCCCTAAATTCTTGCAAACTTACTGGCATGTCATCCTCAGAGCGTGACCAGCCGTACGCTGCCTGGTAGCTTTCGTTAAGTTCTTGAGACTCCGGGTTGAGGAACTCATTGCCCTGTAACAAATTATTGGACCAGTAAAAATATATTTAGTGTACCATTCGAGAATACTTGTATTATATTTCGTGTATGACACCATCCTAACTAGTATTATATTTAGTGTACCATTCCAGAATACTTGTATTATATTTCGTGTATGACACCATCCTAACTAGTATTATATTTAGTGTACCATTCCAGAATACTTGTATTATATTTCGTGTATGACACCATCCTAACTAGTATTATATTTAGTGTACCATTCCAGAATACTTGTATTATATTTCGTGTATGACACCATCCTAACTAGTATTATATTTAGTGTACCATTCCAGAATACTTGTATTATATTTCGTGTATGACACCATCCTAACTAGTATTATATTTAGTGTACCATTCCAGAATACTTGTATTATATTTCGTGTATGACACCATCCTAACTAGTATTATATTTAGTGTACCATTCCAGAATACTTGTATTATATTTCGTGTATGACCCCATCCTAACTAGTATTATATTTAGTGTACCATTCCAGAATACTGGTATTAAATTTCGTGTATGACCCCATCCTAACTAGTATTATATTTAGTGTACCATTCCAGAATACTGGTATTATATTTCGTGTATGACACCATCCTAACTAGTATTATATTTAGTGTACCATTCCAGAATACTTGTATTATATTTCGTGTATGACCCCATCCTAACTAGTATTATATTTAGTGTACCATTCCAGAATATTTGTATTATATTTCGTGTATGACACCATCCTAACTAGTATTATATTTAGTGTACCATTCCAGAATACTTGTATTATATTTCGTGTATGACACCATCCTAACTAGTATTATATTTAGTGTATCATTCCAGAATACTTGTATTATATTTCGTGTATGACCCCATCCTAACTAGTATTATATTTAGTGTATCATTCCAGAATACTTGTATTATATTTCGTGTATGACACCATCCTAACTAGTATTATATTTAGTGTACCATTCCAGAATACTTGTATTATATTTCGTGTATGACACCATCCTAACTAGTATTATATTTAGTGTACCATTCCAGAATACTTGTATTATATTTCGTGTATGACCCCATCCTAACTAGTATTATATTTAGTGTACCATTCCAGAATACTGGTATTATATTTCGTGTATGACACCATCCTAACTAGTATTATATTTAGTGTACCATTCCAGAATACTTGTATTATATTTCGTGTATGACCCCATCCTAACTAGTATTATATTTAGTGTACCATTCCAGAATACTTGTATTATATTTCTTGTATGACACCATCCTAACTAGTATTATATTTAGTGTACCATTCTAGAATACTTGTATTATATTTCGTGTATGACCCCATCCTAACTAGTATTATATTTCGTGTATCATACAAGCCTACTAGTTTATATTTAATAGCTGTTGGTTTGCGAATCTGATCCTATGTCCCACGAAAAATAACACAATGTCTTCTACAATATTTCCATCGTTCTGCGTAAAGGCAGACCCTATAGGAGACTGCAACTTCCCTTGTCACCCAGTGTTATCGTTCATACCGGGGAGTACAAAGAAAGTACAAAGATGGCTGCTCAAATGGCGGAAACAGCATTCGAGACCTGGCTGGCAAGTGGAAGAAATTAAGAAATGTGTACGGGAATTGCATCAGCATGTATTTGGAAATAAAGCGGAACTTGTAGATCGGTCACGTGGCTGTGTAGCGTGGGGGGGGAAAAAACGTATGTATCTGAGACATTTTTATAATTTCTAGGCGAAAAAGATTAACCAGGGGAAAAAACCCCTGCTTTTTTCAGGAAGTTGCAGTGCCCTATAGCCTGACATAATGTTTACTTTAGTTACCGAGCTACGACCTGTCCTGTCCGGGGTATCACGAGACACTTTTCGGGGTGTAGAATGTCGTGACCGATCATAACCAAGAATGTCCTTTTTTAAAGATTCAGACCTCTGCGTTGAAAAGGCCAAAGTTGAAGTGTTTAAATATACTGATCATATAAAAGGAAACTAGGCAAAAATTTACTTTTAAAAATAAACTCTTTAACAAATGGCAGTTCGACTGGAGATCGAAGACATTATTTAACGCTAACCACCTCAACTGGGTGTAATACACCCGGAGACAAGACTGTGATTGCTCATATCTCGAGTCTCCTTTTAAATCGTTTTTTCTCATCCTCGACCTAATCCACACGGTAGTTGGAAATCAACACCTAATACCCGAGGTAGTTGGAATGAACAACTTGGTGGATGCACCTGTATAAAGCATTCGAAAGAAACTTATTTTTTGAGGGCATAATATTTTTTCTACAGTCCGTAGCAACTGGGTGTAACACACAAGTGCACCATTAAATAGAATGGGGTTAAAAGAGGCTAAACTGGCTTGTGAACATTTTTGTTTGGTTGTTGTTCGTTTAATTATTTGAATCGGTGTAATTCAAAGATACGATTTTAAATAAATATTCTGAATGCATTTGGGGGCCAACAATAATAACATTTGTTTAACTTGAAAAGCCATTTCAAAACAGGACAGTCACGTGTCCCAATAGAAAACGGGGGCTTTGCAGCTCAACTCGCTGAGTCAAAATAGTCTGGGAAGCTGTTTGAAGTGTTTCTAAAGATTTCAGTGTGTTTTAGGCAGCCCATAAAAGCTTTCATTTAGCCTTTACCCTTTGTCTATTTTTACTTTCTCACTTCTCGCGTTGGTGCAGTCAACTGTAGTTTGCATACATTGTTTCCTTATTACACGGAAGAACTGCTTTAGTGTGAGAAACTACTAAATCATGTCACATAGTTAAAAAAAAAAAAAAGAGAAAATAACACAAAGATAACCCTTTACTGTGAAACAATGCTATGGGTGTAACCCACCCAGTGGCCACGAATAGCCAGAAACACATTTTCCCATAGTAATAGGTGTACGGGTGTGCTACACCAAGTCGCTAGGCACAGGGTGAACAATATGTTGAGGTGGAAACGGTTTTAAAAAACAACTAAAGGCATATCTCAAATAATATGAGCAAAAGGCTCACAGCAATCAGGAAATAAATGCTAAGTGTACAGTAATACAACTATAGGCAGATAAAAACTAACAGGAATAACATATGCTATGTGTATAGTAATACTATTTTATGCAGATAGCGACTATTAGAAATACCATATGCTAAATGCTTAGTAATACTACTTTATGCAGATAGCGACTATCAGAAATACCATTTGCTAAATGTTTAGTAATACTACTTTATGCAGATAGCGACTATTAGAAATACCATATGCTAAATGTTTAGTAATACTACTTTATGCAGATAGCGACTATTAGAAATACCATATGCTAAATGCTTAGTAATACTACTTGATGCAGATTGTAAATGCAAATACCGAAGCCGTTAGCTTGATTTAACAAAAAAAAACAATCTTAATGACAATCGGAACAATCCGTAAATGAAGTCTCGGCACGAAAGAATTAAACAGGTGAGGGCGTAACGAATTTGTGACATTGATTTTAAGCCGTGGTGGTCAACCGACGTAATACCGCGACCCTTCAAAAAGTTCCTCATATACTTGTGACCCTCAAACAATGTTTTTGATCATTATTATGGCAAATGTTGGCACTTCCGTCTCGAAAATCTGAAATGTCCCCTCAAAATTATCTGAAAGAAGCACTGAACTCAAGTATGCATCGAAAAGAGATCTTTGCATTCTGAATTTGCGTGACTGTCATCAGCACCCTCAATGTATGCACCCATTCCCTCACGCTAACCAATATTACAGTATGAATTTACATATATACGTCTGTGATAAAAGATTAGCCTGGTGCACGCCACAACCCGAGTGAACTCTGTTTATGTATGGCACCAAAATGCTTCTCCAGACCCTAGAAATTGTTTCTCCTCTGGTAAAGGGTGTAATAGAAACACCGAATTCAACTATACTCAAAACGGCTCTTCTTGGTGTGCCTTTTACAAGAATTTTCTTTCATCTCAGTCATGTGCTTTCGGTTCCAGTTGTATCAAATTCTTTGTGTGTCCGCCTTTAGCTCACGTCTCTCTTTATTTTTAGGGTCTACGCTCTTTCTTTATTCCCGGTGGATTTCACGTCAGGGATGTCTGGTGATGTTATCCGGGGGATGTCTGGTGATGTTATCTGGGGTATGTCTGGTGATGTTATCTATGGGTTATCGGGTGATGGTATCTGGGGGATGTCTGGTGATGTTTTCTGTGGATTATCTGGTGATGTTATCTGGGGGATGTCTGGTGATGTTATCTGTGGGTTTGCGGAGACTTTGCTCTATCGACATTACCTTTTCCAATAGGACCCTGGTTTGACCTTTTTAGTAAGTCTATGTTGGTGATGGTGTTTGGCCATTTGATGTTCATGATCTTTCTAGGGCATATTTTTATTAAGATCTGTACTTTCTACTAATTCTCGCTGTTGTTCACCAAGTTGAGGCTCCATTTTGACAT
The DNA here is from genome assembly GCA_964017045.1 of Omphiscola glabra. NCBI lineage: Eukaryota > Metazoa > Mollusca > Gastropoda > Lymnaeidae > Omphiscola > Omphiscola glabra. The sequence goes on along the minus strand of OZ024810.1, from coordinate 22,315,627 downwards.
TTGTGTATCATCTCAGTCATGTGCTTTCCCTTCCAGTTGCTTCCAGTTGTATCAAATTCTTTGTGTGTCCGCCTTTAGCTCACGTCTCTCTTTATTTTTAGGGTCTCCGCACTTTCTTTATTCCCGGTGGATTTCACGTCAGGGATGTCTGGTGATGTTATCCGGGGGATGTCTGGTGATGTTATCTGTGCGTTGTCTGGTGATGTTATCTGGGGGATGTCTGGTGATGTTATCTGGGGGATGTCTGGTGATGTTATCTGTGGGTTGTCTGGTGATGGTATCTGGGGGATGTCTGGTTATGTTATCTGGGGGATGTCTGGTGATGTTTTCTGTGGATTATCTGGTGATGTTATCTGGGGGATGTCTGGTGATGTTATCTATGGGTTGTCTGGTGATGTTATCTATGGGTTGTCTGGTGATGTTATCTGGGGGATGTCTGGTGATGTTTTCTGTGGATTATCTGGTGATGTTATTTGGGGGATGTCTGGTGATGTTATCTGTGGGTTGTCTGGTGATGTTATCTGTGGGTTATCTGGTGATGTTATCTGGGGGATGTCTGGTGATGTTATCTGTGGGTTGTCTGGTGACTTTATCTGTGGGTTGTCTGGTGATGTTATATGTGGGTTTGCGGAGACTTTGCTCTATCGACATACATTCTTGATGATGTGTTAATGGTTCTCTGTGTTCTGTGACAAATCTGTAACAAGTGGGGAAAGTTTGTTTGTTTGTTTTTTTGTTTTTTTTTGGGGGGGAGGTGGGTGTTAGATGAGACAAATATCGCCAAACAATAGATTTCTCAGAGAGAAATAGAACTATACTAATCCGAATAAGCAGCCACTAAACATATCAGCCAACGCACAAAGAAAACATCACGTTATAAATCAGAGGCCGGATTGGCGGGTCGTTTATAAACACAGTTGTCAGTCGGACCTATAAATCTTAGTGATATACCAAGCCAACCGGGCGACATCGGTCGGCTACGCAAAATAAAGGGTTCCAGCAAGCCAGATGAACCGAGAGATCGAATAGTGTAGTCGAATATGCTAATGTTACATTTTTAAAAAATCCATGGTATCTATACTTTATGTCTGCTTTTACTAATTACATTTGCTAGATGAGCATTACATATGATATGAACCAACTTTCAGGAGGGAATAGTTCTAGGTATTCATCAGTTTAAAGGTATATTTTCTTTTTAATAAATGTTGGATTGAAAGTTTAAAGTCAATTTACAGTTAGAATCACCGATGAAAAATAAGACAACAATTTTTATATGCGGCTACTTGTACAGAGCGTTCAGTTAATTTAGTGGCAGTGCATCTGGTGAGATTGTAATTTATGGTGCTCAGACAAGAGGTCTGATGGGTTGAACCTGCTATGATGTTAAGTGTTTTATTGTAATTCACGATACTGAGACAAAACAATCTCATGTGTTAGATTTAAAACAGCAGCATCTTTCTCTAATTTTACAATTCATGTATCACCTCTGATTTCTCGAAAACTTCATCGAAGACAGAGCCCTGAATTATTTGGGAAGAAAAGAAAGCAATGAAGCTGTATTCTGAAATTGTATGCAAACATAAAAAATAATTTGAATCCCATATTATATAATAAGGAAAAGTATAATTTCATATATATATGTATAAGTGCGTGCGTGTGACAAGTAGACTATCATATACATGCGCCACCAGTAGAATCTCATTTTTCGCGTTTAACTTACATGTGCAAAAAATTTATTATTTTTTTTAAAATAGATTAATAGTTTCAAGATGATGGTAAACGAGTTGAGTATTTGAGAACCGTAAGGGCAATTTACGACTGATCTGAACAACTCAATCTTGTAATGTTTTGTATTCCAACAACATCCGCTCGTATTATAGATATACATCTGTACCGATTTCAAGGATAAACAAAATTACACCAACGTCTTGCCCCCGCCTTCCTGCAGGACTCGAGATCTTGTTTTGTTTATTGAAGATGTGAAAAGAAAGAAGAGACCGTTAACTGCAGCTATCGGTCTGGCGTTCCGTACTCATGTAGGGGACCTGCAATCATTTTTCTTATAAGCCTTTGAGCTGTGGCTAAGCTAGGGCTAGTCTTATAAGCCTTGGAGCAGTGGCTCAGCTAGGGCTACTCTTATAAGCCTTAGAGCAGTGGCTAAGCTAGGGCTACTCTTATAAGCCTTGGAGCAGTGGCTCAGCTAGGGCTACTCTTATAAGTCTTGGAGCAGTGGCTCAGCTAGGGCTAGTCATAAGCCTTTGAGCTGTGGCTCAGCTAGGGCTACTCTTATAAGCCTTGGAGCAGTGGCTCAGTAGGGCTAGTCTTATAAGCCTTTGAGCTGTGGCTCAGCTAGGGCTAGTCTTATAAGCCTTTGAGCTGTGGCTTAGCTAGGGCTAGTCTTATAAGCCTTGCAGCAGTGGTTTAGGTAGGGCTAATACTCTATAAATGATGGGAAATATTTTCACCGCACATTTCCGCATAAAAAACTCGAGCTGTTTAACAAAACGCGGAGGCTTTCAACAGAAAAAAAATACCGCAGGGGGCTGATCGCAACTTACGCCCCCCTCCTTTACGCCACACTGAATACTGTCTTTCTGGGGAGAATGTAAGGGGTCTGAACTTAATCGGACATCATTTACATCTCTCTGGGAAATACCTCATATCATTTCTATCGCTTTTATTTGCTGCAGAGACCTCATATCATTTCTATCTCTTTTATTTGCTCTAGTGACCTGATATCATTTCTATCTCTTTTATTAACTCTAGTGACCTCATATCATTTCTATCTCTTTTATTTGCTCTAGTGACCTCATATCATTTTATCCCTTTTTTTGCTCTAGTGACCTCATATCATTTCTATCTCTTTTATTTGCTCTAGTGACCTCATATCATTTTATCCCTTTTTTGATCTAGTGACCTCATATCATTTCTATCTCTTTTATTTGCTCTAGTGACCTCATGTCATTTCTATCTCTTTTATTTGCTCTAGTGACCTCATATCAGTTCTATCTCTTTTTTTTTGCTGTAGAGACCTCATATAATTTCTGGATTTCGTTTGCCGTAGAGACCTCATATCATCTATATCTTTTGTTTGCTGTAGAGACCTCATATAATTTCTGTATTTCGTTTGCTGTAGAGACCTCATATCATCTATATCTTTTGTTTGATGTAGAGACCTCATATCATCTATATCTTTTGTTTGATGTAGAGACCTCATATCATCTATATCTTTTGTTTGATGTAGAGACCTCATATCATCTATATCTTTTGTTTGATGTAGAGACCTCATATCATCTATATCTTTTGTTTGATGTAGTGCGGGTTTAAAAAGATTTAACTCTGGTAACTTGTCCTGACTTGTAAAAATACCGAACATACCTCTGTGAGTTTGTCCCATCGCCCAGCGTAGGCACTTTTTAGTACTAGGAAAGTACGCAAATAAAACACACTTAATTTATTTGTCTTTGAGCTAGATCATCTCAAAATTATTTGAGTAAGTACGTTTTTTTTTTTTTTATTCTTTAATTTAAAAAAAGGAAATGCATTTTTTAATACTGCAAATGTTTGTTTTTTCGTATTTATTTTGTTTAATGGAAAAAAATACAAATTTTTTAAAATAATATTTTTAATAATTATTTTTTCCTTTTTTTTAAAAAATTAAACATGTATTTTTTAAAGAACACATTAATTTAGATACTTGACAGTTATGTTATTTAAATACTTATTTGTGTTTGTTCGTTAATTGGATGAAATTTGGAGATTTTTTTTTTTTTTAAATTTAAAAAAAAAGAATTCTAATCCAATTGACAAAGCAATCATGTCCTCTGTTAAATTAAAATTTTTCCCGTCTTACGTCCTTTCAAATATTACCTTCCAGTTTTTCCGGTTTTATTTGACTGAGATCATCATGGGCCTCTGACATGCCGGCCGTAAAACTGCCCTTTCGGTTAGCAAATTTCCACATGCTGTGAATGTCCCTGGCCACTTTCATCAAAATCGGTTCCTTTTTGGCTGATCCTTCCTTGAAATCGAAATTCCTCCCCGAGATCTCAGCTCTCCTCCGTTCGACGGCGAAGTTACAAAATCTCTTCCACCGTATTGTTTCTGGACTCAATTCGGATACTTAAGATGGAAAAAAAAAACACAATAATTTAATAGAGTATTCTATGTGATGAACTGAAATAGTTAATATTTAATGACGAAAATTGTTCAATATGTATGCAAGCGGAGAATTCGTTTGTGCTCTGCCAAACCAGCGACTTCAGGGGAGGTCGATTTTTTTAAGAGAATCCCAAGTTGCAAGGATGAGAACTTTTGAATGACGGTGTCACTAAACCGAAAAGTGGCAGTGGTCCTTAAAATGGCACGTGTTGGATCTGGCAGTGGTATTTAAAAAGTCACGTGATTGATCTGCCTGTACGTCCAATTAAAAAAAAAAAAAAGATAATGTAAATATATTCTGCTGAATAACAATTTGAAAATATGTTATTAGTATAAATGTGCCATGAGTGTGGTCTGAAATAACTGTGTTAGGCTTATTTTTATAGTCTTCATTCCATTTCCTCCTAAAATTGCTTATTGTTTTTTAATGGGATGTGTCACATTATTATACACGTTTACTCAGCTGGAAGACATGTCCAAAGTGTTGGTCAAGAATAACAACATGTTGTCTAACTCATCAAGTGTGACTGTGTCCTTTGGACAGTGTGGTTTCCGTGGATAGGTCGTCCTATTTTCACAGGAACTCTTCGAATTCTTCTTTTGTACCGTCTGCCGAGGAAGACTTTTAGCCGAAACGCTCTTTTATTTATTTCATTGTCATGCCTTCATCTTTCAAGCTTCCACATAACCTTTGTTCTTCTATTTCCTTCACGCAGCTTGAACGCAGTCCTTCATTTGGTATCGTAGTTACTGATACACTTCTAAACGTGCTTATAACATCCACACGATCTTGGTTCTACTATTTCCTTCACACCGCTTGAACGCAGTCCTTCGTTTGGTATCGTAGTTACTGATACACTTCCAAACGTGCTTACAACATCCACATGATCTTGGTTCTACTATTTCATTGACGCAGCTTGAACGCAAAAAAAAAAAAAAAAAAAAAAAAGTTAATAATGGGCAGTTGTTTGAAGTGTTTGCAAGGATTTCTAACCTCTGTCGAAGTTTTGCCACACAATATTGTGGAGGCATTGGGATGTTTTCTCTGACTTTCTCACCTTCCCTGTTGGTGCAGTCCAATATTGTTTGTATCATGTTTCCATTAAAGTACAGAAGAAATGCTTAAATGGGAGAAAATACGTGATCGATGACGGGATTTCGGTTTCAAGGCAACTAAATCATGCCTCATAGTAAAAACGAAAATAACAGAAAGAGAACTCTTTACAGTGAAATAAGACTATGGGTGTAACCCACCCATGTTGCCAGGAATAGCCATTATCACGCTTTCCCATTATAATAAGTGTACGGGTGTGCTAAACCAAGTGGCTAAGGAGAGGGTATACAATATGTTGACGGTGGATAGGATTAAAAACGTTACCTTGTGTTTAATGATGTTAACAAACAAATGAGTCATCTGCTGGGTTGCATATTAGGCTACAACAACAGTGTATAACTATAATATATATATATATATATATATATATATATATATATATATATAAATATATAAATATATATATACATATCTTCTTCATCTATATATTAATAGCCTACGATCAATTTATTGATTCTTATGTCTCCTATGAATATAGATGGGATTTGCAATGTATATATGTATGTATATAAGCATGTATGTATATATATCTGAGCTTGCTTGACCCAATATTGAACACAAATAATAACAAAAGTCTTCGACTGCTTTGAAAAGAAATACACACCAAACTTTTAGCGCTGAAGTTGGGGCGAAATTAGATGTAGCGAACATTTCTGAAACTTGTGATCTGGTAAGTTCACACAAACACATTTTTTTTTTAAAAAGCTATTTCAACATTTTTAGATGGTATGGGATAATGACATGGAGTAAAGGCGGAAGGAAGCGGTGAGAAGCGTCCTTTGGCGACACTAAAAATAGTCCGTCTCTAATGGAAGCCTTAAAATTGGTGACCCACGTTTGATAATAGTTCTAGACATAGTCGCGGATGCTCGCCGTAGCAGAAGAAACTAGTTGAGTAGTTGTCATTAGTCTAGTCCTAGGCCTAGCGACCAGCCTAGTTTAACAGTTAAAGGGAATATGCTTTATAAGTAAAAAGCCTACTTAAAAATAATAATAGATTTTAATGATATCATGCCCTACGCCCATTTATTTTCTAATTGTTCTATGATACCTTTTTCTAAATTAAGTAAATAATTCTTATTTGGGGGATGGTGCTGTTTCGATAATTTTGCGAAGTGCGTTGTCAATGTAAACACGACCTAGATTGAGGAACTTCTTTTAAAAGATTTTTCACGTGAAACGGAAGTTGCGCAATAATACTAAAATAAATTTGCATGACATCGAAATTTGGTCAAATGATGATTTGTAAGTTGTGACAAGGCTTCATACACGAACTGCATCAAATGATTGAAGAAACATTTGATGGTTTGAACCGATCAAACTTCGCGTCAAATTGTTGTATGAACGCACTATTTTGTGCATGGTTTCTTTTGGGAGGAATTTGATCAAATAGTAATTTGAAAGTTGTGACAAATCTTCATACACGAATAGCATCAAATGCTTGAAGGAAAATTTGATCGTGTGAACCGACCCTATGCGTCAGTTCACATTATCAAATTTCGCGTCAAATTGTTGTATGAACGCACTTTTTTGTGCGTGGTTTCTTTTTGGGGAATTCGATCAAATAGTAATTTGAAAGTTGTGACAAGGCTTCATACACGAATAGCATCAAATGCTTAAAAGAAAATTTGATCGTGTGAACCGATCCTTAGCGTCAGTTCACACGATCAAATTTCGCGTCAAATTGTTGTATGAACGCACTATTTTGTGCGTGGTTTCTTTTGGGAGGAATTTGATCAAATAGTAATTTGAAAGTTGTGACAAATCTTCATACACTAATAGCATCAAATGCTTGAAGGAAAATTTGATCGTGTGAACCGACCCTATGCGTCAGTTCACATTATCAAATTTCGCGTCAAATTGTTGTATGAACGCACTTTTTTGTGCGTGGTTTCTTTTTGGGGAATTCGATCAAATAGTAATTTGAAAGTTGTGACAAGGCTTCATACACGAATAGCATCAAATGCTTAAAAGAAAATTTGATCGTGTGAACCGATCCTTATCGTCAGTTCACACGATCAAATTTCGCGTCAAATTGTTGTATGAACGCACTATTTTGTGCGTGGTTTCTTTTTTAGGTAATTTGATCAAATAGTAATTTGAAAGTTGTAACAAGGCTTCACACACGAATTGCATCAAATGCTTGAAGGAAAATTTGAACGTGTGAACCGACCCTAAGTCGCCATGATCATAAAATCATCAACGTCTCAAAATCAAGGAAATAGATTTTTCTTAACTTGTTTTTTTTTTCTTCTCCTTTTTTCTATTTTAATTTTAAGAAATTATATATTACTTACCTTTTTCCTCTAACGGCCATTGGCGAGGCTCATCTTCTGGTTCTTCCTTCTCCTCTGCAGTCGCTCTTTGGCCTAGATACAAAAAATCAATAACAAACTTGTTACGGGTTGGGTTCATTGAGAACATCATTGGTATATATAAAATGATGATGGCGAATATAAGGCGGAAGATTTAAGGATTTTTACACCGAAACTGCCCCCTTGATGCGCCGGTCTTAAAGATGTGATAATAGACCAAAACTGCCCCCTTGACGCGTCTGTCTTAAAGCTGTGATAATAGACCAAAACTGCCCCCTTGATGCGCATGTCTTAAACTTAAAGCTGTGTTCAATTTTAAAAAAAAATAATTGCTTGTTTCGTGGCATAAGCATAGCTACAGAAACCTTACATAAGTTTTTAAGCCGTGCACTATTTTTAAAACACAGATGTCTGATGAGAAGAGAAGGTCTTGAAGTGGATTGCATATTATCATAAGAGGGACATCTTGTAGTTAAAGTAATAATTAACAATCAATAAAGTAATAATCAACAAAACTAACAATATTTTTTTTAAAACGATTCACGAAAGTCCCTTTAAATGGTTGTTTGACATAAATCTTGAAAAACGACCAAAAAAAAAAAACCCGAACAAACAAACAAACAAACAAAAAATGTTGCAAGAAACATGTTGATGAATATCTCACCTGATTTTGAAGATGATTGTTTCGGTAACTTAGCGACAACTAATAAATAAAATGAATAGTTTTTACAATTATCAAAATATTGTTTGTCTGAATAACTGGCTAAAGTCATGCCTACTTGCCTCGCATAAAGCGACTCACTGCATACAGTATTCGTTTAATAATTAAATTAATTAGTTACGTTCTTGTATGGTCTCTAATTAAATATTTTTTTTTACAATTTTACTCATTTCAGTACTAAACATGTCATTGGTAAACATGTCAGTACTAAAGTTTCAAAGTACAAAGTTATTTTGAGTAACATGTAACATTTAGTCATTGATAGTTGCACATTAATTGGTTTTCGGTAAATGTTTAGATCGTTACTACATTTACCAATGACAAATGCAGGATTACAATGCAAGCAGATCAGCCAAATGCAGGGTTACAATGCAAGCAGATCAGCCAAATGCAGAGTTACAATGCAAGCAGATGGACCAAATGCAGGGTTAAATGCAAGCAGATCTGCCAAATGCAGATTTACAATGCCAGCAGATCAGACAATGCAGGGTTAAATGCAAGTAGATGAGTCAAATGCAAGGTTACAGTGCTAGCATATCAGCCTAATGCTAAGCGTAATTATTATTTGAAATTAATCGAATCATCGATTAAAATGTGTCTTGATTAATTGAACAAGAACATTTTAATTAGTACCAGTGCTAATTTTTTATGTTAAACTATTCCGAAAACCGTGTTTCGTATGAGAAAAATCATTGGTGTTGGGTTGCGTTCGTTTTTATAATTGTGAGTATTAGAATTGTATTAAAGAAGTAAATGGCAGAGCTGTGTTCAGGAATTCTCAGCTTGTCTACATCATTTGTGAAATGACAGCTACAACTGTTTATGGGACACTCGGCAATGAAATATGGAACGCACCTTTTTGTCTCCATCCCTAATTTCAACTATGACTAGGTAAGGGTAATTGTTGGACAATGAACGTTGTAAAAAAATGGAATGTGCTAGAAATTGTCAGCCAAACATTGGCGACAGCAGTGCGTGAACCGCCCATCAAATAAAGTTACTTGACTACACATGGGCATCCGTTGCAATGCCACTCAAGAAAGAAAATGTTTGCTTTTTAATTATGATTCTTGAAGAGCTTTTTAAATACAAAATGTTTTTTTGTTTTTCCGTCTGTTCATACACGAATAAATCGGAAAGTTTTCCGACGCGAGAGCAGGCCACATACAGCTGTCCATGGGAGAAGCATAGGTGTTCCTAATTTAGTCCGCAAACTTGTAGCGATTGTCCCTGTGCTTTGTTGATGGTCATTGCCAATGCAAGTCGCACCGGAAACTGCTGACCTTTGAATTCAAATGGCATATCTGTCGGAATCATTGGGATGCGTGGCAGCAGTACATCTTCTCCTTTAAATTATCAATTTAAAATAGTTGCTTCGATGATATTGTTCATCATGGTTTTTTTTCACTGAAAGCTTGGTGCCGTTACAAAGTCGTGATGGATTTATGTTTCGTAAAAGATTGATAGGCACGCCAATTTTGAGTGTTAAAACGTGCGAAAGGAATGCCTGGCAAGTCAAGTGAATTCAAGAATTCCGTTGGATACTTGACAACTTCGTCTTGATTCAATACAGTGTTGATTGACAACGTTGTCGTTTCGCCTGAGATTTCAATTTGAATGCTTAAGTTGATGGCATTGACATCGTTGTTTTTGGCTGCCAATATAGCACGTGCACTGAGCCAATGATTATTTTTGTAATTTTGTGCGATATTTGGAAAACAATTATGAATCAATTCGTCAGTGGTTGCTGTAATTTTACAGAAGCTTGTTGGCAATGTGAAACTTTGTGTGGATTCATCGATTGCCATTTTCCCATTCCCAATGTCCAATAATTGTTTTGCGAAACGTTCAGCGGATGCATAATTCTGTAGTTGTACACGCATATTGGTCTTCAAAGTCAATTTCTGTACATGGCGCCATGAAGCTATTGATTTGAGAAATGTATTTAATTCATCTGCAGCTGTTGAACGTGCTATAACTGGTAGAGTTTGTCGAAAATCACCAGATAATAGAATAAGTGCGCCACCAAAGATCTGTTCATTTCCTCTCACATCTTTAAGTGTACGATGCAGCGCTTCCAATGCTTTTTTGTGCGCCATAGTACATTCGTCCCATATAATGAGTTGACATGATTGGGGTACTTTACCCATTCCAGAATGTTTATTTATATTTCATGTTGCTGTCTTAGTGATATGCATATTCAAAGGCAATTTCAGTGCTGAATGCGCTGTTCGTCCAACATCCAAAAGAGGTGCTGCAATTCCAGATGATGCGATTGCCAGTGCAATATTTTTTCGAGATCGTATGGTTACCAAAATAAGCAAATTTGGAAAGTTTTGCCAGTGCCTTCTGGAGTATCGACGAAATATAATCCACCGCTTTGACTTGCAATTGCATTCATAATTCTGTCACACACTATGCGTTGCCCTGGAGCCGATTTCGGAAGATTCATTTGAACAAATGTACTCAATTCGTTGATATTAAAGTGTGCTTCTCGATGCAAAATATCTACGAGAGGCGTTAAAAATGCGCAAAATTACTTTAATAAAATATATATGCTTGTAACTGTTAACACATACTTTCTTTTGAAATATCGTAAAGTCAGAAAACTGTGTGATATTTGCATATGTTCTGCCATTGGTAGAAATGCCCACTGGTCGCGGCGTATTTGTATCTAATTGTTTATACCTTACTTAAAAGTATGTATCGCAAATTTAAAATGTATAACTAAAAACACAATGGGAATATCTTGTTTTGTCTTTACTTTCCCGCATACACCCCGTATACGCCTCCTCCACCTTTCTCTCTTTTTTGTCTGTATATTTTTGAATGGTCACATCTTCACTTAAATTGTGAAAGTAAATCCCACACTTTGTTCATCTTAATTTTCCTTTCATTTCTCTCCCCATCAATTCATTAGTTGTCGCCACACATCAATCTATGTTTCTTTTTTTCTTTTTCTTTCATACTGTAAAATGATCGCAGTATTTAATTTTTTTGCAAGCACTTCCGTTTAATACACATTTATATCATGCTTTATTAATTGAAGCTAACATAACTTTATATCCTTTTACATTAACTAAAGTTAATACAACTGTATATCAAGTTAAATACAACTTTATATCATATAAATTTGAGGTCATCCATTAATTACGTCAACAGTTTGTCAGCAATTTTGGCCCCCACCCCCCCATGAATTAAAATATAAATAAATATATAAATACGTTTTACTTTGTGATGGTGTATTTTTAATAACACAAAATTGAAGGAAAACCATTGTATTACATCTTTAGCTTGTTCACCAACAAGTTAAATAGTTTTTACACTTAAATTTTAGTATGCGGAATCAATAAAAAGTTTGTTAAAGACTAAAGATCATTGTTTGTGTAAGTATAAATATGATTATTGTCAGTACAGCTGATAATTATAGTATAGTTTCTAGCTGGTATTATCTTTCCATCGAGTAGCCAGGTTTTGCTCTATCCTAACAATGGGCATTAGGGACATCATTTGGGTAGGGCAGTGAGCAATAATTGCCATAAGCTCTCTCTGTCTCTGAGTTGGTGAGCAATAATTACCATAAGCTCTCTCTGTCTCTGAGGTGGTTAGCAATAATAAGCTCTCTCTGTCTCTGAGGTGGTGAGCAATAATTGTCATAAGCTGTCTCTGTCTCATAGTTAGTGAGCTATAATAGCCATAAGCTCTCTCTGTCTCTGAGTTGGTATAGTTGTTATTGAACACCGTGTACAATGATAAACAATAATTGAACCGTGTACAATGATGTGTTAATTATTCTAGTTATTGGATTTAGAGAAAAATGACAGGTGCAGATATGTCAACTTTTGACTTCTCTTGCACTAAATAATGCGCTAAAACTCTGACCAGCCATCAGCAGTGCACATACAGAGACACATTAAATAACTCTTATGTTGCTTAAAAGCCTAAACATCTATGACTATTTACACTCATTAAATAGTTGACAATAATGTAAGAACCAGTCAATTTTTAAGATGAAAAGTTTATTAGAAAAAAAACATGATTGTTGACAACAACTAATCTAAACCCCTTCCCCCTTGTCAACAACTGTCAAACATTTCTGAACCCTGTCGCCCCCAACCCCTACTTTGTTGACGTAATTAATGGATGCCCCGTTAGCTGAAGGATACATTAAACATTTTTCAGAACACGTATTTACCTGTTTCTATTTTAGAAACATCAAGCGCTGGGTCAGACACGGTAGGGGTATCTAGAAACACTTTGTAAAGAAACACGAAATAATATTTAGCAATTCTAAAGAAGCCATCTAAAGATAACTAATGAGTGGACCACAGTGAAATAGATGTAATCTAAAAATAACTAATGAGTGAACCGCAGTCAAATAGACGTAATCTAATGATAACTAATGAGCGGATTGTAATAAAATAGTTGTAATCTAAAAATAACGAATGCATGGAAAGCCTGAAATAGATGTAATCTAATGATAACTAATGAGTGGATTGAAATGAAATAGATGTAATCTAGTGATAACTAATGAGTAGACCACAGTAAAATATATGTAATCTAGTGATAACTAATGATTAGACCACAGTAAAATAGATGTAATCTAAATATAACTAATGAGTGGATTGTAATAAAATAGTTGTAATCTAAAAATAACGAATGCATGGAAAGCCGTAAAATAGATTTAATCTAAGGATAACTTATGAGTGGATTGCAATGAAATAGATGTAATCTAAATTTAACTAATGGGGGGGGGAGGGGTCGCAATGAAGGTAGATGCAATCTTATGATAACTAATGAGTGGACCACCGTGAAATAGATGCAATCTAAAAATAACTAATGCATGGACCGCAGTGAAATAGATGTAATATTATGATAACAAATGAGTGGACCACAGTGAAATAGATGTAATCTAAAATTAACTAATACATTGATTGCGGTGAAATAGATGTATAAAGGTAATCTAATGAAAACTAATGAGTGGACCGCAATAAAATAGATGTAATCTAAAAATAAATAATGCATTGACCGTAGTGAAATAGATGTAATATTATGATAACTAATGAGTGGACCACAGTGAAATAGATGTAATCTAAAATTAACTAATACAATAATTGCGGTGAAATATATGTATAAATGTAATCTAATGAAAACTAATGAGTGGACCGCAATAAAATAGATGTAATCTAAAAATAACTAATGCATGGACCGCAGTGAAATAGATGTAATATTATGATAACTAATGAGTGGACCACAGTGAAATAGACCAACTGCTTCCAAAAACCAAATAGTGACCTTACCAACTCTATCACAGGGCCCTTTACTGGCAAGCATTAAAGGAGGTTCGGAGGGGGCGAAGAACCGAGGGCTGCACTTGCTTTTCTGGTTTTTTTTGTTTTTTGTTTTTAATTTTCAATCAACAGTAATTAGGAGAGTCTTATTTTGTGGAACGGGATGGGGCGAAAAAGAGTGTTCCGCCCTTGGCGGGTCTAATCCTAGCTACCCCACTGCTGACATTATCAAGATAAGGATACTGTATTAAAACCTTTTTTTTTTCAATCCATTTAATTAAACCCAACTGTTCCCGCTTCACATTATGGCAATAATGTTAAATAAATGTTTAAAATTCTCACTTGAAAGACTTCCCCTTCCTGGTGAATCTGACTCTTTGCCTGAAAGATGAAATGTCGGATTATTTAAATTGTCTCTGTCATACATCGACTGAGAAATTTAAGAGAAGCAAACCTTGAAAAAGCAAAAACAGTTTTCCCACAGTCTGCAATACATGTGTACCAGATAGAATGTTTACCGTATGGCATGTGCACCAGATAGCATGTGTACCAGATAGCGCATGTGTACCAGATAATATGCATGTTAGAATGTTGGAACAGTAGAGCGTCAATTTACCGAACTAAATGGGACCGTGTTGTGTTTCGGATAACACAGAAAGTCTGCGTTAAGGAAGTCAGCGCATACTATCCAGGGGACCTCAAACATTCTAATGGGGCGTCCCTTTACTTCAGTTCCTCGTGTTGTGGCGAGCCCCAACGGCAAATTTATTTTCGTTGTTACGTCATAACTGTAGAGTATATGTGTTTTCTGATGGTTTTAAGTGACGCCTTTGAAACACTCGTTCGACCCCAAAGGGGCCGCGACCCACAGGTTGAGAACCGCCGATATAAAACAATATACTTACCCTAGAAAGACACTACTGTTGTTCTGAAATGTACAGTGTGTAACTTTTTTCCCCCAAGGAAAAGTGATAGCTTACGAAAATTGATGACTGGCGCTAGAGTGAAATCCAGGGTCACTTCAACTTTGCAGACGAGTGCACTGCGATATCTCGTATTTTTTCCAGTATTATCGTCAGGTCTCCTTCCCTCCCTCACCCCCATCCCCCTCCTCCAACCCCCCCCCCCCCCCGGGCCAATGTAAGTCTTTAAATTAATATTTTGGCCTAAAACCATGAGGTTTTGTTTTCTCCAAGTTTTTTTTTAATTACAAAACAAAATAATTGATCCAAACTTTAAGGGCGTGGCTTACAAAGTCTTCAAACAATATGGGAGGTGTGTTGTGACTAATAACTCACATTCTAGTCACTGCGTGTATAGACGTTACCTAGAATTTATCGGGATTCCTGGGACGTTTCGATAATATTTCCCAAGTTTTTGTGTGCAAATTCTCCATGCCGTGCGCATTGCATACAATAATAAAAATGAAAATAGTCGATTTTTGGGTAAATCGGCTTTCGGAAAATCAACGCCATACTGTATTCAGATAACTTTGGGATAAAACAAACATATATACATTTCTGTGGAGTTGTTAAGGCTCTTATGATCTCGGTTTTTAGATGAAACCTTGACCTAAATTAGCCATAGAGCAGTGGTTCTCAGCCCTACAAAAGGCGCAACCCTTTAATACAGTTCCTCATCCAAAGGATTCGCAACCCACAGTCTGGCAGCCGCTACTCTAGAGTATATAAATACGTGTCTCACCTTCAGAGGAGTCCAGGAGTTCACTCTCTTTCCGATGCGAGGACATTTTACTCCCTGTGGTGAAGGTTTTTTTAAAAAAAGGGTAGTTATACAAGTGCATATCAGGTTAAACGTTAAAAAAATTAAATCATATCTCAAAGCTGGATTATTTTTAATTGGATTTTGTTTCCTACAAATGTTTACGTTTCCTAGAAGAACAAACAAAGACACTTTTTTAAAAATGAAAAACAGTTTTTGCTGCTGGAAATCTCAAGTAAAAAAAAATACAATACAGACTCTATTAGACCCATTTTTTACGCGTTTGAAATGGTTAATGCAACAAAGTATTTGGAGTCGTAAATGTGTTATTCTTTTTGGATGTGCATACATTTCTATAACTCACAGCTCAACTTGTCTAGTGTTGGTTGGTCCATAACGAAATTCGTTTACCATTTCTGGTTACCCTAGCAGTAGCATATCAAGATTGATACTTATCTTATCCCAGGACAAGGCCACTTGCTATCGATTCTTCAGTGTAGCCTCAAGTCATGAGGTAATGCATGGACACAGGTACACGTCTATGTCAAATATTCTGGTACACACATGAAACCTCCGGCGCATATTAGAAATATTTGTGTTGCCTAAGGTCTATTTCATTGCACTACAAATAACTTTCTGTCTCTCGTACGGAGAAGACAACACGGTCCAGGGTACACTACAATAGTTTATTACAGATGAACTATAATCACGAATCCACTTGGACATCGGTGAAGGTATACATGTGTAATTCCAATGTAGAAGAACTTGATATTCACAGGCTTGCACTCAAACTTCAGCTAGCAAGACGTCCCTTCATTTGAGAGCGAATAATAATACCTCCGCTCTCGAACAAATTACCTCTCGCAGTCAAGATCGTTCACTCTGCCAGGTTCGCGAACAAATAATACAGCCCCGCTTTTTCAAAAATAGTTAGCCCCCGGTTTATACCTTCAACACCTCATGTACTCGTGATATGAAAATCGTTCACATTCGTTCACATTCGTTTACAAGTCCCATTTGTGCCCAAAATCACAACGCACACTCTCTCACTGATTCCATGACCTTGCCAGTCTACACAAATATAGGTGTCCTCTCTAGTGATCTGTGACATCTCATCGGGTAAACACTACGTGTCTTTTCAAGTGGACTGTGACATCTCATCGGGTAAACACTATGTGTCCTCTCAAGTGGCCTGTGAACTGTGACATCTCATCGGGTAAACACTATGTGTCTTTTCAAGTGAACTGTGACATCTCATCGGGTATACGCAATGTTTCCTCCCTAGTGGACTGTGACATCTCATCGGGTAAACTTTATGTGTCCTCTCAAGTGGACTGTGAACTGTGACATCTCATCGAGTAAACATTATGTGTCTTTTCAAGTGAACTGTGACATCTCATCGGGTATACGCAATGTTTCCTCTCTAGTGGACTGTGACATCTCATCGGGTAAACACTATGTGTCCTCTCAAGTGGACTGTGAACTGTGACATCTCATCGGGTAAACACTATGTGTCTTTTCAAGTGAACTGTGACATCTCATCGGGTATACGCAATGTTTCCTCCCTAGTGGACTGTGACATCTCATCGGATAAACCCAATGATTCATCGGTAGTGGACTGTGACATCTCAACGAGTAAGCCCAATGTTTCCCCTGTAGTGGACTGTGACATCTCATCGGGTAAACACTATGTGTCCTCTCAAGTGGACTGTGAACTGTGACATCTCATCGGGTAAACACTATGTGTCTTTTCAAGTGAACTGTGACATCTCATCGGGTATACGCAATGTTTCCTCCCTAGTGGACTGTGACATCTCATCGGATAAACCCAATGATTCATCGATAGTGGACAGTGACATCTCATCGAGTAAGCCCAATGTTTCCCCTGTAGTGGACTGTGACCTCTCTGAGGTTTCTCCGGGATAATGATGTGCGTTTTTTTAAAAACAAGTGTATTAACTTCGCCTTCGTTCGGGGGTTGCCGGCTGGCTGACTGGGTTGCTGGCAAAATCTTTGGACGTCTAGCTGACTCATTTCCCGTCAACCTAACAAGCTGAAACTTGGCACACGGACTCGTTGCCGGTAACAAAACATTTTTTTTTTTAATTTTCAGTTCCAACCAAAAACCCTAACCAATAAAAATTAGTTTTTCATGTTTTTTTTTTTTTTTGGGGGGGGGGGGGGCAAGATGAAGGAAGTTTGATGCCACTGAATTCACGAAATAAAATCCCCGATAATGTGCTAAAGGAGATTATTTTTTTTTAAAATATATCACGAGTGCGTTTGGAAGGTAATGTTAAAAAAAAAAAAATTCAAATGTTAATGTCGAATAAGATCATTTAAAAAAAGAATGTAGTATTTATATGGAAAACTTGGTGTGACACATTCAAATGTTAATGTCGAATAAGATCATTTAAAAAAGAATGTAGTATTTATATGGAACACTTTGTTTTAAAAGTGTCTGGGGGGGTATGGGGGTGTTTAATTAATTTTAGAACATTAACTTTTCAATAAAATTCTAGTTCTCGGTAATTAAAATATATCACTTTCCATTAACCATCAGTGGCCCATAAGTGGCCCATCAGTGGCCCATCAGAGGCCCATCAATGGCCCATCAGTGGCCCATAAGTGGCCCATCAGTGGCCCAACAAAGTCCCATCAATGGCCCATCAGTAACTCATCAGTGGCCCATCATTGGTCCATAAGAGGCCCATTAGTGGTCCGTTAGTTTCCCCCAAATTCTGGTATGTATTCCCCCGCACACAGCGGGCAGCCAATATAAAGCGTATGTTGGCTTGAAATTATTTTCAAAGTCAACACATCAGTAAACTATTATTAAACACGATTTCTAATACAGTCTGTTTTACCTCTTTTTGACTTGCGAGTTTTAAGGGCTTTTTTCAATGTCCTCTTCAACTTGATCTTGGCCGATTTCCTCTTTTTTCTATGCACTATCGAATCTTTACAGGACAAGACGGTCAAATCAATAAAAAAATCATTTTAACAGCATTTTAAAAATAATAATTCCAAAATACAGTGGTATCTCGAAGTCCTATACCCAATACGTTCCAGAACCAATTTGTAGTTAAAAATCGCTCGATATCCAAATGATTCGATATCAGAATGGTTCGATATCCAAATGATTCGATATCAGAATGGTTCGATCTCGAAATGGTTCAATATCCAAATGGTTCAATATCCTAATGGTTCGATATTTAAATGGTTCGAATTCCAAGAATATATTTTCCCTTTCAAATAAAGGTGCTCGGCGAATCAGTTTCGACTCGTAGACTTAATCGAAGCATCTGTCTCGACTCCCCTCTCATAGAGAAGCAGAGGAGATAAGTCGAAATCGACGGTCTCAAGAGCTACCCTATCGGCGTACAAATCAATGACAACGTGTACGTAGGCCTTCGAGTGACTTAGGTCCGAAAGTTCTGTGGAGTCTATTTTTGTAACGTATATATTGTTTCGTAGGTTATTTAACACACACTCGTAATTGTGAATTTAGTTTCCACGACTCTTAGCCATCCCTCCCCTGTTTGCCTTAATCCAACATCTTTAAAGAAATCCTGGATCCAAAATACAGACTTCTATAAACAATTTGTGATTAAAATAATAAAGTGTAAGAAATTGTATTAAACAAAAAATAGACCACAAAAAAAACCCAACACGTTATTTGCAACAACAGGGAAAAAAACACCACAATGAAGACCAGCTTAAGAAAGAAATGCATGGAGAAGGGAGGGTAGAGGTGATTAGGAAGGGAGTTTTACCATCGATCACGTCTTCCTTTTCATTCAATTTTTTCCCGTAACTACGTTGCTTGTGACCTGTTAGAAAATGCATTCCGTAAACATGATGGCAGCAAAGAACATTAAAATGGAAAAAAGTACGAGAGCCGTAACAAAGGGAAACACTGTTGGCCAGGGATTGGGCTTTTTTTTAGCTATAGCAGACGTCAAAGTGACTGGGCTTTTCTTTTTGAAGCAAGACCAGAAGTTAAAATTCCTAAATGCGCTAAAGGTGGTCCTGTTGATCGATCTAACGACTTACTCCTAGAACAAATCTATTTAGATTTGCTAGGCAGCACAGCAGGGCATCGATTCTAGGGCCGGACAATGCCTAATAGAATGGACAGGCCATTCGGAGAAGCTGCTATTTTGGGGTTTGAAAATGCGTAATGAAGAAAAATGGCCAGTGCCAGAAACATAAGACTGGTCAGTGCCTAATACAAAGGACTGATCAGTGCCTAATACATTTGAGTGGTCAGGTCCTAATACAACTAACCGCACTGGTCAGTGCCTAATACATCGGATTGGTCAATGCTTAATAGAATAGACAGGTCAGTGCCTTATACAACAGACTGGTAAGTGCCTAATACATCGGACTTATCAGTGCCTAATACAATGGACTGGTCAGTGCCTAATACAACGGACTGGTCAGTGCCTAATACAACGGACTGGTAAGTGCCTAATACAACAGACTGGTCAGTGCCCAATACTATGGACTGGTCAGTGCCCAATACAATGGACTGGTCAATGCCCAATACTATGGACTAGTCAGTGCCCAATACAATGGACTGGTCAGTGCCCAATACAATGGACTGGTCAGTTCCCAATACAATGGACTGGTCAGTGCCCAATACAACGGACTGGTCAGTGCCCAATACAATGGACTGGTCAGTGCCCAATACAATGGACTATTCAGTGCCCAATACAACGGACTGGTCAGTGCCCAATACTATGGACTGGTCAATGCCTAATACAACAGACTGGACTGTGCCCAATACAACGGACATGTCAGTGCCCAATACAACCTAATGATCAGTGCCCAACTCAACCTAATGGTCAGTGCCCAATGCTACGGACTAGTCACTGCCTAACACAACCGACTAGTCAGCCCCTAATACAAAAGACTGGTCAGTGACTAACAGAATAGATCGGCCAGTGCCTAATACAAAAGACTGGTCAGTGACTAACAGAATAGATCGGCCAGTGCCTAATACAAAAGACTGGTCAGTGACTAACAGAAGAGATTGGCCAGTGCCTAATACAAAAGACTGGTCAGTGACTAACAGAAGAGATCGGCCAGTGCCTAATACAAAAGACTGGTCAGTGACTAACAGAAGAGATCGGCCAGTGCCTAATACAAAAGACTGGTCAGTGACTAACAGAATAGATCGGCCAGTGCCTAATACAAAAGACTGGTCAGTGACTAACAGAAGAGATCGGCCAGTGCCTAATACAAAAGACTGGTCAGTGACTAACAGAATAGATCGGCCAGTGCCTAATACAAAAGACTGGTCAGTGACTAACAGAAGAGATCGGCCAGTGCCTAATACAAAAGACTGGTCAGTGACTAACAGAAGAGATCGGCCAGTGCCTAATACAATGGACTGTTTTATATTAGTTTCCCTTTTGTTCTTGGGTTCTATACCTTGAAGTAAGCCAACATAAATACATCCGAAAATTGTTTCCCCCCCCCCCCCTTTTATCAGTTTAAAAGAAAAAAAAAGACGAAACTCTATTTGTTCACAGTTAAGGAATCTCAGGGTGTTAAAAAATAAATTGAAATTTTATTTTGAAAGAATGCTCAATAAATTAGCACCCACCTTGGTCCATGTCTTCATCTTCCAGAAACATGTGCATCTTTGTTTTGACATCTAAAAATTTAAGAGGAGATAGAAATGCGGCTTTCAAATGTATTCATTTTTGGGTGTAAGGCATGCAATAATATAATAATTCTAAAACATAAAATTTCGATGTGAATATGCAATACCAGTTTCTAAACCATGAAGAATCGACTTTTTTTTTCCTTTTTAGGCAACTTTTTTTTTTTTTTCCTTTTTAGGCAACTCTCTTTTTTTTCCTTTTTAGGAAACTCTCTTTTTTTTTTTCCTTTTTAGGCAACTCTCTTTTTTTTTTCCTTTTTAGGCAACTCTCTCTTTTTTTTTCCTTTTTAGGCAACTCTCTTTTTTTTTTCTTTTTAGGCAACTCTCTTTTTTTTTTCTTTTTAGGCAACTCTCTTTTTTTTTCCTTTTTAGGCAACTCTCTTTTTTTTTTCTTTTTAGGCAAATCTCTTTTTTTTTCATTTTTAGGCAACTCTCTTTTTTTCCTTTTTAGGCAACTCTCTTTTTTTGTTCCTTTTTAGGCAACTCTCTTTTTTTTTTCTTTTTTAGGCAACTCTCTTTTTTTTTCCTTTTTAGGCAACTCTCTTTTTTTTCTTCCATGGCGCTTTATTTATTAAGTCTTTATTTCTAACAGTCTTAAAGCAGTAGTTATGAAATAACACCACCCTTAAGACGAGACGTTCTGAGTCTTAGCAATGGTGACCCTGATTAACGTTAGACCTGTAAGGGGCGTGATGATGCGTGGGGTTATCGCCTGAGTTTAGAGGGAGTATTGAAACAAAAATCAGAAGCCTGAGATGGGGGCGAATCTCCCCCCCCCCCTCTGTTTCTCTCTCTCTCTCTCTATTTCTCTATATCTCTATCCCACTTTATCTCTCTCTTCCCTCCCCTTCTCTCTGTCTCTTTCTATCTGTCTCTTTCTCCCTCCCTTCCTCTCCATGTCTCAATCTATCTACATTTCTCTCTCTCTCTCTCTCTCGATCCCTTTCTCTCTCTCTCCATCTTTCTCGCACTCTCTCTCCACTCTCTATCCACCCTCCACTCTCTCTCCACTCTCTTAATCCCCCTCTCTCTCTGCTTCTCCCTCATCTCTCTCTAACCCTACCCCACATCTCTTTCACCTTCCACTTCTCTCTCCTCTCTGCCCCGCCTCTCTCTTTCCCCTCTCTCCCACCTCTCTGTCTCACTCTCTCTCTTTCTCTCTCTCTCTCTCTCTCTCTCTCTGACTGTGAATCATTTTTTTACCTTCTATGTCTCGTGTATCTGGTGTATCTGCAAAGATAGCAATGCTCTATTATAGAATAAAAATCTTATTACATAACACCAAATACTTTAAATTGATTCACGTAATACCCTTCACATAATAACCACGCCTTTAAATAACGAAGTCATATAGTCACCTTCCTCAAAAGTGTATATCATTAAATCAGTATGTTATATTTCCTCAAGCATAATGTAATCACGGCAATGTTTCTTCTTTTCAATATTTCATCATGTCAATATATTTTCTTGTCAATATTTCATCATGTAAATATTTCAGCATGTAAATATTTCAGCATGTCAATAGTTCATCATGCCAATATTTAATCATAACAATATTTCATTATGTCAATATTTCATCATGTCAATATTTCATCATGTCAATATTTCATTATGTAAATGTTCGTCATGAAGTCATATAAAGAAGCAATAAAGTAAGCCGTCATTATGTCAAAAGGTCATACCAGCGTCATCGCTAACTGAATACATAACAAAGTCAGTGATTTATTTAATGTATGAAAAATAAGTAAATTATGTAATGTATGAAAGATTGAATTGTTGGATGTTCCTCACCTGCAGCTATTTAATAATCTATGTATCTGACTGGCATTTAATCTTTGACCATGAAAGTCAGAATTTAATGTATGACTTTGTCAGAATTTAATGTATGACTTTGTCAGATTTTAATGTATGACTTTGTCCAACTTTTTTCTCTCTCTCCCCCTTCTCTCTCTCTCTCTTTCTCTCCTTATCTCCATTTCTCTCTCTCCCTCCCTCTGTTTCTCTCTCCCTATTTCTCTCTATCTCTATCCCACTTTATTTTTCTCTTCCTCCCCCTCTCTGTCTCTTTCTATCTGTCTCTTTCTCTCTCCTTTCCTCTCCATGTCTCAATCTATCTCCACATCTCTCTCTCTCTCGATCCCTTTCTCTTTCTCTCTCCATATTTCTCGCTCTCTCTCTCCACTCTCTATCCCCCTCTCTCTCTGTATCTCTGCCTCTCCCTCCTCTCTGCTTCTCCCTCATCTCTCTCTAACCCTACTCCCCATCTCTTTCCCCGTCCACTTCTCTCTCCCCTCTGCCCCGCCTCTCTCTTTCCCCTCTCTCCCACCTCTCTGTCTCACTCTCTCTCTTTCTCTCTCTCTCTCTCTGTCTGTGAATCATTTTTTTTACCTTCTATGTCTCGTGTATCTGGTGTATCTGCAAAGATAGCAATGCTCTATTATAGAATAACAATCTTATTACATACCACCAACGACTTTAAACTGGTTCACGTATTACCCTTCACATAATAACCACGCCCTTAAATAACGAAGTCATATAGTCACCTTCCTCAAAAGTGTATATCATTAAATCAGTATGTTATATTTCCTCAAGCATAATGTAATCACGGCAATGTTTCTTCTTTTCAATATTTCATCATGTATAATTCATCATGTCAATATATCCTCTTGTCAATATTTCATCATGTAAATATCTCATCATGTGAACATTTCGTCATGTTAATATTTCAGCATGTCAATAGTTCATCATGTCAATATTTAATCATGCCAATATTTCACATGTCAATATTTCATCATGTCAATATTTCATCATGTCAATATTTCAACACGTCAATATTTTATCTTACCAATGTATTATCATGTAAATGATTCATCATGCCATTTTATACATCATGTCAATATTTCATCATATCAATATTTCATCATGTCAATATTTCATTATGTAAATATTTCATCATGTCAATATTTAATCATGTCAATATTTCATTATGTAAATGTTCCGTCATGACGTCATATGAAGAAGCAATAAAGTAAGCCGTCATTATGTCAAAAGGTCATACCAGCGTCATCGCTAATTGAATACATGACAAAGTCAGTGATTTATTTAATGTATGAAAAAATCAGTAAATTATGTAATGTATGAAAGATTGAATTGTTGGATGTTCCTCAACTGCAGCTATTTAATAATCTATGTATCTGACTGGCATTTAATCTTTGACTATTAAAGTCAGATTTTAATGTATGACTTTGTCAGATTTTAATGTATGACTTTGTCAGATTTTAATGTATGACTTTGTCAGATTTTAATGTATGACTTTGTCAGATTTTAATGTATGAGGATGAAAATCAGCCTGTTTGCCCGCCTGGAATCAAAGTTTCAAAGATTACCTCAACTGATGGAATCAAAGTTCCTAAGGTTAACTGAGACATTGAAATACAAATTTCAAAGATTACCCGAATCGCTGTAATCAGAGTTTCAAATATTACCTGATCATCTGGAATCAAAGTTTCAAAGATTACCCAAACATCTGGAATCAAAGTTTCAAAGATTACCTGATCATCTGGAATCAAAGTTTCAAAGATTACCTGAACCGCTGGAATCAAAATCGAACTCTTCACTACTTTTTGTATCTCTTTTTTTCCCTGTTAGAAGAAAAAGTGAACATTTAATGAAAACCAAATAGAGATTCTATAAAAGGAACAGAAAATCTTATATGTAAGCCACGTGTATTTTTTTAAACAACGATTTCCGTGAAAACGCATCAAAACTCATTTGATCCAATTTTTTTTTTTCGAAACTTAAATTTGAACTCCGGTAGTTGATGACTGTGCTTAAGAAAGGACATTCCGTTAAGCTGAACCTTGGGCTTAGCACAAAAGGGAGCGACACAAAAGGAATTCGATCTTAATTTCCTTTACTCACTTTGACCTGCTTAGAAATTAATCAAGCGCCCAAGATAATTTGATGTACGCTGTCTCACAATCTATCAAGATACGTTTCTTCTCTGCACGTTCTCTGCAAAGCTGACCAATCGGTCTCTTGCAATTCCCAATCGAATTCCCAGTCACCTGTCATTTTATTTCGGTGATGCATTCCTAATGTCATTTCAAATGATTGATAAGCGAGTGTTAACACTTATGATCTTGACCAAACTTGGAGAACGTACTCTTGATTATCCATATTCAAATACCTAAGGGTACTGAACCCATAATATCTAATCCTCTGGGGGCGGGGGCCCATTTAATTTTTACTTATTTAAGCTATGTAAATATCCATAGGCTTAGACAACAATATAGCTTCTATGTGAATTGATGGATACAGATCTAGCGTGTCAGGAATACACCTCGTCCTTATTCAAATATCAGTGGATTTAAAACTAGGAATATCCAATCTAGAACTTTCCAGAAAGTTTGATAACTTTAAAAAGCTATTCTTCTCACATTATTAAATACAATTTTTGTGACAAATTATATTTTAGCTCCATAATTTATCTGACTAATTTTTATTGTGCCGCCCATCTCAGGCAAAAATGATTCGTGGACGCTGAAACCACTTAGGCTGAATTGGGGCTGAAACCCCCTAGTCTGAATGGTTGCTTCAACCCACTAGGCTGAATTGGGGCTGCAGACCCTAGGCTAACTGGGGGCTATAACCCCCTAGGCTGAATGGTTGCTTCAACCCACTAGGCTGCATTGGGGCTGCAGACCCTAGGCTAACTGGGGGCTATAACCACCTAGGCTGAATGGTTGCTTCAACCCACTAGGCTGAATTGGGGCTGCAGACCCTAGGCTAACTGGGGGCTATAACCCCCTAGGCTGAATTGGGTCGTGGGATATTTAACAGGGCGAAAAATGTGACTTGAAACCATAAACATAAAACGACACAATTTTGAATGCGAAAACGAAAAAATGAGAGGGGGATCTCAAAATGTAACCCGATGGCTCTGATTGAAATAATTTTACTCACTACTCCGCTTCATTGCCAGCATCTGCTCCATCGCCTTTACTTTACGGTCCAGACGAGAGACATCGACGGCTGGGGATAGAAGAGATGTGAGAGACATTGACAGCTGGGGATTGAAGAGATGTCAGAGACATCGACGGCTGGGGATAGAAGAGATGTGAGAGATCGTTGGCTGGGGATAGAAGAGATGTGAGAGACATCGACGGCTGGGGATAGAAGAGATGTGAAAGACATTGACGCCTGGGGATAGAAGAGATGTGAGCGACATTGACGGCTGGGGATAGAAGAGATGTGAGAGACATTGACGGCTGGGATAGAAGAGATGTGAGAGACATTGACGGTTGGGGATAGAAGAGATGTGAGAGACATTGACGGCTGGGGATAGAAGAGATGTGAGAGACATCGACGGCTGGGGATAGAAGAGATGTGAGAGACACTGACGGCTGGGGATAGAAAAGATGTGAGAGACATCGTTGGCTGGGGATAGAAGAGATGTGAGAGAAATCGACGGCTGGGGATAGAAGAGATGTGAGAGACATTGACGGCTGGGGATAGAAGAGATGTGAGAGACATCGACGGCTGGGGATAGAAGAGATGTGAGAGAAATCGACGGCTGGGGATAGAAGAGATGTGAGAGACATTGACGGCTGGGGATAGAAGAGATGTGAGAGACATTGACGGCTGGTGATAGAAGATATGTGAGAGACATTGACGGCTGGGGATAGAAGAGATGTGAGAGACATCGACGCTTGGGGATAGAAGAGATGTGAGAGACATCGTTGGCTGGGGATAGAAGAGATTTGAGAGACATCGTTGGCTAAGGATAGAAGAGATGTGAGAGACATAGACGGCTGGGGATAGAAGAGATGTGATAGAAATTGACGGCTGGGGATAGAAGAGATGTGAGAGACATTGACGGCTGGGGATGGAAGAGATGTGGGAGACATCGACGTGGGGGATAGAAGAGATGTGAGAGACATTGACGGCTGGGGATAGAAGAGATGTGAGACACATCGACGGCTGGGGATAGAAGAGATGTGAGACACATCGACGGCTGGGGATAGAAGAGATGTGGGAAGCAGGGAGAGTTGGGGATATAAGTGATGTGAGAAAAAAAGATTTTAGGAGAAACAGTGAGAGATGGAATAGAAGATATGTGAGAAACAATGAGGGCTGGGGATAGAGGAGATGTGAGAAACATGAGGGGGGGGCGCAGGGGATAGAAGAGATGTGAGAAACATGGGGAATGGGGATAGAAGATATGTGAGAAACAGGGATGGCTGGGGATAGAAGATATGTGAGAAACAGGGAGAGTTTGGGATAGAAGATATGGGTCTTAAAAGCTTTCAAGGAACGAGAATACTTTATTGCTTCAAAAGGTCGCGTCTGCATCATTAGATTTAATTGGCGATCCTGCTGTCGGATTCTAACGTGATTTTTTTAAAAAGACAATGATTCTACTTATTTTCCAAGTTTCCTTACTCTACTCTCCAATGATGTTCTCAAATCTTGGAAATTTCATACATATTCATAGCAATTAAACACATTCTTTAAAAAATAACTATTCACAATTTAACACTAAACTCTGATTGAGAAAAAAACAACAAACTCACAATTAAAAAAAGTGCCATTTATATAAAAAAATTATTAGAATTGTTTAATTTGATACGATGCTTACATTGATCGTCAATACCCAGCAGTGCCAGCTTGGAAGGTGAGAAATATGTGAGGAACTTTTCTGAAAATGAAATAAGTATGAGTCACGATTCTGAATGGTATAAATATGAGACATGTGTCTGAAATGAAATAAATATGAGACATGTGTCTGAAATGAAATAAATATGAGACATACATGGCGCTATATCCCCAGTATTCCCACCTTGGCCCTACATCCCCAGTATTCCCACCTTGGCCCTACATCCCCAGTATTCTTCCCTTGGCCCTACATCTCCAGTATTCCCCCTTTGCCCTACATCCCCAGTAGAACCGCCTCGGCCCTACATCCCCAGTATTACCGCCTCGGACCTACATCCCCAGTATTTCCCCCTTGGCCCTACATCCCCAGTATTCCCCCCTTGACCCTACATCCCCAGTATTCTTCCCTTGGCCCTACATCCCCAGTATTCCCCCTTTGCCCTACATCCCCAGTATTCCCCCTTGGCCCTACATACCCAGTATTACCGCCTCGGCCCTACATCCCCAGTATTTCCCCCTTGGTCCTACATCCCCAGTATTCCACCCTTGGCCCTACATTCCCATTATTCCCCCTTGGCTATAAATCCCCAGTATTCCCCCCTCAGCCCCACATCCCAAGTATTCTTCCCTCAGCCCTACATGCCCAGTATTCCTGCATCAGCCCTACATCCCCAGTATTCCCCCTTGTCCCTATATCCCCAGTATTCCCCTTGTCCTTACATCCCCAGTATTCCCCCCTTGTCCCTACATCCCCAGTATTCATCCTCGGCCCTACATCCCCAGTATTCATCCTCGGCCCTACACCCCCAGTATTCATCATCGGCCCTACATCCCCAGTATTCATCCTTGGTCCTACATCCCCAGTATTCCCCCCCCCCTTTTTTCAACCCTACATTCCCAGTATTCCGGCCTCAACTTTACATTCCCTTGAGATTGTTCCCATAGTACAGTGGTTCTCAACCTTCGTGATGCCGCGACCCTTTAATACATTTCCTAATGTTGTGGCGACCCCAAACCACAAAATTATGTTCGTTGATGCGTCATAACTGTTGAGTGTATGGGTTTTCCGATGGTCCTAGGCTACCCATGAGAAAGAGTCATTCGACCCCCAAAGGGGTCGCGAGCCACTGGTTGAGAACCGCTGCCACAGTACTAGGCGTTCG